>CM034315.1:5667432-6111875 GCA_019925795.1 Dendrobium chrysotoxum
ACCAAAAAAAAAAAAAAAAAAAGTTTCATAAATGATACATCCTCAAAAATTTATCTTGATCGGGCACGAATCTCGAGGCAAAATCAAATCGGAAACTTCCAAAATCAAAATTGGGACCATCCGAACTCCGATTTCGGCAAACTTATAGTCGAACTGAACGTCTCGGAAATACAAACCCAATGACATCAAATTCAACCCAATTCAAGCCCAAATGGGTCCAAATCAAAGGTCTGAAGCATTGTTGGAAGGTTCAAATCAAAATTTGGATTACCAAACGATCTCCAAAAATGACGTTCTTATAGTCAAATCGAGCGTCTCGACGAGACGAATCCAACGAGCCCAAGATTGCCAAAATCCGATATCTCTAGGACCTTCAAATACCTAGCAAACGATCCATGATCAAGGGATTCAACATCGGCCATCCATTCAAACCACTCTCTAACTACCCTTGATCTTCCACCTATTTACGGGCCATGCCACTCCCAAAAATCTATAAATAGAGCCCCCTCTCCTCCTTAAAGGGGAGACCTAATCCTAAGGGAGAAAAGAGAGAACTCTTGTCTCCTTGCTCCTCCTCGACCACCGCCGGAGTTCCGCCGGACCACCGCCTGACACCGGAGTTCCACCGGACCACCACCTGAGGCCCTGCTCTTCGCCGGACCACCACTTGAGGCCCTGCACTTCGCCAGACCACCACCTGAGGCCTTGCTCTTCACTGGACCACCACCTGAGGCCCTGCACTTCGCCGGACCACCACCTGAGGCCCTGCTCTTTGCCGGACTACCGCCTAGGGCCCGAAGTTCCACAGCACGACATTAGGCTTTCGTGGACCCCCGACTTCAACCCCACAGTTGATATTTGTAATCTGATTGCCCTTGGAGGCGAGTCAGCCCATTGTAACCTACTCAAGTTCTAGTGGAATCATTTCAACTAGGCCAGGCCTCAAGGTTTTTTCCTTTTTCAGGGTTTTCAATGTAAAAATCTTGTGTTCTCTGTGTGTGAGCTGGATATCCGTGCAACGCTAAGATGTAGAAATTAAACTCTATCGTCGTGTATATTCTAGCCCGGAACAATTTGGTGCCGTCTGTGGGAACCGCTAGTCCCACCATCCTAAAGCACCACTGTAATGATCAACAGGTGCAGTAATCGCATCGTGGGAGCCTCCCGCTCCAATTCACATCAATCTCGGAATCAATCCCTGAATCAGGGATGCCAGGCATCTACCTCTTTTGATCCCGGTGGCCGAAACCCTGCCGGAGAAGGGACTTCAGGACCATCCCTGGAAGATCGCATTCAGAGGATGGAGGATTCCTAGAAGGAGATCCTTCAACTCCAACGAGAGACCCGACAACCTACACTAGCACCCCCTGACGAGGTTCTGCTCCCCGGGATCCACCACGGGTCGATGATATTCCGTCGGAACATCTCCATGTCGAGTTTCCTCTTCCTCTGCCAAGGAGACGTCCTCCAACACGCCAAGATGACGAACTTGCTGACACGGTCATCTCTACCCATCCTTCACGCGCAGATCAGCATCATTACATTCCTCGAGATGCTCCTGAGAACTTAGTTCGACCACATATAGCCGAACTCCCTCGCAACGCCCTACGGCATGAATTACGAAGATTAGTCCGAGAAGAATTCCCTGGGGGAGGTGTGAGGCAACCTCTACGCCCATGGGACTTCCATGAATCATCACCTATAACTGAGGCCATTCTTCAGCATCCTATTCTGGCAGGATTCAAGCTACCAAGCATTGAGCCCTACGACGGGACATTCGACCCGTATGAGCATATCGACCACTACAGAACTATAATGCACATTCAGCGAGCCTCAGATGCACTGCTTTGCCAGGTCTTTCCTGCCACCCTCAAAGAGCAAGCACGAACATGGTGTTACTCACTCCCAGCTGGATCCATTCCCATGTTCATCAAATTGGCCAAGGTGTTCGTCGAACAATTTGTTGCCAATCAAAGAATAGTTAAAGACTCTTCCCACCTCTCTGGGTTTCGCCAGAATGAAGGAGAATCACTTAAGGAGTATTTCCAACGATTTTCCACTGAGGCTCGACAAATTTCGGGAGTAGATCCTGAATTACTGCGAGGAGTTTTCCTTGGAGGCCTCCATCCAGGGCCTTTTTATTCAACACTTATGCGAGACACGGTCCCTTCATATGCTGACCTGATCCATCATGTGGAGGCACAAATATCAACGGATGAAGCTATTAATGCCCATAAAAAGCAATTTGAATAAACTTCTTGAACGCGCAAAGCCCCTACAATGGAGGATTCATTCTCGCAAAGAAAGAAAAACTTCTCCCCTAGACCCCCAGTACCACGACACGAGTTTCAGCAAGATGAGGAGTATACACCACTCAATGCCTCTCGAGCGAATGTGTTGATGGCCATCCGAGATCAAGAAAATATTAAGTGGCCTAATCCCTTGAAGCTGAATGTAGGAAATCAAGATCAATACTGTCATTTCCATCGTAGTCGTGGACACACCACCGAAGCTTACAAATAACTCAAGGATGAGATTGAGAGGCTAATCCGACAAGGATATCTCCGTCAATTCATCCAAAGCCCACCGACTCGAGATGATGCTGGGGGGCAAAAATAACAACAACAAAGATAACCATTAAATGATATTCAAATGGTTGGTGAGATTAAATGATCACACAGTGTATGCATTTGTATTGGTAATAGTAGTCATCTTATTTTGTCGTGTCTCTTTTATAAGCAGAGTGTTGCTTTGATATTTTCTTCTCAAGTCAAATATTATGATGTCTCTATATATATGTCTTATGCATTTAGTATGGTGTAATACTTGTATCCCTAGGTTGTACTAGGGAATTGTTATATTGTCCTACATAATATAATGATGTGTTATAACTCCAATTCGATATTGTCTACTTCTTTAAAAAGAATATAAAATGATGACAATGAAAAACTACTGGCGAATATAGTCTCTTTATCCTTGATTTGAGAAATACACAATCTTTATTGTGTCTCAATCATTGGATAATCAATCCCAGGGGGATTCGATCAGACCTCTTCCACCAGGTTAACGTCATCGAGCAGGGCTCTGACATACAACCTCGGATAGGTCATACATCCTTGGTGGATTCTCTCAACCTCTTCCACACAGGTTAACGTCATCGAGTAGGGCTCTGACATACAACCTCGGATATGTCATACATCATGGGTGGCTTCTCTCAACCTCTTCCACACAGGTTAACGTCATCGAGCAAAGGCTCTGACATACAACCTCAGATAGGTCATACATCCTTGGTGGATTCTCTCGACCTCTTTCACACAGGTTAAAGTCATCGAGCAGGGCTCTGACATACAACCTCGGATAGGTCATACATCCTTAGTGGATTCTCTCAACCTCTTCCATACAGGCTCATGCCATCAAGAAGTCCTCGACAATGAACTTCTACCCATCATCAGGGTTTTACCAGTCGGCGGACTCTCGTCAGATTTCTACTCGACATTGTACTTCTGCCCGTCGATGGACTTTCGTCCGACTTCTGCCCGACACCGAGCTTCCTCCTATTGCGGGACTTCTGCCAGTCGAGGGACTTTCGTCAGACTTCTAACTGACGATGAGCTTCCTATCATTGTTGGACTTCTACCCATCATCAGGGTTTTACCAGTCGGCGGACTCTCATCGGATTTCTACCTGACATTGTACTTCTGCCCATCGATGGACTTTCGTCGGACTTCTGCCCAACACCGAGCTTCCTCCTATTACGGGACTTCTGCCCATTGAGGGACTTTCGTCGGACTTCTAACTAACGATGAGCTTCTTATCATTGTTGGACTTCTGCCCGTCACGAGACCTTTGTCGGATTCCTACCCGACGCTGAACTTCTACCTGACGCCGGACTTCTGCCCATCGTTGGACCCTCATTGGAGTCCTACATGATGCTGAACTTCTACCTGATGCCGAACTTATGCCCGTCACCGAACTCTCAAAGAACTACCACCCATCACCAGACTTCTTCCTGACATCAAACCTCCGCAGAATCTCTTGAAGAAAGAGGAAAAGACTCATCCTCAGTGAGGGGCCCTAGACCGGCGCAGGGGATCAGATATCACCTGAAATGGACTAGGGGAATGCCTCAGCGTGAGGGAAAGAAGAAAAATGTGGAATCTGCTTCTTACAGTGAGGGGCCCTGGCCTGGATAGGCGATACCGCCTGTGTAGGGACTAGGGGAAGGCCTCAAAAGAAAGAAGGGAAGGCGGAGGAGAAGAATGACGGAATGGGGGAACCTCCTTCTTGCAATGAGGGGCTCTGGCCTGGACAGGGGATACCGCCTGTGCAGGGCCAGGGGAAGGCCTCAAATGAAAGAGGAAAAGGAGGAGGAGGTCAAGGCACAACTACCCGAGCACAAGTGTGAGTCAAAAAGGGTTAGAGCATGGGATATAGTGCGGGACTATGGTTGCAGGACATGGGGGTGAGGATGGCGAGCATGGCATTGATGAGGTGGAGGGATACAGGTCAAATTGGGTCATTTTTGGTTAACGTGTTGACCCGAATATGACCCAATTTTTTAAATGAGTCAGGAAATAGGACATGAACCTAAATCATTTGTTAGACAGGTCCAACCATAACCTATATTTTCTAGGTCGGGTTCTAGTCAGGTTTTAGGTCGGGTTCTAGTCAGGTTTTTAGGTCATGTCATTAATTGACACCCATAGTAGGAAGTGTTAACTTCTAATATAAAGGTCACCTAGCATAAATGACTTGTGATATGACTGATTCCTGAAAATAAGATTGATATGATTGAAACTAATTCTTATAGGGCTGGCCCACAGGACTGGATGCAGGAAAAACACCACAGATAATTGGATGCCATTTTTGCCTATAGTGCTTGTATATACATATAAAAGGAATATATATATATATATATATGTGTGTGTGTGTGTGTGTGTGTGTGTGTGTGATAAATTACATACTTGATATGAAATATTTACATAAGATACATGCTATGACTGATATAAGCAGTTGATAAGACTGATACAATTGATACAAAGGTCTTTGATATATATGAATCACATGATTTATATAATATACATACATTGCATAGACACAGTATGACATACATATGATAATGACAGGTGTATTGATGTAATAAGATGATATATAAACTAATTTATAACAGCTCTGTATGGGATTGAAAAAACTTACTAATCACTGTTCACTTGGTTACTAATCATTGCTCTTAAGATATATAGTTGTACTAATATTTAGTAATTATATGACCTGTTACTATTTTATTTATTATTACATGCTTTTATAGTTATATATTTATACTGATAGTGATTGAATGATTACATGCATACTGTTCATATTGCAATACATTGATTTCAGTTGTAGGTTCTATTAACCTATTAAGCTGTTAGCTCACTATATAATTTTATATATTTTCAGGAGGGGTTAGGATCCACTGGAGTGAAGATAGATCTGTGATTCAAGTTTTTTTTTTTTTTGCATTATTTTTAGTTTTATTCTTTTGTAGTAAAAAATTAAAAGATAGACTGATGAATGTATTGACTGAACTTTTGACTATTATATATGAATTTTGAGAAATAAATATAATCAGTTATTTGATCAATATAATTTATAATTTCTTTTATTGATGATTATATTAATTAAAAGAGATTAGTGGCTATGGTAGATTAATTAACATATAAATAGATATTTTTTTTCAAAAATAGATTGGGATATTACATGTATATTTATCATCAAAGCCAAATAATATTCCACAACTAATTCTTACTTTTAAGTTAATTAGTAATTATGAGCGTTAAATGCTGAATGGGGTAGAGAGTAACTAAGGTCTGTGGTGAAAAGTGAAAATCTAAAGTTTGAATTTTGGGCACCATGGCGTTGGGGGAATATAGGGCTTAATGCTGAGCTATTTGGTTTTTGGGAAAAATAGACGAATTAAGTAGCATCGGAGAAACGTCATTGTATCGTCGCTTGGTCTTAGGTGAGCATATTTTGGGAGTGCCTAGAAGATCAATTAGGAGTGCCACGACACTAAAAAATTTGGCGCCATAGTACTAGGTCAAAAGTAGTGGAAAATTTAATATTAAAATATCTAAACCCATTAGCAAAATCCATTCCACCACTAGGCTTGCCTTAGAAGAGTGGAGGAAGGGGAGGAGAGAAAAAAGAAAGAGAAAGAGGAGACAAATGGACCAAATTTTGAGAATTATCCATTGGGCCAATTTAGGAAAATTGTAGAGCTCGAGGTAGACTCCTAAACCCATATCTCTGATTTCAATTCCAGTAAATTTATAGAAAGATATGAACAAAAATATATTTTTTCTCAAAATTTACAAAGTTTTTACTATGTGATTTTTAGTATGTTATCATATTATTTATTATAAACATTTTGATAGTATGAAATTGAGTTTACTACAATTAATTTTTCGTGTACAAATTTTTGGTTATATTATCGAATGGAGGCTTTTCTAGCAAATGTAGTAGATATATAAAAGGCCTAAAATAGGCATGTTAATATTATTTTGAAGTTAAAAATTAAAAAGGAAAATTTTAGTGAGCATCGCCTTTTACAAATATTGAGGCATTTACTGGTAATTTCTGTATTATCTGAATATTTCATTGAATGTTTAATTTAACTACTATTAATTTGCCTTTGCATTCTGCATTATGTGGCATTGGAGACATTCTATTCTGAAAACAAGAAAAAAATATAGTCTATGTTATATTGCAAGGGCCCTACATGTACTCTTCTGGCCCTATTTGCTAAATGTAGGTGTGGGAGGTAAAGAGAGACATAAGTGAAAGTGGAGATATAAGTAGACGTTGGGATATATGCATATTAAGCATTGTATTTTGTATGTTAATACTTTAATGAATTAAGTTTAAGAAATGTTCTGACATATGTTCAGTAAACTCTAAAATTCTATATGACTTTTATTGGAAAGTGAAAGTGAAATACAAGTGAACCTATGAACATAAGTTCCTATGAAAAGAAGTATTCTGTATGACATCCATATGCTTCTGTAAAAGTGGTTGTGGTTATGAAAATATAAGTGCTAACTCTAAATCATGTATACACGTTGGACTCTGGTACACTCCTATTTGCTCATACTTTACGTATTTTGGGAAGTCTTTATATGCTCTTTTAATTAATTATTTTTATTTATACTAACTTTTTTTATATTAAATTGGATATTGATAATTGTGAAGGGTGAAGGAGGGAGTTTATTGAATTGGTTGAGCTCACTTTATTTTTTTTTTAATATTTCAGGCAAAGGAAAAGGAGAAGGGCTGGTTGAATAGGAGATTATAGAAGCAGGCTTATGAGTCTTAATGCTCATGTACTAATTCTTTTGAAATCCAATTTTATTTATTCTGATGTACATAATTACTACAAGCTAACTGGATAATATATTTTTACTTTGATGAAGTGAACTTTATTTATACTACTATTATATTCTAGATAATTAGTAGCTCTGGTTATTGTTATTGGGAGATGAGTAAATAAATTTTAGGATTTAGAAAGTCCAATACTTCCATTATATACTAAGGCGTTATCAGAGGTATATTTATACACATGATATGATATATTAATTTTATAGACATGCATAAATTCATGACAGACCTAATATGTTATATATGATATGAGTATAAGAATGATAGAACCTATTAATCTTTATATATAATCAATTATCACTGATCATGAATTACACTACTTATATTAATTTTCATTGCTCTTATGAAATCATGATGTTCATATTGATTTCCACTTGTTCTTATTGCTATATGATTCTATTGATATGGTTTGAATGATTATATGCATATTATTTTTCTACTACGGTGTATTCATTACATTTGTGGGTTTTGATAACCTACTAAGCTATTAGCTTACAATGTGATTTTTATATATTTTTAGGAAGAGGCCATGATCCAGTAGTATGAGGCAGATCAAGATTCAAGTTTTATTTTATTTTTTGTATTTTGATTTATTCTTTTGTAATAGGAGTATAGGAGGATAGATTAATGGATGCAGTGATTGATCTTCTAGTAATTATAAATTGAAATTTGATGAATAAATATATAAATATTTTAATATATATAATTTATAGTTTCTTTCACTGAACTTATTTATATTAATGGATTATTAGAAGCTCTGGTAGATTAGTTAAGAGATGAAATAGGCCTTAGGTCTTGAGATGTTAAACTTATAATCTTATCAAAACTTTAATTCTCTCTCTTCATGCAAACTTTTTTGTGCAAACTTAGATATAAAAAAAACTTTTGATTATGTAATAAAGCTTCTATCTTTCAAGACTTTGTAACAAGTTATTCCTTAATAATTTGTGAATTATATTAAAACTTATATTATCGAGCTTCCTTTTTTTATCATCCTATAGAGAAAATAAAGGGATAATTTTTTTTCCACAATGGCTCTTAGATAAAGAGGTCCCTTTATCTCTCTTCCTACTCATAGCTTCTATGGACATTTTTTCATCTCCTTAGGCCTAACAGGTTGTTGCCGAACATCTCCATTCTATGGAGAATGAAAAAAATGTTGATATCTCAATAAATCTATGCAAATGACCTTTTGGTTCTTGTCAAAGTGGATCATTCAACTTTTTTGGCTCTAAATAGTAATCATTACTATTGGAGAGTTAGTGTGGTATATAGATTAATCTCTCTAAACTTGATGAATATTTTTAAAGTTATTAATCTAGATCTTCTATGTAATACATTGGCCTTAACGTGGAAAAGGTTTCCTATACTTTCGTAGGACTCCCACTTACTACTAGGAAAATTCAAGTTAAATATTGCCAGTACCTCTCACTTACATAAATGTCTGCCTTAGTAGATATCAATTCATATTACCATGTTTTGACAAATTTAATCTCCTATTGGTTCCACTTGACACCCATATCAAAATATGTTATTAAAAAGATTTCTTCTATAACTTGCTATTTTTTCTTTGATGGATGTATTTCTAAGAAGTTGCATATTCTTTCATGGGAACACATCACCCTCCTAAGGGAGAAGGGGAGCATGGGGTTCTTCTCAATATCCAACCTTAATTTGGTTTCTAAAATGGAGATCATTTGGAGACTATTTTGCTTCTCTACTCCTCAAAATGGTGTTTGTGGAGTTGTGAGGCTCTTTGGGATAGGGATTTTAGGAGGGGTTCCCCTTTCTTGAGAGAACTATCCCTTATTGCTTTTAATATGAGAAGATGGCTTTTGTTTAGTCTTGAGGATGGAAATAACATTTTCCTATTCAATGATTTGTGAGTGGCAAGAATTTTTTTTTTATAAATATTTTGGGCTCAATATGCCAAAAATGCTCCATGAAGAATAGCTACTAGCAGCTCCCTCTTTACTTGGTCCCTTCCTTTCCTCTCTGATGTACTTCAATTTCTAGCGTTGCTATCAAAGAAATTTTTCAATATGAGCCAAATGCGGATTGGCATTAAATTTATATGTTCAAGGACTCTTCTTTGAATTTTTTTTTTATACTATGGTTGGCTTATTCTGAAGGGTTAAAAAAGTAGATAAACTTCTAGCTAGGGGTTTACATGTTCAAGATGATTGTGAAACTAGCAATTATCTTTTCTTTCAGTGCCCTCTATCCTTTGGGTTGTTAAGGATCTTGCTCCCCCATGACTCATTCTTTCTAATGGAACTTACCATAACATTAGTTTTGGTTGATTCTCTTAATGATGCCCATTTAATTGAAAGAAGACTTCATTTCCTTATTTGCTCCACGCTAGTATACATTATTTGCAGGGTTAGAAATATAAGTCTTTTCTCTAAAGTTACTATTTGTAGAATTGTTTTAGTTGGACAAGTCATTAGTAGCATACAAGTTGAGGTATAAATTTAAAAGTTCCTAGCCTAAGAATATGAAAATAGTTCTTAAGACTTGCAAATTTGATTATAGAAATGGTGAAGAGCTGTAATTTTGGTTATTCTCCTTTATGTTTTTTCCCTTCTTGGTGCTCTACTTGGTCCCCATGGGCTCTGTGCATGTTGGAGTAGATTCAGTTCACTTTCTTTTTGGGGCTTTTATAGTTGATTTTTGAAGTAACCTCTCCAATTCTTGTCTATTTTTCATTCCCTATTAGATTTTGGGCAACGATGTTAAATCATGATGCTTTAAGGGCTAAAATGAATTCTATGAGTACTTGTGCACCCCCACAAATGCTAACCCTTTAATAATGATGCCAAAATCATTTACATAGCAATGAAAGGCACTTGTACAGCGTTTTCTTCACTAAGCCCAGTTTAAGCTTTTGTTTGCAAGCCATTATTTGCCCCCTGGATTGTGAGGAGATCCCTCATCCATTCTTTTGTCTTTTCTAGAGCTATATTTTTAATGTATAGATTATTGGTAGCTCATAGTTTTCTTTAGTGTAATTTCTCCTTTTTATTAATGGAATTGGATAATGCCCTCGTAGTTTCTCCTGCCTAGATGAATCCACTTATGTCTCTGCTCAGATGTCAGTTGTTTTAGTTATTTGCCTGTTTATGCAAAGAAATATAGCAAACACATTAAAAAAAATCATATTACTTGTACTCATAAGCCAACTAAGATCCAGCATTGAATGCAAAGAAATACCATAGAATAGGTGAACCGGCAGGCAAAACATATCCTACTAGTTCTCAGTCCAACACAAAAACTGAATTCAACAAACTTTACAACATACCAATCACAATACAACAAGAAGTTGACAAATAAAAAGCACTCGGAAAACCAAGGAAGCCATAAAACCGAGGCAACCTATCCAAAAACAAATTGAAAACAGAAACTAATCATCATTCATAGTAGTAGTTTTCCGTGTCGATGCTACTCACACAATTCTTTTCCCTTGGTGGCATAACATTTAACAATCTGGAAGTACTGAATGTAGGATCAAGAGAGTCATTGTTCTTTATGTCAATGTAGGATGATGTCTTCTTATGAAAGAAAGATTGCTTATGCATTCTTGTCCTTTGACAAGATGAATTCCTCTGCTTTGCCTTGATTGATTCAGTCATGTTCATGTAACTTGGCCTGCTACCACAGATATCTTCTGTCCTTCTTGAAGCTAAGATAGTTGTAGCAGATGTTGGGGTTGATGTGCAGAAAGAAGAAGATGATGGTGAACTCTCATCATAATGAAATTCATAACTTGGTGATGAAGAAGACCTAGTTTGATGATTGCTGTTAAAAGTAGGTACAGGTTTCACTGAAATCCTTTTCGTTACACTGTTTTTCTTGACTTTAATCAAACAAGCTTCAGAAACCTTGGAACTAGAATCAGACAGCTTTGAACATGCACCATGGAAATCTTCAGAATTCTTCAAAGATTGAGCCTCAGATGGTTCTCTGTTGGCGGCCTGCTGCTCCATCAGCCTATTTTCCCATGGTTTTGCTGCCATCCAGCGCTCTAACCAGCTCCAGTTGACATTATTCTTACCTAAATCATGCAGCTTCATTGAAGCAAGAGAGTGGTTAGACCTCCCACTTGAGGAGGACCTACATTTCTGAGTACAGAAAAGAAACATTACTCCATCAAACTAAACTATGATATGCAATACTCATTATATAAATGTTAATGAAACATGAAGAACAGGCATACTTGTTGAGAATGAGAGTAAGCCATGGCCCTGTCTCTCTTGATAGCACCCTCTTGCCTCATCTGTAACTTCACTTTCACTTGCTCTAGTGTACCTTGACTATCACACCAGCCTTCCTGAATATGTTATAACGCAAGAAACCCAATAAAGTGCTAATCATCTATCAGTTCTCAGTGAAAATTTTGAAAGCATATAGGTGCAGGAACAAGTCCAAACCAGTCAGACAGATCATCTAACATTATGTGTGCAGATTACCTCCGCCTCTTTCAAGATATCCACTTTGGTGCGCCTGGTCTCGAGCATCTTTTGCACAGCCTGCCCTTCGGTTGAAAGCCTTACTCTTCGCGCGCGAATCCGTGCTTGCACTCGAACAAGGGCTTGCATGCATCTTAAGGTCACTGCCGCCTGCTTCCGCACCTGACGACCTCGAACCAACGCCTGAAGTCTAACTATCCCTTTCAGCGCTCTCAGAGCTCTTCTAGCCTATACATCCAAACAATAAAGCATTTGAACAAAGAAAATGGAATTCCGAGAGAGATAGAAAGAGAGCTGATTTCATACCAGGAAACCACGGAAAGCTGTCTGTATTCTTATGGCTGCCCACTCCTGACGCAGGGCGAGGAAATCTTTGGGCGGAGCACGTATAACTGCCGCCATGGCGGCGGTGAAGGCATCAGCAGTGGCCACTGAAGAAGTTTCCGAAGCCTCTGATGCTGACCGCCGGCTGTTTCCCTTTGAACTCCTCCACAAAAATCCAAGATCTCCCGAGGAAGTTCTCCATAGCTTCTTCCATTTCCTGCTCTTTTCCCCACTGCCTCCACCACAAACCTTCTCCTTCATAAACAATGCACACACAAAAAAAATTTAAGCATAAAAACTCAAATGAATGGTGTGTTGAAAGACTCGATCTGCTTACTAGCTCATCTTTTTCCTGCTTCTTGAGACCAATCAGCGACTTTATCCACTTCCCAGAACCACCCATCTCACAAATCCTCTCCTTTCCACCAAAAAATCACAGCTTTCTGTCCGAGAGTGTTAGAGGATATTGGAAGCAGGAAGAAACCGGTGAGAAATCGTAGCTTGAAGTGGGTTAATGGGGAGGAGAAACGTGCGAAGCCGTTTGATATTTGAAATTCGAAAAGGAGTGGGAGAGAGGGAGTTGGGCAACGGGAAAAAAAAGACAAACCCGGGCCTGATAGGTGGTTCTTTTTTTTATTGGGAGCTGTGAAGCACGATATACGGTCGATCACCATGAACGGTTGGATAGAGTCCGTCGCATGCGGCACGCTTGCAGACGTTTACGACGAAGCCGTTCGTGTTTTGGTGGACCCTTCTTCTCTGCGAGAAAATGTCGGCGAAGGACAGCGGTTCAGGAAATAAATTATGCGAACCGATGCATTATTGGTGATTGGGTACATTCTGGAAGTCAATTTGAAGCAAGCTGGCTTATTTTTCCATTGGAACATGAGATGATTGTCTTCGTTAATCCAACTAATTATGATTATAATCTAAATAGTATATAATTATTAACTAATTAATGATTATTAGTACATCTTCTTCTCGTTGTTGGAGATTTGCTTAAGAGAGAGATTCGTTTGAAAGAAAAAAAAAGTGTAAAGTAAAATTTTAAATTTATTGATTTATTTTTAGATCAATTATATTTATAAAAATTATCCATCATTAATTTCAAAATAAAATTAATATTATTTATTAGTAGAATTCAAATTAGATGATTAAAGTGGAGGAATGCATCAATCTCCTATCTGATAGAAAAGTATCTCTTAAATTTAAGAGAAACTCTTATAAGATGGCGGTGAGATCTGCAATGTTTTATGGAGTTGAATGTTAAAATGAGATGAGGATGCTCAAGTGGATAAGTGATTTTACACTTTAGAGATAAAATGTGAAATGAGTATATACTTGAAAAAGTTGGAGCAGCTCCGGTGACAGATAAGATTAGAGAGAGTTGCCTTGGATAGTTTGGTCATGTTTGATCCGGTTAATAGAGTAGATGCATTAGATAGATCTACATATGTTGAGCAAGGTAGATGTACGCTTAAAAATATTTGGTTAGAAAGTATTAGAAATAATCTTTTTTTAATTAGATTTAGATGAGAATTTGACTCTAATATAATACAATGTAAAAAAATGATTCATATAATCGCCGACCCTATATAGTGGAATAAAGACTTAATGTTGATTTTGTTGCTTATTTAAGTTAATTTTTATATAATTATATTATAATATATATATAATATATATTAAAATGATTCATATTTTGAAAAGAAGCAATTGAAGTGATACTAATAGTAACTTGCTTGTCAATTTGATCAAAATTTTGTAAATTTGTTTTTAAGATTCTGAATTTGTCTCAAAGCCCATTTGAATTATGAAGGGGAAAAAAACTCTGAAATTTTTTTTAGGATTTTTATAAATAAGCTCATAAGCCACAAAAAAATATTGTTTTTTATATATTTTTATTATTAATGTAGCATGATGGTTTTTAACTTTTATTTGTAGATCATTTTAACTAATTGTTGTTAATTTGAAAATATTGTGTTAGAACAATTATTGCAGTATAGAATATTATTATCTTAACTATTGTATGAAAAATCTCACACATACATAGATAAATAAATAACTCTATGAGTATGAGGCATAAGATTTTTATATGAAAATTTTAAGAAGAAGAAAAAAAAGATTTTACAAATATGAGTAGTAGATTACAAATGATATTCTTTCTCATAATTGAATAAAACATAAATATACTGTATAATGGGTTATTCTTTATCATAACTTTACAAACATAATTTTTCCTGACACCCGAAGTTCTGCCAGACCTCCACCTGATGCCGGAGTTCCACCGGACTACCACCTGACGCCCGGAGTTCCGCCAGACCACCGCTTGATGCCCGAAGTTTCGCCGGACCTCCACCTGATGCCGGAGTTCTGAAGGACCCCCACCTGACGCCTGAAGTTCTGCCGGACCTCCATCTGACGCCGAAGTTCCGTCGGACCTCCACCTGACGCTGGAGTTCCATCGGACCACCACTTGACGGCCGGAGTTCCGCTGGACCACCACCTAACGTTGGAGTTCCGCCAGATCATCGACTAACGTCGAACGTCGGGTCTTCCATCGGACCACTAAGTGACGCCCGAACTTCTAAGTGACGCCCGAACTTCTAAGTGACGCCGAACTTTCATCCCTATTTAGCACTAGATTACAACCATACGGTTAACATTTGTAATCTAATCGCCCTCAAGGACGAGTCATCCCACTGTACTAACTCAAATTCTAGTGGAATCATTTTCAATTGGGCTAGACTCCGTGGTTTTTCCCCTTTTCAGGATTTTCCAAGTACAAAATCTTATTTTCTCTGTGTGTGAGCTGGATATCCGTGCAATGCTAAGACGTAGAATTATAACTCTATCATCGCGTATATTCTAGCCCGCAACAAGTAGTTTTTAGGGTTTTCATGGGATGTCTATATATAAATTAATAGTTTTTAAAAAATTATTATGAATATTATATGATTTTTTTCTCAAAAAGTCAAATAGACAAAAAGTATGATAATCAAATAAAAATGTGTTAAAAATTAATTGTTGTATTTGCTAAACCCTGATCATAAATTTATTTTGTTGCCCGATTATTAAATCCAATTGAATTTGTAGATTGAAAGAATCAACAAATTCAAAGAAATTTAGGCTTCGTTTGGAATGGCTTTCTTACTGTTTCTTAAAGCAACTTTTTAGTACAAAATCTTATTATTTTTTAAAGCAGCATTTTAGTTCAAAAAGTTTTTGAATTAGAAATTTGTGCACTAGAATATTGCTTTAAAAATAGTAAGATAGTCGTCCCAAATGAAACCTTAGGCTTCGTTTGAGATAATTTTCTTACTGCTTCTTAAAACAATTTTTTAGTACAAAAAATTTTAGCAATTTTTTAAATTAAAAATTTTTACACTAGAAAATTACTTTAAAAAATAATAAAAAAGCCGTCCTAAATGAGGTCTTAGTGAATCTTATCAAAATAAAATTGTTAAATCCCTGCCTATTATGATTTAATAAATGTTGAATTTAAGTTAAGATTTATCAAATCCTGCTAATTTTTAGAAATGACTATTGGAAAAATTTTAAAATCCCCTATAATTTCTTTCTTTTTCAAGAACATTTAGATAAAATACAGTTAAATCCTACTGAACTTTACATAAAATTACAATCATCTCTAAAGAATCCTCACATCATCATCCCACCCATAAATTAATACAGCCCCAAAAGAATTGCCCCCAAAAAAAAATATTAAAAAATATAAACGAGCTGTAACGATTCTCAAAATCTTAAAATTATATTTTTATAATATAAAACAATAAGTAAATTTTTTAATTGTAATGTAAAACTTACATTCAAAGTTGGACAGTTTTGTTCAAATTAATTATTAATGCATAAATTTTAGTTCACCTATCTCACATCATGAGAACGTCGACCTAAGAAACGTACGCAACTTGTTACCAACAGCTAATTAATACTTGATTATATCATATATTTATAAATTATTATGCTATATAAGCACATTCATAGATAATTAATTTGATCAAAATTCTAATTATCATGAATTTCATATATGGAATTGGTGCGGGCTAGAATATTTGCGGCGGTAGAGAAATGTAAACTTTAACGTCTTAACTTTGTACGAAAATCCAGCGCACAGTTAGATAAAAGAGAGGGTGTAGCGTTCGTAAGAGATACCAGAGTTTTTACGTGGAAACCTCTGAAAATGGGGAAAACCACGGGGCTTGACCCAGTTTGAATGAATCCACTAGTGTTTGCAGTTAATTACAAATGTGGCCCTTGGTTTGATGTAGCAATTATACATCATATAGAGTGCATTACATGATGGAAATTGGAAGAATCAATATTGGCATGTTCGATTAGTCGGCATGACCATAGTCGGCGGGCTACAAAGGTCGGAAAGACCGTAGTTGGGTGACGGTGGTCAGAAGGATCGTAGTCGGTGAGCGATGGTGGTCGGAAAGACCGTTATATGGCAACGAAAGTCAAAAGGAACATAGTCTGGCGACGGAGGTCGTAAGGACCATAGTCGGCAGGCGACAATGGTCAGAAAGACTATTGTCTGGCTACGAAGGCCAAAAAGACCGTAGTCGATAGGCGACGAAGGTCGGAGGGACTATAGTTGGCGGGAGACAAATGTCAGAAAAGACTGTAGTCGGTGGGTGATAGCGGTAAAAAAGGCCTTAGTTAGCGTGCGACGATGTTTAGAAAGACCGTAATCGGTAGGAGACAATGGTCAGAAAGACCGTAGTTGGCAGGAGAGTGGTCAAAAAGACCGTTGTCTGGTGACGGAAGTCAGAAGAATCGTAGTTGGCAGGTGACGGAGGTCAGAAGGACTGTAGTCGGTGAGCGATAGTGATTATAAAGACTGTTGTCTGGAGATGGAGGTTGGAAGGACCGTAGTCGGTGGGTGACAGTGGTCAGAAAGACCGTTGTCTGGCGACGGTGACAGTGGTCAGAAAGATCGTTGTCTAATGATGGAGGTCGGAAGGATGGTAGTCGATGGGCGACAATGGTCAGAAAGACTGTTGTTTGGTGATAGAGGTCGAAAGGACCGTAGTTGGCAGACGATAATGGTCATAAAGATCGTTGTCTGGCGATGGAGGTTAGAAGGACCGTAGTCGATTGGCGATAGTGGTCAGAAAGACCATTGTCTTGCGACGGATGTCGGAAGGATCGTAGTTGACGGGTGATAGTGGTCAGAAAGATCGTTTTCTAGCGACGGAGGTCGGAATGACCTTAGTTGGCGGATGACAGTGGTCAAAAAGACCATTGTCTAGCGACGGAGATAGGAAGGACTGTAGTCGGTGGGCGACGGAGGTCAAAAGGATCACAATCAGCAACTGGGTGAAAGTCTGGCGTAAGTTGGTGGCCGGGTGTAAGTTCAATAATAATTGAAAGTCGGGTAGAGGTCCAACGTCAATTGGTGGCCGGACAGAAGTCCGACTTCAGTCGGTGGCCAAGCGAAAGTCCAGTGATAGTTCGACGATGGTCGGTGGTCCGATGGTGGTCGAGGAGGAGTCTAGTGGCAAAAGAGCTCTAATTTCTTTCTCTTCCTTCTCTCTCTTCTCTTCCTTACTTCCGTCCTCCCTCCATGAGAAATGAGGGGTCTATTTATAGCTTTATGAGAGTGGCATGGCCAGTAAATAGGAGGAAGATCAAAGATAAGTTGGGAGTGGTTTGAATGGACGACCGATGTTGATCCCCTTGATAATGGACCGTTTACTAGACATTTGAATGTATTAATGATATCAGAATTTGGCAATCTTGGGCTCGTTGGATTTGTCTCGTTGAGCCGATCGAGTCAAATTTGGTGTCGTTGGGTTCGTATTTTTTAGACATTCAATTCAACTGTAAGTTTGCTTAAATCAGAGTTCATATGATTTCGAATTTAATTTTGAAAGTTTTCAACTTGATTTTGCCTTAAGATTCGTGCCCGATCAAGATAAAATTTTGATGATATATCAGGAATATATAAGATTTATGAAAATTTATATTGAAATAATTCCTTTAAAATATTAAATTGGATAAGTTATTCAAACTTAGTGTATTTTTTAAGAAAAAAATGTTAACAATATGATAAGCACTCTTTATTATCATTTTAATTACTTATTTAAAGCAAATTTTTTGAGAACTTAATATTTAATTGCTCTTGTGATCATTATTATTTAGGGTCAAATGAAAAAAAAAGGCTAAAGACTCATTTTCAATACGTGGCCTTCTTTAAATCTGTATGATTGACGGAATATTATAAATAGGAGCATGATGTATAATTTAAATTAAGAATAGGAGCAGAGTATTAAAAAAATTTAAAAAGAAGCAAACTTGCCAAACAGAATGGCGCATTCCATTGAATGTATCAAACTGTTTAGCGTATTTAGAATAAGCCAAATAGTTTAGCGCATTCAATAGAATGAGCCGTTCTGTTTGACGCATTGCTACAGAAATTTTGGACTTTAATTCGATTGATTGCGGTGAATGCCCCAAATGATTTGACGCATTCTAAAAAATGCACCAAATAATTTGGCTAGTTCTAAATGCACCAAATTATTTGGTACATTCTTTAGAATGTGCCAAATGATTTGGTCAGTTTGCTTCTTTCAAGAACCTCTCCTACATATTTTTGAGGTTGATAGGATAATACCTCATCCACTAGATCGAAATCCTAAGAAAGTTTATTCAAAAGTTTCAAAATTTCATTGAAAGTAGCTCTCAGAGGTACTCATTTCTCAAGTGGTCCTTTTAAGGTATACATTTTATTCTCATGCTCTGTTGAAGAATTCATTATTTAGCCTTTAGGAAATGCTATAATTGAATATTCTCAAATATATTTTCTATTTATAACCGACCCCACATAATATGATAAAGACTTGATACTATTGTTGTTGTATATTTTCCATTTATAATCAACCATGTGTTCTTAATATTTAAAGATAAAATACACATTGGTCCTAGTATTAGTCAAGTAGTATTTGGCTCCGAAAATTTGTACCCCAGCCTCTCGGCAGATCCCTTTCTTTCTTTTTGTTTGGGTCATTGAGGAGAGTTTTAACTATTAAGTTTCGAGGTGAATTTTCAGAAAGCATATTGGGTTTTAAATAAGACACTACGCAGAGATTTCACCCTCATTTTGCACGGACTTTATGATATGAGTTCTGGTTTCCTATAGACGCAAGCCCCTATAGTTAATTACCCATCCCGATAGTGAGAGAGAACTTTCAATTAAGGCTAATCGTCAAATAGATATGTAGTATCAAGTGTATAGTAGCAACGTGTTTTGGTATTTGAGGATTAAATATTTAAAATTAGAAATTTTACCATCTTGCACTTAAAGTGAATGATGGGGAATAGTGAAGAACTTGATCAACATCTCGTGGTTCCATCATCCTGGGCCAATGTGGTCCCTGGTCTACTTAGTCAGAGGAGGTAGTCGACCCAACATGATTGAAGGATCCTTGTCGGCAGTCATGTATTGCGTCGTCCAAGAGAACCTTATAGACTTGGGGTGAATATTTGTCTAAGGAGATAAATTGAATCCACTTTAGCTGATAGAGAGTTTTGTGCCCTATTGATTATATCCTATTAATTCATTGCTCACTAATTAAACACCATTGGGGAACATACGGGCTCTGACCATGACCGTAATATAATGGTGCCATTTTGTGGCAAAATCGCCCAGTCAGAGGGTCCTGATCATGACCGTTTACCTGTGGGGCCGTTTAGCAGAAAAAATACTGGTGTGGTGCTGTTTTGCGATGAAACCACCAGTTAGAGGACATGTTCCATGTCTTTACTGGCAAGTGATGTATTGAGAATGAATCTTAGTTATATTCTCGACCAAACAGTAGCTCTTTGTGAGCTGAAGCGATTTTCAGATTTATCCACCTCGGCAAACAGTTACAGAATGGGGATGGTATTTTTGATTTAAGCCTTTGATGATTAATTTCATTTTAAATATCCTAATCTTGGGTGGTTATTTTGGAATTTTAGATTTTTATGGGTATTTGGGATGAATTAAGAATATTTATGGTCCCTTCCGGTTGAGATTTTCTGTCAACACGATCATCATCGGGGTGATGTTGCAGTCACTTTAAAAGATTTAAATTTTGTTGAAGCTTGAAAGCATCAAAAAGTATAGGGTCACTTCCGGTTGAGATAAACATTCAACACGACCATCATCGGGGTTATGTTGTAATCACTTTAAAAGATTTGTATTTTGTTGAAGCTTGAAAGCATAAAAAAGTATAAGATCTCTTCCGGTTGAGATAAACATTCAACACGGCCATCATCGGGGTTTTCTTGGATAATTTTATTTTTGTTGATGGAACCTTATCGACTCTATAAATTTATTTCTCTACCAGTGCATCATCTGCAGACGTCACGTGTGTACCTACGACATGTTCATCAGGGCCCTGCTAGTATATACTGTTACAAGCATTTTGTATTATATGATTATTATATGTATGTAGTGGGTGTATGCGATGCATCTGCATATTACGTACATTGGCTCATGTATTTGCATTTTTGCATTTGCCCACAATGTAGTTGTAGCATGTGGTATTTTTGCATGTAGATAGAAGGCCAAATTTTTGAAAGAAGCAAGCAGAAGAAATCATTTAGGAGAAGCAGCGCAATTGGGCAGCAATTTTAAAACAAGCCAATACGCCAAACTATCTGGCGTAATGATGAATACGCCAACTTGATTGGCGTATTCTTCGCAAATTTCGTTTTGTGAATAATACGCCAAACGCTCAGGCGTATTCTTTGGATTAAAAAAAAACATTTTTTTGCTTTGTTTTCCGTTCCTTCAGCACTGAATATGATGTAATTTGGCATTGTCTTAGGTTTTATTAATTATTTGCTTGATTTATTTTTTTTGGGATAAATTATCAGTTTGCATTAATAGGATTAATTATTTGCTTAGATATGAATGCGCATAACATTTACTAATACTGAATGGCAATATTATAACTTATAGCTCTTTCCAAAAATATTATGACAATTCGTAATTTATTTTCTTTCTTCATATATATTTTCTGGCTATAATAGTAATTAGATTTTTTTATAAAACTAATTAATTTTTTTTACTCCATTTAACTCATTTCTCTCAAAATATTAAATATATTAAATTAAACTAACTATTTTATTAAATATTCTAAATTATATCAGAAATTAAATCATATGTTAAATTAATTTATGAAATTAAAATTTCTTTAAATTACTGATATAACTTTAATACTTAAAATTTTTAAATCTAATATTAAAAAAGTTTAAAAAATTATTACAAAAATTTTAAATATCATCAAACACATTATAGTCACTTAATTAAATGTTTCCCGGAACACCAACATTAAACTCAGATCGGATAACAAGAGAAGCATACAAAGTTTCAATAATTGGTAGATTACGTCGTACTCTTTGAAATGCGCTATCTGTAACAATGCATTTATAGAATGCGCATTAATATTTTAAAATTTTATTTTTTCTTTTTGTTACATAATATGCATCTACTAATCAATTTTTTTGTAATATTTGTTATAGTGTAAATAAGTTATATATATATGAAAATAAGTTATTTGCATAAAAATTACTTGACTTGGATTTTTTTTTGGTTCTATACAATATATAAGACAAATCTTTATAAGTTACAAGAATATGCTCAAAAGACAAGATTACTTGTATTAGAATGTATATAATATTTAAATTATTATTATTTTTAATAATTCTAATTTTATTCATCTCATTATTTATGAATAGTTATAAAGTAGAATGTAGACTTAGATTATTTTTTTAAGAACCACATGATTTATTTTCTGCTTAGTAAAATTTTGATAAAACATCTAATTAATAGGAGACTAAGAAATTGGGCCCAAGTATTGAATACATGGCAAATGCCTTCATACATTTTCTCATATAAAAACATACACAAATTTATTAAAATCTCAAAAAGGATAAATAAAATGCATATCTAAGCAAATAATTAATCCTATTAATGCAAACTGATAATTTATCCAAAAAAAAAATAAATCAAGCAAATAATTAATAAAACCTAAGACAATGCCAAATTACATCATATTCAGTGCTGAAGGAACGGAAAACAAAGCAAAAAAATGTTTTTTTTTAAATCCAAAGAATACGCCTAAGCGTTTGGCGTATTATTCACAAAACGAAATTTGCGAAGAATACGCCAATCAAGTTGGCGTATTCATCATTACGCCAGATAGTTTGGCGTATTGGCTTGTTTTAAAATTGCTGCCCAATTGCGCTGCTTCTCCTAAATGATTTCTTCTGCTTGCTTCTTTCAAAAATTTGGCCTAGATAGAATATTGCTTGATATTACTTGAATGAAACTCTCTATATCCTACAAAGGCATGCATATTATGGGATGCATATGAATGTGTATTTTAATGCATGAGAGGGGGTGTTTTGCATTTTTAGATGCAACTAGCTATGTAGGTAACTACTGCTGCCAAGTATGTAGGACTTTATTTTAGGCTTTATTGATGTCATCTGTCTGCTTGTACGAATGTCGTGGATCTGGTGGCATGACGCATTGACATAGCAATGCATGTACGGGGGCATTTTAAAATATTTGGCACTAATCAATTATACGGACAACTATCGTTCAAATGTGCACAGCATTCTTATTTAGAAGCTTGTAGATGTCTTCTGTGTGCTTGTAAGAGTGCTATAGATCCAATGGCGCAACATTGCGCTTCAATGGCTCATAATTTCTTTTACTGTTGATTCCCTGCTTTTGCTTACAGGTAAATCGTAGAGTTGCATTCAAAATATCCATGAGATACTTTTTTTTCTAATGCAAGCTCTATCTTCTCATTTTTCAAGAGATCGGATCCGCGAATCCTCCAATCCTTGCTTAGAATAGATGAGGATATCCAAATTGCATGAGGTCATTTTGTGATAGATGAGATATCATAATCTGATGAAATAAAAGGCTTGGCTGATGCGTTGTTGGATTTCTTTATCTCCACTTCTTTATAATGTAACCTCCTCGAAGTATGAACAGGACAAAGCATAGGATAGTTTTCAGTATCTCAATGACATTCTAGTATCTGATATACATATGGGACGTGGAAGCTTCTCTTGTAACCCTTGACATAGCAACCAAAAACAGATATCTTCAATTTACAGCTGCAACATTTAATGGTGCATGTGTAGGACATTAAGTTATGAAGTTTGATCTCCGACTATTTGTCCTTTATTCAAATAATACGACAATTCTCCATAAACCTCAGTATTTCTGAAGAGATGATATAATGAGATTTTTTTTCTCAACTGCTCGTTTTTTTATTCTACAGAATCATTCATAGAATCATTCAACTTCGCATGCTTAGTGCCACGATTAGGGCCTCCTACTGGGCCTTCTCTTTACACCAAGTTTCCCTTTTTTAATCCCAGTTGCCACCATCAGAACCTCTATGGTTATCAATTGGAGGGTTTGGGAATAGGCACATTAGGTGCTCGATTGAATGTCTCATCTTTTGTTTTTACTTTACTCTACATACATCCAAACAAACATAAAAAAAAATAATTCTCATGCATTCACTTTATAGACAACCAAATAGGCTCATGCATTTACTTTACATTACATTCACTTTACATTGCATTTACTTTATATTGTATTTGCTTTATAGCCAATCAAATAGCCCTTGAGAGATAAATTTTAGCATGGGGAAAATAAGAACTTGCTATTGTATGTTTCTTTTATCTACAATCCTCTTTTTATCTACAAAAAAGCATTGTTAACTAATTACATATCTGACAGCATGAACAGAAGAAAGAAACAAGAAATGAACTATGAACAGATCTTTTATACAAATGCACATTATAAGAAGTTTATAAAGGTAATCTTCGACATCAGTAAGGACACAATGATCTTTCTATCGGCTGTTCTTCAATCTCTGATAAATCTCAGCTCATATCAATGGCTTGTTTTGCTTTGCGATTATAATCAAAAGATGTAGTAGTAGTAATTGAAGTTTCATGTTCTCTTTTTGGGTTTTGGAAGTGTTAGCGAGATTGTTGGAACATGAATGCACATCTGTTCTAGTTGTGGAGAAACCCTCACTCCAGGATTAGGCCTGGGAGATGGGATTGGAGTCTTAGCCCGAGTTGAAGTAGCAGCGGCAATCGAAAGATTGACTTGCTCAAGTGCTTGACATTGCAGATCAGAAGAGTACTCTAGCATACAACCAATGCGAGGGCCAGTTCCAGTACTCCATTTTTGAGCAAGCGGCTCATTGGATTCAATCAATGGAGGTTGGTCAATATAATTCCCGTTATCGAATTCATGCTCTTTAGCAAGCTTTTCAGTATCAATGGTATTTGTAGATTCAGCCAACCCTACCACCATTTGATCCTTCTCTGCCTCATTTGTTTCCCTGGTCATCATAATATCCTTACTCCTAGACATCTTAAATGATGAGGAATGATCAAGGGAACGTTCATCCTCATCAATTGAACATGTCTGCATAAATTACACAAAAGATATGATTAAATTAGAATGCAGAGGGATTCAACATTTAAATAGTTCATGCTAGTTGAAAATGATGATTGAATACCTTAACATTGGTGAGGTCTACATTATTCTCTTCTAGGAAGTTTATGAACTCCTTAAAATTTTCTTCTGTTGGGAGGTAGTGACCGCTGTTTGGCCAAATAGCCTATAAGAGGCAAAGTACTATAAGTTAACCAATAAAACTACTATCTTATATTTCTGCTAATCTGCTTTCTTTTATTTTTTTGAATTCTAGCAGATACCTTTAAGAAACCATCCTTGACAACAAGCCTTCCAGCAGCAGTTGTAGCTCCCCCAGCTAGAAAACTAGAGTGCTGAAATTTGCCCTTTTTCTTCTGCTCACACAATAGGAGGAAGAATAAGAGAAAAATGCAAATGAAATGTCTCAAGTTTCAACTTTAAGCCAATCCGATTTATAGAATACCTGTCCCACATATAAAGCTCCATATGTGCTAAGAACAAATATCCATTTTTCATCATCAGCAGTATGTACAGTCAACTCAGTTAGCTTATAAATAAGTTTCCCATCCTTGATTGTAACTTCATATGCCTTCCTCTCCTTCTGTATTACCAACTAAATATTTTCGATCAGGAAGGGAATTTTATTGCAATAGTTTTACATGCACTTATAAGATATGAAAACTTCAGAAGCATACCGGGCCAAGATATTTGATGCACTGCTGCTGAAGAATGCTTCTTGGGCAATTTTTGAGACTAAATTCTTTACCATATCCAACATCCAGCCTTCATTATTGCAGCAGTAGTGAGGCGGTGTGTTGGAAATTTAAACATTTGTAAAGAAGATAAAAGCCCAAGGTGCACAAACTTACCAGTAAAAAAATGGTTGAGTGCTCTCACTTTCAAACCAGACTTCATAGTAGAACTGCAAATTGTGCCCATATCGATGCCTTGGATCTATCTGCAGAACATTGCAAAAAATATCAAAAGATTAATCATGGGTGCAGTAAATAAGAAATTTACGTCAACTAAAATATAACAGTCACTGCAACAAAGTGGCTGAATGTAGTAGAGAGTCTACCACCTACAACATACCCTGTATAGTCACTATCTATATGGTTGATTACTTGTTATATTTCAAAAGGGACTTGACTCCGTTTAACCAGAAACTAAATTAATATAAGCGGAAGTAAGGATAAGATTTCAAAAAGAATCCTAAGTTTAGAGTAAAACTATTCAAGGTTTCTGTATCTCAAGTCTTGCTTATCCAACATAAAAAAAAACAATTTCATATAGAAATATAAGGAGAGCTCACAGCTTCTAGCCAGTGCTGCAATGCTAGTTTTTGAGCTTTATCACTTTTTGACAAGCCCTTACCAACCTGCAAGGATTACAAGAGTGAACAATTAAATCAAGGTTAGTTTGAAGAAGAATGCATAAGAACACAATTCTTGAAGGAGTTCACATCATTAATAATAATTTTGTTTCTGTCATTACCTTTGCAGCCCTTGTTCGAGCCCTGGCCCAACGTGAAGCTGTGGTCTCGGGCTTCTCTTCATTGAAAAATGATATAGAGCTGCGCTTCAAAGATGCAAAATCCAAAGCCCTCCACCTGTATAAGAGAAATTTAAAGGAAAATATTTAAGGCAATGCTCAAGGTAGTTTAAAAAGTTTAAAGAACAAAATTAAAATAATTAACTAACCAAAGCTCCTCAACCACAACCGCACAATCTGCCAGATTTCTTCTTGTTCGATAACTTTTGTACACTTTCTGTAGCTTAATAGCTGCTTCATGCGATTCACACCTAGGTAGAGGTGAAATTAACTCAAGAAAAGATACTTCTCGACACAATTTCAGAGGTGAATCATCCTTTGAAGCATCTGTGCAAGTAAATTCGAAGTGATGATCAAGCAAATCCTGACTCTTTGCTGAAAAGCTAGCACTGGGATAAGTGTATTGTTGCTCTAAATTATTTATTTCTTCAAACTCTACAGGAACAACCTTTCTGGAACCGGTTAATGGCAGCCTAATGCCCATGTTCTCTATCATAAACTTTGTTGGCGTCACTGTCATCCCGGATTCCTTTCAGTGAAGGGACATGATTCAAGTAAAAGAAAAATCCCATCAATGCAGATTAGATCATTAATCAGCTGTGATCAATTTCCCTTTTCCCTGTAAGAACAAATTAAATAATATTTTATTTTGCTCTTAGCTTATAATAACTGTTTATAATACGGTACTATAATGAATATAGATAGCAATCACAAAGTAATAAAAACAGACAATGAACTAAAGCTGATCTTTAGGAAGAAATCAATAGATCCAAGACAACTAAGTAAAAAAAAACAAATATTGCTGAATATATCTTGAAGGTTTTCTCTCCTCTTCACCTTTTCCTAGTCTCTACAATTCAATCAAACAGGAATACGATATTCATGATGCAAAAAAAGAAAATAAATAAATTAGTAATATTCATTGACATATACTTACAATCAACAATGCAAACATTGACATGTATTTCTTGTAAAAAAGAAAATTACGAGAATTTTTGTCATATTTTGGTAAATAAAACCATTGGACCATCTCTACAGGCTGAATGAAAAATGGTTTAAGTTTCAGAGCTCATCATCATAAGAGAGCACTGAAACAGTGAAGCAAGCAGCAAAATATTAATCCCCTTGAGTCTGTGGCTTATTAGATGCCTCCATGGAAAAAATTGATTCTTTTCTTTATCGATCAGTATATTCAGTCTTATCATTCTGTACTTTCATATATTCTCTATATTGAAAGATCAATGCATAAAACATACTAAAACTCACTAAAATATTAGCTCACCTAATAATTTCCAACAAGTTTTCAAATCTTCTGATGGATGGATTATTTCAGAAGGCAACATTTTAACATTTCTACCTTTTTTCCACATTGACTCAAGATAATAATGTGACCAATAAAGAAAACTTGGTGTTAGAAAGTGTGAATTAAAGATAGGACAAAAGGCACAGTGACCCAACTGGATTTTAATCCAAACAGTGGCCCAACTGGATTTTAATCCAAAAATCTGAGCCTATGGAAGAACCAACCCCTTAGTACATTCATATTAGCATATTTTTTTTATTATCTAAATACTCTCACACGTCTTAACATTTGAACATCTGGGATCTGGCCAAAGGGCTTATGTTAGCATCACATTGGAGCAGCGATATAGAAGTTTGAGTTACTACTTGTGAGCTCTACTCATTTACTTAAAACTTTTCGGTTAATATTTGCTCATTCATTAGCATCTTGTACACAAATAGCCCTAGACCCTAGTGCTTCAATCATGTCAGATAGAGACAACGATCTGATCACTTGAGAAAGATAGAACGGTAACAAGAGAGAGGAAGCTGCTCATAGAGATAATGCATATTTGAAAAAACATTCATCACTCATTAACCAAAACCTGGAAGCGTAACATAAGAATCAAAGCAAGAAGATAGACAGAGAAACAAAATCCAGAAAGCGAAAATGAAGAAGAAGATAGATTTCGTATGAAAGGAGGTTCCTTTATTGTTCATACCTGTTGACAGAGAAACGGGTGAAGGAAAAGGAAAGAGCACAGAAGCTCAGGCAGGAGAAGAATAACAAAGCACTCTGCTTCCGAGCACACCATTTTTTTTTTTTTTGGGAAAATTTGGGACAAAGCCCGTATATTAATTAGAGAAAATTACAAGTAAAATCAAAAACCCAGCTCAGCCAATAACAAAAACTCAGGAGCTGAGACCCAAAAACCAAAACAAAGAGATAAGAACCCATAAGAAAAACAGAGTCTCGACAGGGGTCAGGAGCATCAAACTGGCACAAAATGGCAAAATCATATGACGAGCAGCACGGTGCCAAAACGATCATGGGATAACCCCGGTTGCCTTACAAAATCCACCCAGCAGTTCCAACAGAGAGCAGAGACGTGAAAATTGAGTAACCAAAGCAAAATATGTGGAGAATAAAGGCCGTCCAGGGGTTAGAGCCGAGTGCCAGATGAAATCATCATTCCCCAGAGACACCATTCGATCCGGGGCAGCAAGAATACTGATGGGAGAAGCAGTCAGGAAATGATGCTTTGATACTATCAAAATGCTTCCAATTAGAAGTCTTAGCAGCAATAGCCATAGAAACCTTATGGCAAATAGTAGCGGAATTGCCAAAATTTCTCCCATATCTTCTATCGTTCCTTTCTCTCCACATAAAATATACTAAGCAGCAGATGACAGAAAAACAAAAAGCTTTCCCAGAGGAGTTAAGATTATGCTTCTCATCAAAAAATTCGAAAAGTTGTAACAAAGTAGGTCTAAGGAAGAACCCCTTCACGTCTGGAAGAAGCAATTCGAGAGCATTGAAAGTGTACGTGCATTGAAAAAACAAATGAGATATACTTTCCTCCTCCAAATCGCAAAGAGGGCATATAGAATTAATGAAAATATTCCTAACAGCAAGAGCATCAGCAGTTTTTAGACCGTTCTGAATAGCTAACCAGGCAAAAGAAGAAAATCTCAGATTTAGCCGCTTGTGCCAAATGAACTTATACCAAGAGACCTTGGGCATATCCTGGAAGAAAAATTTCCTAAAAGTCTTAAAGATAGGAGCATCATTGCCAGACCAAGTAACCACATTGTTGTGCTCCGCAAAAGGGATATCAAGGATCAGCTGGCAAACATTATTTGGTAGTACATTAATAATATTCCAGCAGCCATCAGAAATAAACTCCTTAACCAAATAAGAATCCATAAAAACTCCTTGAGTCAAGGTGGCCAGGGACTCACCGTTAACCCAAGGATCCCATAAAAAAGAGAGGTTACAGTTGGATTTGACCACGTGAAACTTTAGAAGATGCTTAATACGGGTGGCAGTGACTGTAACCATCTTCCAGAATTTAGATGCTTTAGGATTAAGAGGCTTAAAAGGTGATATATATTTGAATCTGAACCAGTCATTTATAAGAGAATTGGATGTGTAGTAACGCCATAAAAATGAGCATAGGTGGGCAAATTGCATAGAGTAAAAATCTGGGATACCAAGCCCACCGAAGCAAGAGGGGATACAGGTGTCTTTCCAAGCAATAAGGTGAAGTTTTCTTTCAGTTGTGGAGCCATGGTATAGGAATCTAGCACACATTCTATCGATGATCTTACAACAGCCCTTGGGTATGATAGCCCCACGAATCCAATAGGCAATAGTATTGGCAATTGTGAATTTCAAGTATTGAATCCTACCTGCAAAAGACAGAAACTTTACTTTCCAACCAGCAAGTAGAGTAGAGACTTTACTCAGAAGTGGTTGGAAGTGAGAAAAAGAGAGCTTTTTAGGAGAAATAGGAAGCCCGAGGTATTTGAAGGATTGTTCAGCATGATTATAACCAAGTAGATTGATAATATCAAGAGTAGTTTGTGTTTGCCTAGTGAAACACATAGAGCATTTAGCTCTGTTAATATTCAGCCCAGAGACCTCTCCAAAGGCACCAAGAGTGCCATTTTCACTCTATATAAACTATCAAAGCCTGGATGACATTTCATTTGGATCAAAAAAAAAAATGAGAGCCAATGAGAAAACAAGTCTTTTGGTCATCTCAACCACGGAAGTATTTGCACAATACGGAGAGCATCCCAGGTGTCAAAGGGAAATTAACAAAGAAAAGAAAATCATTACTGTCACTAATGATATTAAATTGTGATTAAAAAAGTTCGGAAGGAGCTATCAAGAAGGATGTTGCTCTTGTTGGGGCAAACGGGAGCAGCAAGGAGGGCATTTGCTTCATGGAAAGATTCAACATTTTCATATCAGTCGTAGGTGGTTTCACACTGGGCGTTGAGAGGGAAGACTCCATTGTATTTTTTATTAGGAGTTTTAAACTTTTATGAGAAAAAAATGTATTTATTATTTCTTTAATCATGAGTTGTAAAATTAAAAAAAAATGTTGTAATTAATTTTCTGTCCTAATGACTGATTAATTCAGGACGGTTTAAAGATGCAATCCAATAATTAGTTAATTGTTTAATACAAAGGACATCGAGAACATTAAGTAATTATCTTATTTTTTATCGACATAATCAAACTTTCAGTGATCCTCTATCATCTTAATCAAATTTTAGGTAAGCAGTAATTGTATTAAGTTCAATCATAATCATTCCTTAATTACTTATTGTGATACCCTTATAAAAAATATAGCTGAACTCTTAAACATCAAAGCACCTTTTAATATAGTAGTTGGAGTTTTGTTAAAAACTTCTAAGTAAAGTGTGTTTGTATCGGAGCACTTGTGGGATGGGTGATATTCTGAGAAGTTATACTAATGCCGGAGCTACACACTACACATTATAAATATAGCTTGTATAGCCAAATAAGTTGCTATAATGTAGCCATTAGGATAAGATCCCTATATATATATATATATATATATATATATACTCGAGATTCATGAATAAAACAGTTCGGTGAATTGTGCATATAGCTTATGTGTTTCCCCTTGTTTTTCGCCTCTGTTGTATGTATCTTGAGAATTCCTCAAGTGGTGAAGCCCAGGTGTAGGAGAAAGAAGGCCCTGGCGGAGAAGCTCTGAAGGGGCGAACCAGTAGTCCCCGAGCTCCAAGAAGTTGGCTTGGCGTCATTTGGTATCAAAGCCATACACAAGCAGTCTCCAAGCTTCGGGGTTTGCATTTTTGGGTCTGTTGTGCTTGTCGTGTCCAACAACTTGCAACTCATTCCTCTCCTGTTCCCAACAACGATGCTTAGTCATTTTTGGCGGACCTTAAGGGGAAAGCTAGGAACTCGTCTCCAATTTAGCTTGGTAGCTTAATCCCCAAACTGACGGGCAAACAGAGACAATCATTAGGAGCTTGGGCAATCTGCTGCGATGTTTCGTTGGGAAGAATATTAAACAATGAGATCTCATCCTATCATAAATAGAGTTCACCTTCAATCGATCCACAAACCAAACTACGAGACATGCCATTTGAAATTATTTACAGTAGCAATCTTTTAACAATTTTTTATTTAATTCCTACACTAACAACTTCTGTCTTTAGCAAGGAAGGGGAGCAACACAACAAAGAAATAAAAAAACTGCACCAACAAGTGCAAGCCGAGATAGCAAAGCATAATGCCAAGTATCAAGCCCAAGCAAATAAACATGAAAGGCCCGTCCAAATCCAAGTGGGCGATCTCGTCTTGATTAAATTAAGGAAGTAGCGACTCTCACCAGGAGCTTGCGGAAAGCTTAAACCCAAGGCATACGGTCCTTTTCGGATTGTTAGAAAGATCAATGACAATGCCTACCATATAGACCTTCCTGGAGATTATAATGTTTCTTATGTATTCAATGTGTTTGATCTAACTCCCCACTATGATGTGAAGGAGTTCTTCCCCACACCGGTAGAATGATGCCAGAGCTACACACTACACACTATAAATATTGCTTGTAGAACCAAATAAGCTGCTGTAATGTAGCAATTAGGATAAGATCCCTGCATATATATACTCCAGATTCATGAATAAAACAATTCCATGAATTTTGCATACAACTTATGTCTTTTCTCCTGTTTTTCACCTCTGCTATTTGTATCCTGAAAATTCCTCTGGTGGTGAAGCCCAGGCGTAGAAGACAAAAGGTCCTGGCAGAGAAGCTTTGAAGGGGCAAACCAGCAGTCACCGAGCTCCAAGAAGCTGGATTGGCGTCATATACTCTGAGGGAAAAATTGTGAGTCATTAGGTCAAAGCGGACAATATCTTGATGGTTGAGAGTTTGAGTGTTTACAAATAGTATTAGAGCAATATACCTGCTATCTTTAGAATCCTATTTGTCTAATGGAAAATTCTGGGTTAAAGAAAATGATGAGGACGACAGTTATTTAAGTGGTGGAGATTGTGAAACCCCATATGAAAATAAAGTTGAACATTTAAACATCGAGCCACATTTTGATGTAATAGTTGGAGTTTCATTAATAATTTTAAAATTAAGCATGCTTGTATCGGATAACTCATGGGATGCGTGATCTTCTGGAAAGTTATATCAATGGGGAAGAACTGTGAGCCGTCAGACCAAAGAGGACAATATCTAGATGGTTCAGAGTTTGAGCTATTAAACTTATTTAATTAATTTAGCTGCAAAATATATTAATTAATTGATTTGTAAATAATTAGACTAGTTTAAAATTAAGAACTTAAAATAATCTCTAATTAACATAGAAAATAAGCTCTAATTAACGTAGGATTATTTTCTAATCATTGATTACTTACTAATTATTTAGATTAAGTAGTATATTTGGTTGATCCAAAGTTTTGTGTGGAGTTATACTAAGGCTGTAATATAGTTTAGGATCGAGTCTAAGGTAAAGCGAGAAAAGGGTCTGGATTTAATGATTTTCTTAAAGTAGCTTAGCTAGTGATAGATCTTGTTGAACCCTTAGAGGGAGAGTTAAAAGGTAAGTCAAATAAGAACTATATTCATATACAAAGAATGCTTGGGAGAATCGAAGGGAATAAAGTTTTGACTAAAATTATAAGATAATATCATGACCACTCTTCATCAGTGATCCTTCATTTATACATAATGACCAAGATTTTATGGCACAAAAATACTATATGAGAACATATCAATTAGGGTGTCAATATTTGACATAACACGAAAACTCGACTCGAATCCGATCCAAAAATTTTAGGTAATACCCGGCCCAATTTCAAAACAGGTCGGGTTCGGGTTCTCGGATTCGACCTGTTTGGAAAAACAGGCCGGGTTCGAGTTGACCCAAAAATCAGAACTCAACCAGGTTTAACCCGGTAAAAACGCATTGACCGCGACTACTGCTCGTGCTGACCGCGTCTATTGCCCGGGCTGCCCTGTCGAGTCGAGCTCCCGCATCTCGTTAACTGCCCGCATCGCGTCATCTGCTTATCATCTCGTCAACTGCATGCTTACTCGTCAACCGCTAGGCGCCTCAACCTGCCTCATCGCCTCACCGACTCACCGCATCATCCCGCCTCACGCCTGCACCGACTCACTGCGTCGCTTCATCTGCCCGCCTCAACCCGCTGGGCGCAAGGCTCCTCACCGCCTTAGCCCGCCTCACCGCCTCAAGTCGCCTCGCCCGTTTTGAATTAAATGGGTCCGCGGGTCGGGTCTGAGTTGAGAAACTTGACCCGTTTGCAAAAACGGGTCGAGTTCGGGTTGACCCATTTATAACCCTGATCAACTCGGTCGACCCGAATTCGACCTGTTGACCTGCTTTGACACCCCTAATATTAATAATGTGTATAAATAGATTATGTGTAATTTTTTGTAGAGCGAGTGTGTGCCTTATGTCACACCCCAGGTCTGAAAGGCGGTGCACCCCAACAACACAAAATGCAATGAATGAACAAAAATATCTATTTTATACTCACAAAAGAAAATAATGCATAAACTAATAATATAACAAATTATATCCGAGTAAATAAAAGAAATGAAACTAAATATTCAATTCATTAAAAATAATTCAAATAACAGTACACTAAAGTAATAGTATTGATACAAACAAAAAAATATAAATATAACAAATAATAGGAAAGAAACTAACCCACAAAATAAATATATAATAGTTTACTACACAATATAAAATATCAAATATAGTCTACTGTTGATAAATCTACTTTTGAAGTGACGGTCTTAACTTGGTCTATTAGTTGGGAGCTTTAGCTACTAACTCAGAGATTTTGTGTTCGAATCTTGCATATTTGATGTGTGTGTGAGTTCGACTTAATTGGCCTACATGTCCCAAAAAAAATGATGGCCATGCTATAAAAAGAGATAACTGGTGAGTTCGATAAATCAAACTTAGCAAATAACTTCTATCTATTAAAGCATAAATGATAAAGGAATAAGATATGTTGTATGAACTACAAAAAGGTGGAAGCTAGTAACAATTCTATAGTCACTATATCAAAGTAGCAAAGGCACATTTCATGTTTACTAAAACATATTCTAGTATGCAGGTGTTATAAGTGTGTATATCAAACTACTATAAATGTCAAATCTTTTTAATGCTTATAAATATAATCACATTAGATATCATCCTACCTAAAAATGACTTATAAGTCAGCCATGTTATTCAACTCCAATATATATATATATATATATATGGTTTGTCAAGTACCCCTTGCCTGAAGGTAAAGACCAACTCAAGAAAATTCAATGATTTCTTATAGAGTCATTACTCTGTGGGCCCATTGGCCCGTCGGCCGGACTAGTCAGTATATATTATGGATATACCGACTTATATATTATTGCACACATGCATATAATTTTTAAGTTTCTTTTATAAGTACTTTTCAATAGGTGTTATACTTTTAATATGAAGATTTTCATTTCAAAATAGGATATGATTTACAAAGATGACGTTATGACATTAAATAGACGAGTGGCGCGGATAAGTGTATGCTTGGTCGCACTAGCGGGCGGATCACGAGCTCGGGTTGACGTTCACGCGTGCAGGTCGCACTACGGCAGCGAAAGCAGAGTCAAGGCGGATTCCCGTGGGATCGGGCTCAGGGAAGGGTTGAAGCACGCACTTGTTTGTGATTTAGAATGCGCGGGAGCATGAGTTGGAGCCGTTGATTGAAATGCAAAGAGGAGGCCAGACATGAGCGGGATTGAGCTCGATTCGATGGGTTTGCACGTGGAGTTAGTGCAGGGAGTAAGAAGGCGCAGATTCTTGTGAGCAGGTGATTCTTTGATTTTTTATTATAAAATTTAGACCAAGTTAGAGATTACTAGTGCATTGGTCCAGATTTTAGTTATATTGATTTGCATGACATCACACCTATGTTAAAGCCTATAAATAGGAATTTTAGATTGTTGTAATGAGATGCCTCTGTAATAAGCCCAATTGAATAAAGGATTAAGAAATTCCTGTAAATTCTCTTCCCTGCCTTTCGCTCTCGTCCCTTCCCCCTCTCTCTTCCAACAAAACTGAAGAAGATCTCTTCCTCCTCAAGAATTTCTCAACAGTAGAGATCCGTAAGATCATAGAGTTTTTTTTTAACCAAAAGAAAATTCCATTATATAAGAAAGCAATACACCACAAGTCCAAAAGATGGCCACAGAGAGCAAGATTACAGCCAGAGAAATACAATAAACGTCAATGCCAAATAATCTGAACGAAATAAAGAAGAAAACATCCCAAAAATCAATAGGACTCAAACCGCCACCTAGTTGCCACCATCCAAGGAGGAAAAGGAGGTAATAGTCAAAATTCCAAGTACACCAAGTCCTCAGAGAACAAAATCCACCAAATCATATAGACAAAGAACCACCTAGGTTGCCAACCAAGCCATGGTTGTCCAAGATGCGTGCAGGCAACCTGCTTTATCATTGTCCTCACCCGATTCCATCGTAGGAAATAAAACCAATAGCAAAAGTAACCAACATAACCAAAACCAAGAAACTTTAAAAAAGAAGAATCATTTCTTTTTGGGTTTACGTTTTATATGCTTAACACTCTTTTTAAAAAAAAATTAACATCTGCAATTTGAAGAAGGCTAAAGTCAAAGTTGTCTCAAGCATCCAATTCTAACTCATTAGTTTCCTCCTCTCTTCCTGAAGAATTGCCATCATCTAATCAATCACCTTGCTTCACTGCATTATCCATAGCAAGGTGAGCTAACATATTAATACTAGAGATAATATATATAGGCACATCAACAAGAGGCACCATAACTTCATCATTATCCTCATAAACCACCATAGGATGAATGGGAGAAATATCACTCACATCATCCAAATTACCTAGGCCATCCGAAGCTCAAGCACCCCCAGAAGCTAAAGAAATTGAATTGTCACCCGACACCTCCACTGCATCATCACAAGTAGGACTGGCTATAAGGTTAATGCAGCATTTATTGGCATTCATGGAAACATCAACACCTTCAACACCATTTTTATTAGTACAATAAATAGCTAATGGTGCCACATCCTCCCCAATATTATTCCCGTCAACTGCATCCTCAACAGTAGCTACACGCGCCACATCCTCACCAGAAGCTTCCACCAAAAGACCAACATCATTCACGTCAACTGCATCAGTAGGACCCCGATCCAGAGCCAAATCCTTGGCAACACAAGAGACATCATTACCCAAATCTAGAGCTAAGTCATTGACACCAGCATCTGAAATAATAGGGCCAATAGGGGCCAAAGCCACAGGTTTAGACGAATCATTCATAACCAAAGGAAGCACAACAACAACTTCCCCACACCCAAGCAACCCATTATTAGAGGGCTGAACACAATGAGGAGGGATAGCAGAGGCAGTATTATTAAGGTGTGGATGTAAAATAGGACATTCCACCTTTGAATGACCTAAAGAGTTGCAATGCACACAGTAAGCAGGAAATTCTTCCATAATCACAGATTGGATGTATCCTAAGTTATCTGGGCCAACCCAAATTTTATCAGGGAAATGTTTGGTAACATCTAATTTTGCCAGCACGCGAGCAACAGACTGTCGCGAACCAAAGGAAGTCGCATTATCGGTCTTTAAAGGTCTACCGAAGAGGGAACCGATGCCATGGAGAATACGCAGAGTGAATAGGTGAGGCCACAGATTAGGAAACAAAATCCAAATAGTGATGATAGGTGATTTAACCTCTATGTCCAAGGCCACCAATTTCATAAAATAACTACTCACAAAATAGGAACGATGAGCAAACACCCTATAGTAATCCATATCATTAATAAGCTTAATCAAAACATTACGGGGATTGAGGGCAGTAACCGAGCAATCACCATTCAACTTGAGATTGAAGAAAAATTTTCTAATAGCATCGATAGATGGCCTACGGCCTGGAAACTTCCCCACAAGACCAAATTCGAAAGGAGCAGTGAGTGCTCAGATTTTCTCTTCCGAAATCCACAAGGCCGTCAAACCTTCGATGCGTAGAAATCTTAAGATCGGAAGATAAAACCGAGCTAGGAGAAGCACCAGATAAAGCATCCTTAAAGAAAAGGGAAGAAGCAGACCCATTCAAAAAATCAGGGTCCTTAAAACGGGGAAGCGCCATAAAACTGAAAAGGGAAACAACCAAAACGCAGCAAAATGCTAAGGAAGGAAGAAGCGAACTTCCTTGAAGCTGGTGACGGAGGTCTCCCAGGTGAAGGCTAGGGCACGAGGAAACCCTAGCAGAGTAAACATATCGCACAATTGTAGATAAATTTGTAAGATCTTAGAGTTTAACACTCGTCAAAGTAGAGAGTTAGGTTTTTTTATTATTATTTAATCTAATGAGGAAGAATGCCTAAGAAAAAGATCTAAAGAGGTAGTTACTAATCTTTGTCTATGCTTAGTATGAGAAATTGAGCCAGCTAAATGAAGAAAGTTACCATGTCCCTGTAGTTAGAAGCTTGATTTTATGCTGCCATCTTTTCTTTTCATAATTAGGTCTACTCTAGATCATGCTAATCGGGTATTTTAGTGATAGTTGGCCGTCAACAAGTGGCCTAAAATTTGTTTTTGTGATGGATTTCATTTTGCTATTTGGAATTTCACCGAAAAATTTTTCCAATGAAAATTTAATCGTCAGTAAATATCTTCTTTGGAGTTCCTAATAACATTTAATTATTCATCAAAAATCTATTGAAAATTCCAATTTTCGACGGAAATGACATTGTTTATGACAGAAATAATTGTTTTTCTCTTAGTCAAAAAATAATTTTTAGGACTTACTGAACGCCTATATAAAATATTAAAATTCAATTAATTTGTAAAATAGCACTTGCGCACATACATTTACAACACATAAAATGAGCATACAAACGTATAATATAAGTCTAATACTCGTCCACACATGTGCACAAAACTAATTTTCAATTTTTTAACACGTGTATAGCCTTAATAAAAATCCTTTTAATATAAGACTTATAAAGTTAATAGAGCAACTTAATGAGCTTGATATATCGCCAAAAAATCATCTTGATCGGGCACGAATCTCGAGGAAAAACTCAAGTTGGAAACTTCAAAAATTATTTCGGAAACCATTTAAACTCCGATTTCAGCAAACTTATAGTCGAACTGAGCGTCTCGGAAATACGAATCCAACGACACCAAATTCGACTCAATCCGAGCCCAAGTGAGTCCAAATCAAGTACCCGAAGCGCTGTTGGAAGCATCAAACAGCTATTTGAGTTACCAAACGGTCTCCGATTTTGACGAGCTTATAGTCGAATCGAGCGGCTCGACGAGACGAATCCAACGAGCCCAAGATCGTAGAATTCTGACATCATTAAGACCTTCAAATGCTTGATAAACGGTTCATGATCAAGGGATTCAATATCGGCCGTTCATCCGGATCACTCCCTATTTGCCCCTGATCCCTCACATATTTACGGGCTATGCCACTCCAGAAAAACTATAAATAGCCCCTCATTTCTCCTAAGAGGAGAGCCAAGCCAAGAAGAGAAGAAGAGAAGAAGAGAAGAAGAAGAGAAGAGAAGCCTAGGAGGGAACAGCTCCTCCTCGACCACCGCCGGAACTCCGCCGAAACACCGCCGGAACTCCGCCGGAACACCGCCGGAACTCCACCGAAGCACCACCAGGCGCCCGAGGGACGCCGGAGCTCTGCCCTACACGGGAGCAGCGTCGGAATTCTGCCCGACGCCGGAATTCTACCCGACGCCCGAGTGACGCCGGGTTTCTTTCAAAGTGACGCCAGAATTCTGTTCGACATTCCGAGTGACGTCGGAACTCAGCTTGTCCTTGTAACGGATACTCATTGTAATCTGATCGCCCTTGAAAGCGAGTCAGTCCCCTGTAATCTGCTCAAGTTCTAGTGGAATCATTTCAACTGGGCGTGGCCCCGTGGTTTTTTCCCTTTCCAGGGTTTTCCACGTAAAAATTCTGGTGTTACTTTCTCAATTCTGTTTGTGTGCTGGATATACGTACAACGTTGAGACGGAAAATTAAAATCTATCGCCGCGTATATTTGAGTCCGCAACAGTTTGGCGCCGTCTGTGGGAAGAAGTCCATCCCACAACTTCAAGTATTGCTACGATGGTCAACAGGCGCAGCAGTCGTATCATTGGAGCTTCTCGCTCCAACTCCCACCAGTCCAGAAATCAGTCTATAAATCATAGACGCCCGGTATCTACCTCTTTCCTCCCCGGGGGGCAAAACGCACATGGAGAAGGGACCTCGGGACCCTCCTTAGAGGAGAGAATTCGAAAGATGGAAGAATCTCAAAATGAGATCCTACAACTCTTGCGAGAGACTCGACAGCCGACCCTAGCACCTCAGGAGGAGGTTCTTCTCCCTCGAGATCCACCCCGTGTCGAAGCTGTTCAAATTGAACATCTTCAGGCTGAGAATCCTCTTCCTCCACCCAGGAGGCGTTCGCAGTCACGTCAAGAGAATGAGCTGGCTGATACAGCAAGTTCTACCCATCCTCCGCACGCAAGTCAGCGATCTCGCCTTCCTCAAGACCTCCCTGAGGAGTTAGCCCAACCTCACATTGCTGAGCTCCCTCGCAATGCCCTACGCCACGAACTGCGACAATTAGTCCGGGAGGAATTCCCTACAGGAAGCATAAGGCAACCTCTTCGTCAGTGGGACTTCCAGGAGTCGTCACCCCTGGCAGAAGCCATTCTTCAACACCCTATTCCGGCTGGCTTTAAGCTGCCAAGCATTGAATCCTACGATGGGACATCCGACCCGTACGAGCACATCGACCATTACAGAACCATCATGCATATTCAACGAGCTTCAGATGCACTCCTTTGCCAGGTTTTCCCTGCTACTCTTAAAGGACAAGCTCGAACATGGTACTATTCACTTCCAGCCGGAACGATCCCCACATTTGTTAAATTGGCCAAGGTGTTTGTCGAGCAGTTCGTAGCCAACCGAAGAATTACTAAGGATTCTTCTCACCTTTCCGGGATTCGTCAAAGCGAGGGAGAATCATTGAAAGAGTACTTTCGACGATTTTCTATCGAGGCTCGACAAATCCCAGGAGTGGACCCAGAATTGCTCAGAGGGGTCTTTCTTGGAGGACTCCGTCCTGGCCCCTTCTATTCGGCACTCATGCGCGATACTGTTCATTCATATGCCGATCTGATCCATCATGTGGAAGCACAGATATCAGCAGATGAGGCAATAAATGCTCACAGAAAACAGTTCGAGCAACCCACTGGGAAGCGCAAGGGAGCACCTGAGATGGATAATCCATCATCACAACGGAAAAAGCAAGGGAAGAGCAATCTACCTCCTAGACCCCTATTGCCACGACGAGAACCCCGACAGGAGAAGGAGTACACTCCGCTCAACACCTCTCGAGCAAATGTGTTGATGGCGATTCAAGATCAGGACAAAGTGAAGTGGCCGCATCCTTTAAAGCAGAATACAGGAAACCAAGATCAGTACTGCCACTTTCATCGTAGTCGTGGCCACACTACTGAGTCCTGTAGGCAACTTAAGGAGGAGATTGAAAGACTCATCCGTCAGGGTTATCTTCAACAATTTATTGGGAATCCACCTACCCGAGAAGAAGCTCGTCCCACTGGGGGGCAGAATCAATCACAAAGACAACCAGCGAATAACCGGGTAACGGTGGGCGAAATTGAAACAATCGCAGGAGGCCCCTTACTATCCGACCAAATCTTTTTAACTGTGGAAGAAAACCCAACTCCAAAAAGGGCTCGTATTGATCATTCCATCACGTTCGATGATTCCGACCTGGAAGGAGTAAAGACCCCCCATCAAGATCCGCTTGTCATAAACGCAGGCATTGGTGACCCGTGTTACAATGTCAAAAGAATTCTTGTGGACAACGGAAGCTCCGTAGATGTTATATTCTACTCTACTTTTCTCAACATGGGTCTCTCAAGAGAAAAACTTCAACCTGCTGCAGGTCCTTTATATGGATTTGATAATCGACCTGTACAAGCAGAAGGAATAATCAGTCTCCCGGTAGTCCTTGGAGAATTTCCTCGACAGACTACACACTCCATCCAATTCATTGTGGTGAAATCAGAATCAGCTTATAACGCCATCTTCGGGAGGCCGCTCCAGTCAATTTTTGGGATCATCGCATCCATTCCTCACCTCAAGCTGAAGTTCCATACCCCATCAGGAGTCAGTGTAGTATGCGGAGATCAGCAAATAGCACAAACCTGCTATCTTAGGCAGATCAAGTCTCGTCCAACGGTTACCCTGAGCATCGAGGACTTTGATCTGCGGAGCGAAGATATTCCTCAGAGAGCTTCCCCTGTGGAAGACCTTACTACTGTATCTATATCTGAAGAGCATCCTTCAAAGACAGTGCGAATTGGATCACTTCTCTCAGATGATGAGAAGAGAAACTTTACAGCTTTTCTACGAGAAAATCAGGATATTTTTGCATGGAGTCCAGCAGATATGCCTGGAATTGACCCTGAAGTGATCGTTCACTCCCTCAAAGTCAATCCAACATGCAAACCGATTATCCAGAAGAAGCGAAACTTTGCACCAGATCGCCAGCAAGCAATTGAACAAGAAGTCGATAAACTTTTAGAAGCCGGATTCATACGAGAGGTGCACTATCCTACTTGGTTAGCAAATGTTGTCATGGTACGGAAGGGGAGTGGAGCCTGGAGAATGTGTATAGATTACACTGATCTCAATAAAGCTTGCCCAAAAGATAGTTTTCCGCTCCCTCGTATTGACCAGTTAGTTGATACCACTTCCGGTCATCAGATGTTAAGCTTTATGGATGCATACTCCGGTTACAATCAAATAAAAATGAATCCTGCTGATGAAGAAGCAACAGCTTTTCAAACAGACAAAGGATTGTACTGCTACCGGGTGATGCCCTTCGGGCTCAAAAATGCTGGAGCAACTTATCAGCGCCTCATGAATAAGGTTTTCAAAAGCCTTATTGGACGTACAATGGAGGTGTACGTGGACGATATGTTGGTAAAAAGTCTGGAAAAAACCCAACATATCTCTGACCTGAAACAATGTTTCCACTTGTTAAGGCATTACAATATGCGACTCAACCCCGCTAAATGTGCTTTTGGAGTCGCTTCTGGAAAGTTTTTAGGGTTTATGGTAACCCATAGAGGAATCGAAGCCAATCCGGAGAAGATCAAGGCACTAAGGGACATGGTGCCGCCAAAGAACATCAAGGAGGTCCAAAGGCTGAATGGGAGAATTGTGGCACTATCTCGTTTCCTGGCACGTTCAGGAGACAAATATCTGCCCTTCTTCAAGATACTTAGAGGTGCTCGTAGCTCCGGATTTCAATGGACAGATGAATGTCAAGAAGCCTTCGAACAATTGCGAAAGTATTTGGCATCCCCGCCACTACTTTCTAAACCAATACCAGGAGAGAGATTGTATTTGTATATGGCTGTATCTATCCAAGCCATTAGTTCAGTTCTGGTCCGAGAGGAAAATGCTATACAACGTCCTATCTACTACGTTAGTAAGATTCTATCTGAAGTAGAGGGACGTTATCCTCTGGCAGATAAGACAGCATTGGCGTTAGTTTACTCCGCCAGAAAACTACGCCCTTACTTTCAAGCCCACTCAATTGGAGTTTACACGAATCTGCCGCTAAGAAGCATCCTGCAGAAGCCAGAAGCATCAGGCAGGCTTGTCAAGTGGTCTGTAGAACTGGGAGAATTTGATATCCACTACTTGCCTAGACCTGATATTAAATCTCAAGCACTAGCAGATTTTGTAGTTGAATGCACTGTTCCAGCATCTGATGTACAACCAAGTGCTTCACCTTCTTCTCCATTCTGGATGTTGTACGTCGATGGAGCTTCAGGGAGTTCTGGGGCTGGGGCTGGAATTTTATTAATCTCTCCACAGAAGGTTACTCTTGAGTACGGGCTTCGACTCAAGTTCCCAGCAACCAACAACGTAGCAGAATACGAGGCCCTTATTGCTGGGTTGAGACTAGCCATCGACTGTGAAGTCCAGAACCTAATAGCCCACACTGATTCCCAACTAGTCGCCTCTCAGGTGGAGGGGGATTTTGATATTCACAGCCCACAATTGGCTCAATATTGTAGCATTGTGAAGCTACTCTTAGCCCGTATAGGGGAACATCAAATCATACATATCCTCCGAGAACAAAATGCAAGAGCAGACGCTCTTTCTAAACTTGCTACATCAACAACGGGGGATATCTACAAGAGAAGATGTATCGAGGAAATCCACTTTCCAAGCATTCAGGGTCCATGGGTCATACAGTCAATTGACGAGCCAAGAGAGATGTCTTGGATCGAACCCATCTTGTCTTTTCTAAAAGATGGAGTGCTACCTGAAGATCCTATAGCTGCAATACGACTTCGGAGACAAGCTGCAAATTTCACTATTATCAGCAACGAGTTGTATAAGCGCTCCTTCATTGGACCCTACCTCAAGTGTCTCCCACCATCAGAAGCCGATTACGCGCTTCGAGAAGTGCATTCAGGAGTATGTGGAGAACATCTGGGAGGAAGAGCGTTAGCTTACAAGATCATGAGACAGGGATTCTATTGGCCTATAATGAAACAGGATGCACTTGAATTCACACGAAAGTGCGAAAACTGTCAACTGCATTCTAACCTCACTCATACACCCGCTCTGGAGCTTGCATCTCTTCAAGGCCCCTGGCCTTTTGCCCAATGGGGAATTGATATAATGGGACCTTTTCCTATAGCAACTGGACAGCGAAAATTCATTATTTTGGCTGTAGATTACTTCACCAAATGGGTAGAGGCGGAACCTTTGGCGAAGATTACTGAAGCAAATGCCAAGCAATTCTTATGGAAGAACATAATATGTCGCTTTGGCATTCCCGCAAAAATCATCACTGATAACGGGACACAGTTCACTGGGAAAATCTTTACATCTTTTTGTAGGGATTTTCATATTCAGCTCATTCACACAGCTGTTGCCCATCCTCAAACTAATGGGCAAACAGAGGTCACAAATCAAACAATCCTGAAAGGGCTGAAGACACGCCTAGGGAAGGCTGGGGGGCAATGGGCCGAAGAACTCCCCAATGTCCTCTGGGCTTATCGGACCACCGCCAGAACTCCTACAGGGGAAACCCCATATAACCTTTGCTTTGGTACAGAAGCAGTCATACCGGTTGATATCGGAGTTCCTAGCCACAGAGTTCAGACTTTCGACTTCATAAGTAACGAGGAGAAGCTTAGAGCAAATTTGGATTTCCTCCCAGAAGTAAGAGATGAAGCCTCACTCAGAACCGCTGCATACCACCAAAGAGTTGCCCGTCACTACAATCGAAGGGTGAAACCTCGCCCTATCACTATTGGGGACTTAGTACTACGAAGCATTGAAGCCGCTGGAAAAGGCCCTCAGCGAAATAAGCTCTCCCCCCTCTGGGAGGGTCCTTATTTGGTAGCGGCTATGGTCAAGCCTGGAACCTTCAAACTGAAGGATGCTGGCGGGAAAATGCTTCCTCGAACTTGGAACGTGGGCAATCTTCGCAAATATTATTAGTAGGAGTTGATACTGCTATCAGTCTATGTATTATGTTTGTCTTATATTCGTGTTATAAAGTTTTTCGTACATCCCGTGTGTGTTGATTATAGAAGAACTTTTCTCTTGTATCCCTAAGTTATTCTAGGGAACTGTTATCTCATATCACAGAGCAATATGATATTCACTTTGTCGTGCTATTGTTTCTTCTCTCCAAACTCTTTTTCTGTGATTCGAGAAGTACACAATCTATATTGTATCTCAATTATTGAATGATCAATCCCAGGGGGATTTGATCCGACCTCTTCCACACAGGTTAATGTCATCAAGCAAATGCTTTGACTAACAACCTCGGATAGGTCAAGTATCCTAGGAGGATATCTTGAATATCAAAATCATTTGATGATCAATCCCAAAGGGAGTTGATCTGACCTTTTTCCGGACAGGTTAAGGGAATCGAGCAAATGCTTTCACTAATAACCCTGGATAGGTCAAAATCTTTAAAGAAAAAGAATGCCTCACATTTGTTCAAGTCAAAAGAGAGCTCACTAAAGTCCAAACTGAAATAAAACTAAGTAAATTTCATTTGCATGTGAGAAAAGAACATCAACAACATCTTTATATATCACTGAACATCAAGTACACCAGATACAAAACATCAACATCGAGCATACATACAATCACTAGAAAGGAATCAAAGAGATACAAAACTACATCAAAGACACCCTAGAGAATCTCAACATCATCCTCGTCCTCTTCCAAGGCAAAAGCTCGCTGTAACTCACTCTCCAGCTCTTCACCACCAGAGTCCGAAGAAGCATCACTAGAAGCCTGGCTGGGAGTCAGTCCCTCGATCTCTGCTCCGGTCTTGCGATGTACTGTCCGAACACCCTTCATGAAGCCCCTGATGAAGCCATCCTCTGCGCACTCTGCCTCCAAGGCCTTCACCTCCACATCATAAATATGACTGCGAGCCTCCTGAATGTGGTCCTCAATAATGATCTTGAAAGCATAAGATTTTTTGAACTCCTCAATAACTGCTGACGGCAACTGCTGGGCCTCCTTCTCAGACAATACACTCCGAAGCCTCTCATTCTCAGCCTCAAGGACTTGCTGAGCCTTTTCCTGCTGCTTGATCGTCGCTTGTGCCTCCACCAATTCTATATGCAGACGATCCATCCGTTCATTCTGAGAAGAGACTGAAGTGATCTTGTTCGCCAACTCAGTTCTGCACCCCTCGAGCTGATCCTCCACCACCTTCATCTCCTTCACTTTACTGTCATATTTCTTCTTGTACTCTCCCTGAAGGTATTTAACCTTCACAAACTCTTTGTTCCAATCATTCAGAGCCTTGGTCATCTCAAGCTTGAAATCAGAATACTGAGACAAGAAAAATATCAGAAATATATTCCTTAAGAAATGTAAAAAAGGAGAAGAAGTGAAGGAGAACTCACCAACTCCTCAGCCCGTCGGCGGCCGATGCACTGATGGTTTAACACATCCTCTGGAATATATGTCTTGGATGGAGAAGCTCGGGGACCTCTGCTAACAACTGTCAAAACTTCACCTGCCCTCTTCTTCCTCAATGCCTGCAAACCTTCCTCGCTCCCTGGACGCTTGGAGTGGTTCTTTTGGGGAACCACTTCTGGAACTCTAGCAGACTTCTTCAACATTTGAGCATGTGATCTCCCTGCTTGAGTAGATAACCCAACCTTGAACAAGTACTCCTCATCTACATATCTACTCAAGTAACGCACCTCGTAGTGTAGAGCATCCAGATCAGGGAGTTTGAGTATCCTCAGCAAATCTTCTGCTCCAATGTGAAGGGGGACAGGTAGCTCTTTCAACTTCCCCCACTTCTCCTGAAGACCCCAATCATTCTGCACATAAAAGAAGTTGCTGATCCAACCTTTCGAGGGGTCTCGGGTGCGGATATCCAACCACTTGGACCTGAATGAAACACGTCCCTGCGCATCGCTAAAGAGACGCCCCATCCGAGAAAGGCACTCTGAGGAAAGTACCACTCCGCGGTCTCTGAAAAGCACGATCAGGCCCATCACAATCGACATTGCTCTGTAGGAAAATTGAGACAAGCACACCCCACAAAGCGTCAGAATGTCGATCAGTTCGGTGGAAGGAGGAAATCGTAGTCCCGCTCGTAGACTAAATTCATACACCGTCACATATCCAGGGGGAGGAAAGCAAGCACGATCAGTTCTGGCCGGCACCTTCATTACCAAATCATTAGGAAAATGAAACTTCTTCCTAAATGAGATGAAGGAATCCTCAGTGACGGTGGAAATCACATCGTCAGCCTTCGGCGCCTTCTGGACCCTCTTTGGAACTTCAGACCGTTGCACAGGATGATCTTCTGAAGGAATTTTAGAGGAGGCAGGGTCACCCATTTTTGCTCCCTTTACTAAAGAGGGGCGCAAATCTAAGTAGGGAAAATCACCTACGAAAGACTGCGGAAAGCCTCCAAAGTAGGAAGAAAAAGGGAGGAAGAACGAGGAGAGGAAGGGAGAAAGCCACTAACTTCTGCACAAAAAGAGGGGCGCCAAGTCAAGTAGGGAAAGTCACCTACTTAAAAAATGGCGGAAAGCCTCAGAATGCCAAAAGCTAGAAAGCCAGAGGAAGAAGGGAAGAAGGGGCGAGTTTCTACTAAGCCTTGGGGGGTCTATTTATAGTTTTCCTTAAGGGGGGGAGGATTCCAAAATTCTATTAAATTCCCTGAAAATTTTCAAATTTTTCGGAATTTTTTGGGATTTTTTCGGAATTTTTCGGGCCCAAATAAAAAAAAAAAATATAATAATTTTATATTATAAAACCGGCCGGCGGTTCCCCAAACCGCCGGCCAAACCGCCCAGCCAAGGGGCGCGGCCAGCAGGCGCGAAGGCTGGCCAGGCGCGGGCCAGGCGCGGGCCAAGGCGGGCCGCGGGCGGGCCCCAGGCGGGCCGCGAGCAGGCCGCGGGCGGGCCCAGGCGGGCCGCGAGCAGGCCGCGGGCGGGCCCAGCGCGGGCCGCGGGCGAGCCCAGCGCGGGCCGCGGGCGGGCCCAGCGCGGGCCGAGCGCGCTCCGGCGCGGTTCTGCGCCGCCGGCGGCGGCGGCGGCGGCGGCCGGCCGGTCCGGCCGGTACGGCCGCCTATCCGTTCCCGGGCTCCAATTTCGGGCCCGGACGGTCCAAATTCGACATTTTTGGGGTCCCCGGACACGTTTTTCGACGTTCCGGACTCAATTTTGACACTTTCGGAGCTCAACGGGGCCTCTATGATTGAGTTCGAGCCAACATTTAATTTTTTGAACGTAATTTTTTGCGATTCGGCCAATATAAAATGCCGGAACAAGTATTTTTGGACTCGTGGAGCTTCGACGTCCAAAAATAGGGGGGCAACTGATATATCGCCAAAAAATCATCTTGATCGGGCACGAATCTCGAGGAAAAACTCAAGTTGGAAACTTCAAAAATTATTTCGGAAACCATTTAAACTCCGATTTCAGCAAACTTATAGTCGAACTGAGCGTCTCGGAAATACGAATCCAACGACACCAAATTCGACTCAATCCGAGCCCAAGTGAGTCCAAATCAAGTACCCGAAGCGCTGTAGGAAGCATCAAACAGCTATTTGAGTTACCAAACGGTCTCCGATTTTGACGAGCTTATAGTCGAATCGAGCGGCTCGACGAGACGAATCCAACGAGCCCAAGATCGTAGAATTCTGACATCATTAAGACCTTCAAATGCTTGATAAACGGTTCATGATCAAGGGATTCAATATCGGCCGTTCATCCGGATCACTCCCTATTTGCCCCTGATCCCTCACATATTTACGGGCTATGCCACTCCAGAAAAACTATAAATAGCCCCTCATTTCTCCTAAGAGGAGAGCCAAGCCAAGAAGAGAAGAAGAGAAGAAGAGAAGAAGAGAAGAAGAGAAGCCTAGGAGGGAACAGCTCCTCCTCGACCACCGCCGGAACTCCGCCGAAACACCGCCGGAACTCCGCCGGAACACCGCCGGAACTCCACCGAAGCACCACCAGGCGCCCGAGGGACGCCGGAGCTCTGCCCTACACGGGAGCAGCGTCGGAATTCTGCCCGACGCCGGAATTCTACCCGACGCCCGAGTGACGCCGGGTTTCTTTCAAAGTGACGCCAGAATTCTGTTCGACATTCCGAGTGACGTCGGAACTCAGCTTGTCCTTGTAACGGATACTCATTGTAATCTGATCGCCCTTGAAAGCGAGTCAGTCCCCTGTAATCTGCTCAAGTTCTAGTGGAATCATTTCAACTGGGCGTGGCCCCGTGGTTTTTTTCCTTTCCAGGGTTTTCCACGTAAAAATTCTGGTGTTACTTTCTCAATTCTGTTTGTGTGCTGGATATACGTACAACGTTGAGACGGAAAATTAAAATCTATCGCCGCGTATATTTGAGTCCGCAACAGAGCTTATGAGCCACGTAAGGCTGTGCTCAAACTTGAGCTATTATAATATATAAGCTCGATTATAGATTTGAGCTCGAGCTAGCTCGATCAGCTCGACTTGTCATTAACTAGTTGAGTTCGAATTGGCTTGCGAGCCAGCTTGGTTCTCTTATACCCCTAAGAGGAGTGATCCTATAATAATAAACTCTTATGAACCAACAAAATATTCCGCAATCTTAAACATGTAATACATTTTTTTCTTCTCAATATTGCAAACTCATTTTTCTTAAGATAGCCTTTGCTCAAAATTATTGAAAATTTTAATTAACCAAATAAAACTTCAATTTGCATTAGGAGTGCAACCGAGTCAAGCGGAATCGTGAGCCGGCTCAGGCTCGACTAGTTAACGGCTCGACAGTCAAGCATATGGAGCTCGTGGCTTATTGAGCTCAAATTTGAATAGCCCTCCGCTCGACTCGATTACTTGTCGAGGGGCTCGCGGAACTGAACATCGGGATCGCAGCCGGACGTGGAGGCGCAACTGAACGTCGGGATCACAAACAGGAAGACAGATTGCACCATGGGTGGGATGGAAGGTGGGAAGACGATTTGCATGTGGAGGGAAGTAGGATCGGAGCTCGGGTTGGCGGGACAGAAGGTGGGAAGATGGGAAGGCCGGTGGGAAAATGAAACAGCATGTAGGAAACGAAAGCTCGGACGCAGGATTAGAGTTCAGACTCAACTTGTTTTCTCCTGGCGAGTCGAGCTTGGTTTTTGGCTCTTGAGTCGAGCTCGACTCAACTCGTTTGCACCCCTAATTAGCATCAATTCATTAGAAGGCTTTGAATTTTAAAAACAAAATTATGTAGAATTAGGATTCTAATGGATATGTATTAATATTTTACAATGGAGAAAAGGTGACAAATGTCATGATAATAATCACTTAAATTAAATATAGGTGATGTTGAGATGCAATTATGATTATTTATCAAATTTAAATACTTTCAATTTCAGTATATGTAATTAATTAAACCAATAATAACATTTTAATCAATAGTTGCCCTCTTTGACTCTATCATTCCCCTATTTTCTTTAATATTTTAATAATTATAGAATTATTTTAACTTTATTGTCCACTTTGAGAATCTTCTAAGGAAATTCTTAAGGAGACTACAAAGCTTTGATACTTTTGCAAATTTGACCAAAAGAAAATAATAATTTCCTCTCATTATCTTAACATCTAAGATTTTGTTTGATTGGTTGAAAATTTATTATTAAGAATATAATTTTAAAAAAAAATCATGCAAAATACTAAAATAGATTGGTGCTGTTTGATAAACTTGTGGCAAGTATGATGCCTAGAAAGCGGATTAGAACGTTGATGGTGTTTAGTAAAGTGGTGTATAAGGACATTAATTAGTTGTTAAATGGCACAGATAAGCGATTTTGTGATAACTAATCATAAAATATACAAAACAGTTTGATGAAAGAGACACATTTGATACAAAATGCAAACAGTTATCCAAAAGTCTACTACTAAAATTTTAAAATTGTAGTTAGAATTTGTGGTGATTTTGCTTCGATTTCGATGATTGCGATCGATTTAGAACTCGTCAGTATTTTCAGATTTGATTGATTTTCATGTACGTATTGGGCGAAATTAAAAAAAAAAGATCGTTCGACGACAGTCGCTAAGCTCTTAACGAGTCATCAAAGTTCTAATATTTTTCTATAGCTAAGGTCCCATTAAATCTCGTGATTTATATTCCAAATGAGTTGTAAGGTTGAGATTAACTAATAACTCGACTTGATTAGTACGTCAAGTCATTTAAGTTCACCACAATCATTAATACTGCATAATAATAAACTATAATTTTAAAGTGCTTTTTTTAATCAAAATATTTTTAACGAGTCAACTCGATGAATTATCTAGTTAAGTCAACTCAATGCATGCAAGTCGTGTATGCTTTAACCGGCCTAAAGTAATTTTTTTCATAATTTTTTTTAAATATAAAAAATCATTATCTAAATACTTTTTTAGCAAGAAAAATGTTACAAGTGCTTGGCAATTTTAAATAAAAATTTATGACCAAGTGCTGCCTCAATGTAGAAGAACTAATTTTGAGTTTATATAAATATTGCTATCTATTTTAAGATAAAATCAATAATTATAGTTGATATGTCTCTAAAATTCATTTGATTAACAGGAATTTTGAGATAATATTTGAATTGAAATTTTATGTAATTAAATTTAAGATTATCCGAACTCCTATATTAATAAACAAATAGTCGAACTGAACATATTGACAAGAAGAATCAATCAACATCATGAATGATCCGATCAAAGTCTAAATGAACCCAAATAAAGCACTTGAAGTATATTAAAAAGCTTTAAGACATTAATTGATGGGCGAAAAAATCTCTAAATATAACGTGCTTGTACTCAAATTGAGTGATTTAAAAAGACAAATCCAAGAATATAAAATTCTAAATTCATTAAGATGCTCAAATATGAGATAAATAATATATGATAAAAAAGTTAAAATGAATCATTCGATAGAGTATTTTGGATTCCGACTAAATTGATCAAATTACCCTCTTAAAAAGACTATAAATAGGACTCTATTTTTTACTTGGAGGAGGTGTTGATGGTGAGAGATTTAAAGAAATTTATTACATTGCTCGATAATTGCTACCGACAATTGCTTTTAGCAATCATCACCTAATTTCCATTATCCTACTATGGATATCCAGCCTATTGTGGAATAGAAAAATTATTCTTAACTGTGTATAATCTCATTTTATTCAGAATGGTGGGTTCTTGTATCTTCAGTGTATTGTATTGGTCACCAAGCATAGTGATGCCACATCTAGTGATGATCTTGAATGATAAATACATTTTTTAATTTATTGTATTTTATTTTTGGTTTAAGTTATTCCAATTTGTTCTACTTTCATTTATATGATAATGTCATTGTATGTTTTCTTCTCTACATCATCATTATTTGATTCTTTTTTTTTTTTTTTTTGTTAGAGGACAAGTCATCTCGTATACCTATCATGTTCATATTTTGTCAGTGAAAGAAACTAACAAGGGCCCTTAGGGGCAAGATGTACTGAGGAGGTGTCTGGGTCATTGCATATAGGCTACTCTTTCTATTTCTAGCTCTATTGACACTAGTCAATATTTTCCTTCACCAGGTCCTGCCTTGGCCACATCCTTTTACCTATATTATCCACCACCATCATCTCAGGCCGGCCCTTCGATATATTGTATTTTATTTTTGGTTTAAGTTATTCCAATTTGTTCTACTTTCATTTATATGATAATGTCATTGTATGTTTTCTTCTCTACATCATCATTATTTGATTCCTTCTTTTTTTTTTTTTTTTGTTAGAGGACAAGTCATCTCGTATATCTATCATGTTCATATTTTGTCAGTGAAAGAAACTAACAAGGGCCCTTAGGGGCAAGATGTACTGAGGAGGTGTCTGGGTCATTGCCTATAGGCTACTCTTTCTATTCCTAGCTCTATTGACACTAGTCAATATTTTCCTTCACCAGGTCCTGCCTTGGCCACATCCTTTTACCTATATTATCCACCACCATCATCTCAAGCCGGCCCTTCGATATATTACAACCATCAATTCTCATAGCCTACCTATTATCTACCTCCACCAGTCATATCATGAGGGGTCATCTACATCTACATAACAAAGATGTGAGGGTGGCTCGGAGCTTACATATGACCATATGTATATGGAGTTTGACGATGACACTTATGTAAGTAATTTATTTTTTATGTTATTATCTTAAAATATTAAATTGTGATAATAAGAAATGTTTTATTTTATTTTATTATCTTATACGTGGAAGAAAATACCACAAGAATTTCATGATATGGGATTTTAAGAGTTTGAGATAAAAAATGCAAATACTAAATATATAATTTAAGTAATTCTAATAAATTATTTCACATTGTCTTATGTCATATAAATAGATTTTAGGTAGTTGCCCCAACACAATGATAAAATGAAGAATAATTTTAAGGAAATAGGGGTCGACTTACCTGTGAGATATGTTCACAGACATTCGAAAGTCGGGCAAGCATCCTTTATGAATTGGAGAAAGCATTTGGGTTGATTTAAACAGACTTGGCTGGGACAACCTAGATTATGCCAGAAGGAGAGAAAAAAACAAGTAGATACAAGCTTAGGTTGGCAAGGGATCCTTTGCGGGATCAATGCAATATTCAGACTACACTTTATAGTCTCAAGCAGTGGGACAGATGCAAAAGAAGAAGTTATATGAGTTAAGCTCACAAGACTATGCGCATGAAGCTCAATCCTCCACCTCAGCAACCTTTGCGGTTAGTAGAATTAAGAGTTAGTTGGTATAAAGGTGGATGCTCTAATAGAAGAATTAGAATGGATGCGACAAATGCAAGTTGATATACAATCTCAGCAAACTTAGATGCAATATGAGCTGTGGATATTCAAAGTTGGAACGAGGAAGAGCTTAGGATGGGCAATTGCTCACTCTGAAGTTATTTTTTTTCTTAGAAGAAGAAGCATATTTTAAGTATTTTGTCCACCGTCAATAAATATAGTTGCTCAATTTTTAAGAAAAAAAATCCTTTTTATATTTCATGCATAAAATAATGCATTTCACAATCATATTTTATCCACCCTAAAAAGATATACTAGTTTTGCGCCTGGGCATTCATGGAGTTGTATCGTTGGTAGCAAACTCAAAAGGCTGAGGAGAGTAAGAAAACAAATTCTCTTAGATGTATTAATATTATAGAACATTTCCTGTTATGTACTAAATTAAAAATGTATGTTTGTAATTTCAGCACGGTTTTGTTATGATTGCAATTTAAATTGATTCGTTTGGTTTTATGCATGTTATGTTGTCTTGACAATGGTTTATGTATGATATGTTAGATGTGTAAAGTTTCCACTATTTGATTTCAGAACAAGATGATACAGAGTTTAGTTAGATTTACAGCAAAAAATCCCCCAGAATATATTGACATATTCACTGGCAGCACAATCCGCCGGTAACACCGGCAGCAACCTTGTGTTTTTTGCTGTAGATTTTTTTTGTTTGGGATGTATTTTTCGATCGGTGTTTCGTATGTATTAACTCTCAGAAATTCATCAAAATCTTTGTAATGTTGGTTTAGATGTTGGAAAGCTTTTTCCTATTAGAGTTCTAATGGAGGATTTATATATAACTCTACCAATAATTACACTTTTTGAAGGATTTTTTTTTTTGTAGTTGAAATATTCGCCCCAAATTTTTTTGTTTTCATGTGGTGATTATTTATGGGGCAACCCTACGATTTTCTCTTTTTTTAATTTTTTTACATAAAAAATTTTGATATCTCTTATAACTTATATACCTGATGAATCTTTGTACAAGCTAAAATATTAATTAAACACTCCATCATAAATAATCTAACTTAATATATTTTATATGATATTCTATATAAAAAAGGAGCATGATATAAAAAAAGATTGATGGATTAATATCATATCTCTATCATAATCACTAAAACAAATAAGCCCAAATATGTTGCGTGAGATTTATGTAAGAAACATCTAGTATTAAACTAGACAAGCAAGTTTAAGCTTTTTGAACTTTGCCCAGTCAACTTTGTGGAGTAAGTCTAGACTCTAGAGTCACTGGCTCTAATTATCTATGCCAGATATTTTATTTTTAATTTTTGAAAGAATTATAATTTCATAAAAAAATATATATATAATTAATTAATTAATTATAGCTTAAAAATATTGCCAAATTGCAAGCATCATTGCCATAGTTGATTGAGAGATTGATGGCGAGAGGATTAGCAAGAAAGTTAGCTTTAATGGTTTGGATTTAGATAAGTCAATCCTACTTTATCATGATTGATTAATATACTTTTTAGGCTGGCAAGCGATTTAGGTTTCGTTTGGGACGGCTTTTTTACTGTTTCTAAAAATAGTTTTTAAATACAATAATTAAAATCTTTGTACCAAAAAACTGCTTTAAAAATTAGTGAAAAAACCGTCCTAAATGAAAACTTAATGACAAATATTATTAAATTTGGTAAGTCATAGTATAAGATTTTGGATTGACCAAAGAGTTCTAAATTGTTATATATTAATTGAACAATAATTATGAAAAAGATTAAGCATAATTATTTTTTACTATTAATTAAGTTGAAAACTAATTGAGATTAGCAAAGATTAATAGCTTTTAATTCTTTCACTTCCTTCATGGAATAATCTCTCTCCCCCTCCAAATAATAACCATAACATCATTAACCGCACAACTAAGAACTTAATATCATACTAGCAAATAAAATATATATAGCCTTCTTAATTAAGCCAAACATATATTTCATTAACTCAGTCCAAACCAGACTGCAAAATAACCTTCCAAACCCGTCATGGCGTCATATATCTTCAATATTCTACTTCATCTTCTTCATAAGAAACACACACACACACAAGCGCTTGATAAGCTTGATGACACACATATATATATATGAAGAAACTCCGTCTATGGATTATAGAAAGAAGATCCACACTTGCACATCCAGCCTTCTGGCTCATAGTTAGTATACTGTGCCCTCAACCCACAATTATTACCTTCGCTTGTAGTTGGCACCTTCACTGCTCCGCATGGCTTACAAGCCCCACACCTATACTCACAGCTCGGCGGCTTCGATCCCAGCTTCATCTTCTCATTAAACTCACCATACTCCCCCTACGCATACGTACACATAACCATCAAATCCATATAACAAATATTGCCTTACGCCAAGAGATAGATGCAGAGAGAAATGTATATAAATACCTGAGCAAAGAAAGCCTTATAAGTTGGCTCACTTCTGCCCCCAAGTAATGGCGTCAAGCTCATTAGTAGCATAAGAATCAAACAAGTTTTCATCATCACAGATTCTTCACAACCTGATCATAAAAGGAAATGAATGCCTATATATTGATTGACACATATATATATATATAGAGCTACTTCTGCTTCATGGCTTCGTCAAATTTGATTTGATTTTAACGTATGTAAACGTACACTGCTACAATATTTTGGACAGCTAGCTAGCATTCTAGCACTTGACGACCATATGATTAGTCCATTTCTTCTCGTGTGTTTCGAGCTTTCTGATAGATATCAGAATCCTTGAAGATATATGTCTGGGAAGTCACTTCCCGAGGAGTTTCAGGAACCCAAGCTAAGGATGTATAGGGTTAGAAAGCTAGACAGATATAGATGTGTCCTGGGCTGGGAGAATTTATGATGTTGAAGCCAAGGTCTTTTCCTTTTACCAATAATGAGAGGGAGTAGCTTGGAAAAATATTTCTATTCTTCTTGAGAAGTCATGGATGAAATATTTGTGATGGAAGTTGTTTGAGATCTAACATTTATTGTCTCTTTTGAACTTTTTATATGTAATTTTATCTGTGGGGTTAGTTTTGGGGGAATTGATTAATTTAGTTGGTAAGGCTTTTGAAAATTATTGTTAAGATTTTGGGATTGAATGTTGTATGAATTAAGTTTATATTTTAGCATTTAGTTTTAAAATAATAAATTTTATTTGTTTGTTGGTATTTATTTTGAAGAAAAATAGTATTTACTTTGGAAATTTTCTCATATAGAATTATACATGTGTATTATTGAATTTTTATATATTTATATTATTATATATATCTAATACCTAATTTTTTTTATATTTATTTAAATATCAAAAAAGTATCACTACTTTATTTGTGTTAAGTAAAATACTTTTTTTCATGTATAAATTTTAATATCATTTAGGGATTAGTATATTACATAAATAAATATGTAAATTAATTTATATAGCATATATGTAAATACCTAATAACTTAGTGTTATATAGGGGTGAAGTGAATCAAGCTGATTAGTAAGCTGGCTAGAATTTGGCTGGATAAATAACTTGTGAGTTGAGCTCAATCAGCTAATAAGCCAAGTACGAGTTAGACTCAACTTGGCTTCTTAGCTTGTGAGCGGATTAATTTAAAAAATATTAATATAAATCACACTTAAAAAGATATTAAAATTTAGAAGTTTAAATATAAAACTATTAAAAATATTCAAAAATATTAAAAAAATATCTCTCAGTTTTTTATATTAAGTAATTATTTATTATTTCTCTTCCAATTTCTTAAATTTTATTTTTTTCTTTTAGTAATTGCTTGAATCATAATTATTTTCTCCTTTTCATAATAAATATGCCGACTCGAACTCTTAGAATTAAGCACGTGCTTGTGCTCGAGCTCAAAATCAAATAATTACTGAAGCTCAAATTCAAACTATGAGTGATTCGAGCTCGGCTCGGCTCGGCTCGGCTCAACTTGTTTACACCCCTAATGTTATATATGTGAATCTCCCTATGTTTTACACTATGCATCCAATGAAAAGTAAATGGTCTAAATAAATCAACTTTTAGCTAAATTCTCGCCTAAATTATGTATGAACTTTAAAATACAAATAACTATAAAGTATTTTTATCTATATATTGTAAACAGTTTGCCATGATCTTTACTGAATGCTCACTCTAATTTTTTTTTATTTGAAATCATTATAATTCATATAGAGATGTAAGTGAACCAAGCTGGCTCTTGTGTCAGTGTGAACTCGACACGTTAGTGAGTCAGGAGTCTAGCTTATTGAACAACAAGTTGAGCTTATATTCGAACTTACATATTATACGAGCTTGAGCTCTAACTTGGCCCGGTTTGACTCTTTGGCTTGTGAGCCGAGTTATTTATATTAGTCTAATTATTTATATTTTGTCTAGATTTAGAATAAAAAATTGAGCTCCAAAATGATTCAGGCTTCATTTGGAATAGCTTTCTTACTGCTTCTTAAAATGACTTTCTAATACAAAAATAAAAATTTTTATACTACAAACTGTTTTAAGAAGCAGTAAGAAAGCCATCTCAAACGAAACCTCAATCGCAATTATTCTTATTGAGCTTGAGTTTTTAAGTAGATCTCAAGTCTCATATTTTAAACTCGAGTCGAGTGAGCTCAGCAAATGAGCTCAAGTCGACCTTAGTATAAATTAAATGAGTTTGACCTAGTCAAGTGAAAATTCAACTTGTTTATATCCCTAATTACATTTTTTTCACATCATTAATTATTCAATTTAATCAAGAAGGGACACGAGGTGCAACTCCGTAATTGAGCGCAGTGCGGTTGCCTCCTGCAGCTCTGGTTCGATTCCCCAAACGGCTCCAAAAAAAAAATCAAGAAAAAAAATAATTATTCAACTTAATTAAAAAAAAAACTACAGTTGGACATTTCTGACTTTGGTCAATCTAACACTTAGGCGACCGGAGACCGGACATAGCAGGTCTGAATCCTCTATTGTCTTTGGGTTAAGCCGTTGTGCTGACATATATCTATCAAGTTCACCCATTGCCTATAGCAGCTACAATTGTAGAGATATCGACTCTAATGATCTTTGGTTCTTATGCTTGGTCTAAATTAATAGTCGAGATAGAGTTATCCGAGATGGATTTACTTTCCGTTCACGGCAGTGAATGCGGCGAAACTGACGCCGACAAGGTAGATTGTAGGGTTATGTAGGTATGTCTTGTGTACCTGCCCACCTCATCCGGAATGTACCCGTAACTATTCAAGATAATTAAATGCATGCATCATTTGGGACATCTTTTCTATTATTTCTAAAATAATTTGTATACATAGCTCATTTTGATCTGTTGATTAAAAGCTTTGACTTTCAACTAAAAGATTTTAGGTTCGAGTCTTTGTGTATACAATGTGTATGTGATTTTATCTTAATTAGCCTAAATGTCTCAAAAAAAAAAAAATTTGTACAAAAATTTTTAATTAAAAAAAATTTTATATAAAAAGCTGATTTAAAAAATAATAAAAAAATTATCATAAATAAAATTTTAATTTGTTGGTTTGAAATTTTGACTACCAGCAAAGAAATCTTGAGTTAAAAATTTATGTATGTCATATATATATATATATATATATATATATATATATATATATATATATATATCTATATGAATTTATCTTAATTAAATAATTAATCCAAATATCCCAAAAAATGGTAATTAATTGCCTTATTAATGAAGAAGATATGGTATCAAACAATTATACTATAAGGATTATATGATTATAAAAAAAAGGATTATATGATTATATTTGATTTTAGAACAATCATAAAGATGAATTAATTAGCCAAGTTACTATTGATTAAAATATCTAATAATTAGGGTTGAAATCGTTCTCTCTTTTGAGAGCAGATAAAATATGATTGGGACGTCCGTAGCATCCTATAGAAAGAAATTTTTTTCTTAAAATTTTGAATAAATATATTTATTGTGAGTGGAGGGAATAACTAAAATTTTTATTTTGTTAAGAAAAAAAATGCAGGATTGGTAATGACCTATCCTGAGCTCTACTTAAGTTTGCCTTACTAATAATATGAGTTTATAGCATGCAATTAAATGGTTACTTGTGATCTTAGATTGAAAGAAGAAGCTTTTGATGTTAATTGGAGTTTTTTAGCATTGATAATTTGATATATGGTATGATAAGTTTATGATAAAATAAAAGTTCGTCCACTTCTAATATACTAGTACAAATGTATGTGCACATGGTGCACCTGAATAAAAATTTAGAAAATAAAAAATATATAATAAAATTAAAAATACTTTATGATATGTTATATCGAAGAATTTAAATTCTATATCAATATTAAATGCAATGTTTGCATACATATAGATAATTTATACACAATCAATAGTCATAAAAAATTACATTATGTTCGAATAGCACTAAATTAGTAAATTCATCAAGCATTCATGGAAGCTTCAATTCCAGTCTGATAATTGTCATTGCAGTAAGAAAGATGAATCCGATGCAAACCAAAGCAGTAGCGCCAGTGAATTGGAAGGCATCCCAGATGAGTAATAGTTGTGTTTCAAGCTCTCATCCTGTTAGAGGCACTTTATGATTTTTTTTTATAATATCTAAAACATGTGATAAGGCTATTGATAATATGAAAAATAAAGTGAACTTTACATGGTTGTAAATGAAAATTTCAAAATCATTAATAATACGATTTCATAAATCAAGCGTGTCAAAATCATACGCTAAATGCCTAATTTGAACTATGTGACGATTCTTTGCAGTTTCCTGCTAAAATTAGTGAGATCTTGATGTTCGTAATCACGAAGAATGCAAAGAACACAACAATTTATTAAGTGCATCCAAAAGTAAAGAGCCTTATCACATGTTTGATAATATATAGGCTCGCCTCCACATAGTATGAGAGAACAATTAATATCTTGAACCGCTCTTCCATTTGACGATTAAGCATATTAAAACATTGATAAAAAAACCAACCTCTTCGGGCTATTCTAAAGCATTGATTTTTCTTATTTTTTATTCCCTCGGAAAGAGATTGACCACTTAGATTGACCCCAAATTGACAAAAAAAAAAAGTATTAAAAGAAATGGATTTATTTTAGAATTATCCACATACAAGCATTCATCATAATTTCAACTTAGCATTAAACAAAAAATCGTTATTCTAGTTTCATCAGATTTGTTCTTTTAGACATGCCAAAACCAATAAAAAAAAAGCTTTCTGAAGGATGTAAGTTTACATTTTCCTTTTATTACTTCATGAACAGTACAGATTTCTACCTTGAAGCGATTTTCTGCTTCCTCCTTCTCTTGTATAAGTTTGCAAATTACATGTTTTCCTACAAAAAGATCATACCAATAACTCTTATACAAAAATCAAAGTACGAGTTATTCAAGCATTTTTTATTCTAATCCTTCACAATCAAAGTTCTGTAAATATGATAATAAATGCATAGCCTGAGATCTGATGGGGACGATGAGCATGATAACCATAAACTCCACATATTAACTCTATCTCATCTAGCTCCACCCACTCAAATTTACAATCACGCACTTTCCCATATCCAACTTTCCATCCTATGGTCACTCAATTACGAACAAAAAACCTTAAACCAAAACATAATTGTCATGAAGCATCAAATTATCGAATTAGATCCTAAGTTTGGTGAAAGGCTATGTCATAAACATTTGAAGCTTTGGAAGCTCAAGGTATTTGGATTCTTTTACCTCACACACCAACACAAAACATAATGGGTTGCAAATGGATATTTAAAACAAAGAATCAATCCAATGGATCTATTACAACATATAAAGCTAGGCTTGTAGCTCAATGTTTCAAGCAACAACAAGGTATATATAACCTTCACACTTTCAGGCCAACTGCAAAATTACTCATAATTAGAATATTTTGTCATTGTAGCTTGCTATTACTTAAAAAAAAATCACCATAGTTATTACTTACAAGTATAAAGTTTTACAATCATATGTTTCAAATGCTTTTTTGTATGGCAAACTTGATGACACTATCTATATGTCTCAACCACTCCAGTTTTAGAATCAACAACATCCCAACCATGTTTTTCTTCTAAAGAAGGCAATATATGAATTTAGATAGTCTCCACGACAATGATTTGATACTTTCTCCACACAATTTCAACAATTCAAATTCAAATCTATTTTGCTGACAGTCATTCTTATATTATCACAATGGTCAAATTTCCCTATATGCTATGTAGATGATATTCTCTCTTATTAGAAATGACCACAATACCATTCAGCTTCTTACAGATCTTTAACAGGATTTTAATATGGATGTGGAAACTCACGTGGAATCGAGGGAGAGAGTCAGAGAGCAGAGGCTGCTGTGAGAGCATCAAATGTAAGATCCAAAATTAAGAGCGACTCATTTAAAACTCTATCTCACATGGAGCAGGCGAAGAAGTTTCTTCAATCCGACAGGAGGAGATGAAGGCAAAGGTGGATGCGAAGAATTCTTCTTACTTTATTGAATAATGACAACTCATTATTTTTTTGTGCTTACATGTGATTCAAGTTTTCAAAATGCATTTGAACTATTAAATCATATTTATTATGATCCTTGTGTTTTTCTATCACATTATTATATTATATTGTATTATATTATGAATATTACTGTAATAACCAAAAGTTTAACCCTGTTAAATAAATTTTTTTAGGATTCATTATAAGTAAAAATTGTAACGTCCAATAATCAAATATGAAAAAATTATCTATTTTATCTTTTTAATTAATCAACCAGAGCTTCTATAATAATTTATAGAAGCTCTGGTTGATTAATTAAAAAGATAAAATAGATAATTATTTCAAATTTAATTCTGGGGCGTTACAATGATGACTAATATATATATATATATATATATATATATATATATATATATATATATATATATATGTGTGTGTGTGTGTGAGTATAGGCCAATGCTTTAGGTTTATCTATGAAAGGTAAATCCTAATATAAAATTTGTCCATTAGAACATCTAAATCTAAATACATTCTCACACTACAGGAAAACCCGTTATTACCGGCGGATCGAATCCGTCGGTAAGTTCAAAATTTTGACGGAAAAATGAAGTTTCTGGCACATTTTTGTCGGATTTCCTTACGACGGTAATATGCGCGTCGAAAAAAAATTCCGGCGTACTTATTACGACGGAAATATTTCTGGCGGCTTTTCCAGCGCACAACCGGCGAAAAAGTAGAAGTAGTTACGTCGTTCCGTCTTAGCTTGTTCTGGCGTTAAATCCGCCGGAAGTACCGGCGTATTAATATGTCGGGATCACCGGCGAAAATTACGTCGCTGTATGCGCCGCAAAAGTAACCGACGAATGTAGCTGACGCATTTTTCGCCGGACACGTCGGCGTATAAATACGCCGGAAACCAATACATAATTCGTTGTATTGTGGTTTCCGGCGGATCACCGGCGTGTTATCCGCCGGAAACCTTTACCAGAAATAAAAAAACTGGTACAACCGCCATAAGTTCCGACGTATATTATTCCACCGGAAATTCCGACGGTAATCTCTAGTTTTCCTGTAGTGTCAATGTCCACCAAATATAAATAAAATTTCACTATACAATTAAATCGATTCAATAACTCTAACCTTAAATACCTAGGTTAATATAGATGAATGTGATGCATGAACCTAGGTTAATAATTCATGTGTCTATTATCTTGTATTAATGTTGTAATTAAAAGAAATTTAATAATGCATAAGACAAGTTTTATGTTAGGGTTTACCTAAATCAAATAAATGAAGAAGAGGATGATGTAAGAAAAGAGGGAGAAGGATGAAATATTAGTGCTGTATCCTTTTTTTCCTTTTTTCAGTCTCTTAACCAAATTAACTCGTTAGGTAGTCAAAGTCATTTGGTCGTCCATACCATCGAACTTCGAAGCCACCGAACACAGTCACTCTTCTCCTCTTAGCACATGGCACTGCACAGGAGGTTGTCGTCAATCGTCCCCTCGATTTCCCACTCACAATCTGGGTCGTAAACCTCTCTCTGCTCTCTTTCTCATCGTAGCTTTCCCTCTCTCACATATCATGCCCTAGATCTGATTCATCTACTTAAAAGGCACGATATTATCTTAATAGGGTATGAGAGATGAGAATCGGGTTGGCTGAACTAGTTCGGTTCAACGTCCCCTGCTTTGGATTATTATTGGAAGACAAGATTATGATAACCATTTAGATCAATGACTGACCTTATCATCTAATCAAGCAGCCTTGAGGTGATTTGGCATCATTGTCACAATGGTCTCATAAGATAGGTCACAATTTCAAAAATAGCCTCTCATCACAAGCATGAGGATCCCACATTGGTAGATGATCACTCAATAATAATTAGGAGTATGTGACTCAAAATTGGACTAAATATGTTTTAGCCTTCAATCGAGTGTGATACTTGATGTTGGCTTTCAAATTCCATGCCCACATAGTTCTTGATCTACTATGTGTAGGCCACTAATTTCTGAATATATCTGCAATGATTGCCTCTATTATCACTCCTTGAGTAGCTGATAATTCTAGGAGAACACCTTTGCTTAGAATGAAATGGCTCTGAGAAGGCTAGCGGGAGATGCCCGACAATTAGACTTACAACCATTTATGTGATTGTCTTCTGGTTAAGGATATTGTGTTCAATCTCATTGAAGAGTTTCCATGGAACTAACCAACCAATGTAGTTTGCAATCATCACCCTCAATGTGGGAATCTCCTCTTATTGCCCCTCAAACATCTGGCACAACTCTTTCAATGTCATTAGAAGTTATTCTAATTACCTAATATGGTTTACCTAGAGCTACTCTTCGACAGGTAGATCGACCTCAAAATTCACATATTTGTGCCCTTGCTCGGGCTACCCTTCCTTGTCATAATTTGGGAGATTTCATGACATAGAACATTGTTAGATTACCTTCTTGCATCCATCAAAATATTCCCTGATGACACTTTCCATCTCCTAAGCCTTTTCCCTCATCAATGGCCTCCATGACATCTAATAATAGAGTTAATCATTATTGAGGCTGGGTACTTTAGGGTATTTGGCTAAAGTGACTACTAGGAATTTCACTCGAGAGTTAGACATTGCAACAGTCACAACTAGTTCATTCCCCTTCATCATTGAAGCTACTGTCATGCCACCACCTTTTTGGCCACTACAATGTCAACTATCTTCTTCTCCTCCATCTTCTCCTCCTCCTAGCTAAGTGTCACACCCCAGAATCTATATTGAAAGAATTATATCTATTTTTTTTCTTTATCTAGAGATTTTATATTTTATATAAATAGCAGAAAGAAATATGATTGTATTTATATTCATCAATATATATAATTATTACAAGCCTAAAAATATCATATATATAAAGTCATGATAAAAAAGACTGCTACATCACTATAAATACATTATGACTACAGATGCCAAAAGAAAACTAAATATGCCTAAAACTACAAATGCCAAAAAGAAAACTAAATATGATGTCCAGACTCACATCGCAGGGTCCTTACCCTTTCCTGTAAACATGTGAAAATTATATTATGAGCAAATAGTCCAGTAAGTAATCAAAATCTTATAACTAAAATAAATGCAAGGCAAAAGAGAAATAATATTATGCTATAAATCATGAAAGAAAATCTATGGATCAATATATACTATATGTGTTAGTCGCCCGTATCAATCAATTATTCTGTCTTGATTATTCAATCAATTTTACTCAATTATATCATTCAATCATCTTCATCAGTCTATCAATTGTATAGTAGTATCAATATCCGTATTCAGTAATGGAGAGCAAAAATAGAAATTGGTGTCTCGATATCAATACACGTACAATATCTATAATCAGTAATCAATATTTAATTATTAATAATCAGTAATAATTCATATATGTAATTAGTAATCAATACTATCAAATATTCATGTGAGGGTATCTTGCTCTTGCACTTATGACTCCTAATCAAATATCTTTTAAATATCAATCAGTGTATTCCTTATAAATCCCCTTAAATCATGTGAATCAGTCACCCCACTCCTTATCACTCCATCAATCTCCGACTCCTTATGACTCCCATCAGTGAATCAATGAATCTTGAGATTATCACATGGAGTTATCATATCATATATATCTGATATCAATTAGTATATATATATATATATATATATATATTAAAAAATGATCAAAAGTCACACTTTTTTTAACCAAAAGTGATTTTTTATAAAATAAAAAGTAAGAAAGAGTACAACCTGGTGTATGAAAATAAGCCCTACTCCTCCCAAAACAAAAACCAAAAGGGGAGAAGATAACATCGATGAAAGCATTCCATACATGGCTACAGAGAGGGGAACACCAAAAAGAAAGCAAAGAAGGACCCCTCAAGTGAGAAGGAGAGCCCCAACATGGGTTTGCAGTGTGTACGGGAAAGATAGCACCCAATGCAAACCAATGGAGAAGGGCAGCTCATTGACCACTTGAGGGGACCAAGTCCCCGCCTGTAAAATCTATAGAAGTCTTCTTCCTCTTCCTCAGGGCTGTGATAACAGGTCCAAGACTAATAAGTTCCCTGGAGAAATGGGCATTAGATATCTTGGGCTACTACTTCCTAAGATTAAGTATCCGATCAGAAGTTTCTTCAAGTTGTTGAACCTTAGAGGCTGTGAATTTAATAGGCGGTTGGGTTTCTTTAGGCATGGCTGTTTGTTCATTTGGCCTTGGCCTTGCCCTTAGCTCTTCTAGTCACCACATTCCAAGAGCCAAGAGCATGTTCCTCCTCAAGAGTGTCACGGTGCTACTCCATGCTGGCGCTCTCCACTGGTAGGGAGGGCTCACTATTAGAGGGACGGTGAGGGGTGGAAGGGCCTTCGGCTGACTTGGGAGGCATGGGAGAAGCCGGAGAGTTGGTGGGCGACGAGACCTTCTGGGTGGCTGACTTGGTGGAGCAATTGCTACTAGTGTGGCTAATGAATCCACAAGAGAAGTGAAAGTTTGATAGACCCTCATATTCCACTTTTTGGAAGAACCGACCATACAAGCCATTAATCCATACCCCAGGCAGTAGTTTTTTTGAGAGGTCGATCCTCACACATATTCTAGCATAAGAAGATCTTCCCCAATAACTTGTATGTGAATCCATCCAAAGTGGGTCACCTAATATATTTGCGAGGCGAGTAATATTTTGAGTATCCCAGTACAAGAGAGGGAGTTGGGGTAGTCTAATCCAAATTGGTGAATGCAGCCCAAGAAGGGAGTTAGGAGATAAATTGGAAGTCCATTTATCCATACCAATGATGTTGCCAGTGATAATCCAAGGTCCGCTCATAAGCACAGCATCTCTTGCCTCGATACTTTGAAAAATGCAAATGAATGAGTTTGGAGCTGTCGTGATAATTTGGAACTCTCCGAAATGATACCATCTATGCTTAAGCTCACTAAGGAGGTAGGGGAAAGAGACTCTTCTATTGATGATCTTTGCCACCAGAGCATTCTCAAGCCTAGCAATGTTCTCTTGGGCGGCTGCCACTATCAATTTCATAGAGAGCCCATCCTTAGCAAGGAAGATCTCTTCACTCAATTTGCCCAACATAACCAATTGGACCTTGTTCCACACAAAGGGAGCAGAGGGCGTGCCCCTAGCAGCCAAGGGGGGAGCACGGGAGGGCTGTTGATGAAGCCGAAAAGCTTCCTGGGTCGTAGAGGCATTTCCACAAGCATGTGGCAGGCATGATCCTGTAGCAAGAATCAGGGTGGGAGGTGAACTATGAGGAGGCTCACACCTACAGCTAGGAGAAACATTCTCGACCACAGCTTCACTCGAGCCACAATGAAAACCATAAGCCTCCCTCACAAAGGGAGTCGAATCCCCATACGGGATGGTAGAAATCATTCTACGAACCGGGAGGGGCCAGGCTGTTCGCGACATGGCTGCTCGGACTGAGTGGCGCACCTTTTGGGAGGTTGGCCTTCGTGCTCGGCAAGTCTCATAGAAGCATCCACGCACTCATCAGAAGCGTTGCAGTCTGAATCCTGCATTGCGTTGGGATGGTTGACCTGTTCATGCGGTTCTTAAAGCTGGGCTGACTTGGGAGGCTCGGGCGACGCCTGGTCGTCCTCCATGTCCTTATGGGAGTCGGAGTGGCCATCCGATTCATCCATCTCATCCTCTGAATTCTCCGTCTCATTATCTGAACTATACTCATTGCCGGATGTCGAAGATTACAATTCTTCAAGCTGGGTAATTCTGACGGGCTGCCCAAGACCAGCGCAAATGGCTGAGGGAGTTGCTGCCTTTGCGATCAGGGTCGTTAACCCGCACGTAACCTTTCCTTCAGAGGCGTTGAAGTTTGTGGTCTGCACGCCCTCATTCTGTCCCATAGAGCTGGACGAAGCAAGCTGGGCAAGCTTATTGTCTGCTCTACTGCCTTCCTCCCTACCTCGCTGGAGGATAGCTTGGGCATGAGTAGCGACTTGATCCCCAGGGCCACAAGCAGTAGAAACCTGCGTAATCCCAGGCGAGCTGGAAGAGTTTGCTTTCTTGTCAACCGACGAAAGCGGAGCTCCATCAGCCGGCTCATTGGGAGGCGAAATGGTCGTCCCCCTTGGCTCTGATCCTCCCCGAGGAGTAACCACAGATCTGGTGGAGGCCGAAGCCCTAGTAACATGAGGTGGTTGAACTGCAGCCGCCTCATCGTCCGTTGCGAGAACCTTCCAATAGTTCCCTTGTTGTGCTGCCTTCTTACCACCACCACCAATTGGAGGAGGTGACCTAGGGCCACCCCCTCTAACCATCCCAAAGCCTCTTACTCTAAAGCACTCTAGTAAGAGAAAGAGATGTACCCCTGATATCATTTAGTATATCATTTTTTATAAGAGCAGTATAAGTACAGTACATTCTTTCAGTCAGATTAATATCACATTTAAGTACATATCCATTCTATCAATCATTTCAGCACATATTATATTTCAGTATTATCATATCAAATCATCGTACATCACTTTCAATCCATTTTTAGTATACCTTTTCTCGACTCATTTTATCCAAAAATTCATATACTGTAATAAAATCATATTGAATTATTCATAATATCAAATCCATATCATATCAAAAGTTACACGATGAAAGTTTACAAAATCAAGAGATAATATATTTTTGATAGATTTAGAAGTGATCTTTAGAATCAAAATCATCTAAAATATAAGTAAGAGAATAATTACTTACAACAAATAAAACAATTTTTGTAAAAAGGATGGTGAATGAAAAAATGATCAGAAACAGACTTTCTCTCTCCTCCTTCCCTCTTCTTCGTCTCCCTTATCTCCCTCTTCTTCTCTCATTTCTTCCTGGCTAAGCAATAAAGTAAAGTGAGGGAGAGGTGAGGGGAGAAGCATATATATATATATATATATATATATATATATATATATATATATATATATATATATATATATATATATATATATATATATATACTGGTTAGTGGTCTAGCACTGCAGTGCTCAGACCCAATGCCGCAATGTTGCATGTCGAATTCAGAATTACTCTAGAACAGAGACTCAAATGTCGCAGCGGCATTTTTTGGCGCCGCTGTGCTCTCAAACCTATGGCCACAATGCTCACCAACATAGCACCGAAGCACTCTAGTTCAAACAGAAATTCAAATTTTTTAACATATTTCATATTTCCGAGTTATTACACTAGAAGCACAACATCCTTATTCTTCACTCTCATTGCAACCTCATTTTGTTGTCACTTATGTAAAACCTTCTCTATCAACATCCTCATCACAACCTACTTTATTGTCGGCCTCAATATAGCCTCTTGTGTTATCTCCATCACTGCAACCTCTTATATTATCACATGCATTACAATCTTCTATATTATTACCTTGGTTATAACTACCTCCATTGATCCCTTCATCATTTACTCCTCCACAACTAACTTCATTGCCACCTCCACAAATTACTCCTATTTGATCTTCCTTTTCAAGCCCATGAGGACAATCTTGATCCTGCCAAGACTGAACACCACAATCTATGCAAATGAATAAGAAAACTCTTTGGAGAATGATAAATGTGACATTTATGTAGGTGAAAATTATACTTGTGTCACTTTAAACACTTTTAAATAGGGTTTTAGAATGAAGATGAAGCATAATACTTTATTTTTTTAGCTGTATTTGGGTCATCCGTAGGTCACAATGAATTTGAATTATAGTTTAATTAATCTGAACTCATAGGCTGGTCGAAATTGGACTAGAGTTCGAAAGAAGCTGGTTGATGACATGCCAAGACCATCTAGACTTATAAGACTTAACTAGTTTGAGCTTCCCAAATTGATAGATCAAGATCAAAACATCAAGCCAGTTAGAGTTCCACTGCTCAACTCTACATTTTGTAAATCTAGTCAGATCATCAAAGACCTTTATGCAAGCACATCTGCCTGAAATCATCCTTCTGTCATGATTGGGCTCTCTCCTTGAACCATGGAAGATTCCTTCTTTTGGGCCTATCATGCCTGAACCATCACCACTTGATCAAGCCATGTCAGTGATGCCATATGGCCACATCCTATATGAAGAAACCACCATGCCAAAAAAGTATCCTTTAATGCTCTATAGAAGCTCTCTACTAAGTATCTCCGTCACTCTTAGGTCCAAGTGTCCAACCACCAACTAGTTATAGGACCATTCAATGACTTCCAGTCTCCAATTCTGTCCCATGGACCCCAACCTTTGGCACTGCCAAAATTGATTGCTCATGGCCTACATATTATTTTTCACTACAACAGCGCCTCAAGTCAACAATCAACTATAAAAACCCATATTCTTGCCTCCAATGGGAACTTTGGAACTCTTAGAACTATCATTGTTGATATTGAAAACTTGTAACCTGGATCAGAGATCATGAGCTAGGGAAACAACTTCTTCCTTAAGAATAGTGAAAATCTTCCCCTTTCTCGACAATGGGCATAGGCCAACAAGTTTAACCACTTAAATCTTTTGTGTTTCTCTTCCTTTTGATTATCTCCACCTCCTCTTTTCCTTCTCATCTTCTTACAGATCAGACTACACCCTTCATCAAGGAGTAAGCTAACAAAGAGGCCACCCTTCTCTTCGTCCTCTCTCAGTGAACCAAAATGAAATTTTAGTATGGGTGATTTGCAAAGCGCAATATCATTGTAAATCTTATGGCTTACATTTGTACAGAATAATATGACAAGTCATTGAGCAGAGCAAACAATGCCCAAAGCATTATTTATATACACCTGTGGCAAAAAATAGAGCATAGTCGATTGCTGCAATACAGAATGATGGTGGGGGTGCATTGCATTGGAAGGGTAGACTTTGCTATGATGTGTTGGAACATTGTAAGAATGTACTTTGCTAATACAAATCTAATTCTGAGCCAAAATTGATCCGAGTTTAATGATTTTCAATCTTCAATCACATTCACATCACACTACATACCAAATAAGCTCAGCCACATTTCAAAAAGTTAAAAAAGCTCAGGCAGAATGAATTCTGGTTAGCTCCTCTACCTTTTGTTCTCTGTTCCTTTCTGGTTTCATTCAATTGTGATCTTCCATTTTTTCATCACCAAACACATTTAGGATTTGCACTAATATTCTTCTATGATTATTGTAATCATAAATGAAAGGTCGACCATTTTTCAGTTTGTTTACATTTAGCCTTTTGAAGTTAAGGAGTGATAAGTGCCACACAGCGCTATTTCGGATGGACGATTCAGCTAGATCTCAATAAGTTCAATCAATTTTCAACAAATTTATCCCAAACAACTAGAACAAACTGAAACTACAATTTTTAATCAATCTCATCAAAAAAATAGTATAATTCCACAAAATTAGGGCGAATAAGAACACTTGGCTTCTGCCAATTTGAAAAGCTGCGAAGGGGGGAGGGGCATCCAATATTATAGTCAAGGTAAAACTCCACTCTTGAGCATATTCCCGATTAATTATTCGTGTTGCTGTTAGCAGAGAAGGATGCGGAACGACCAAACATCAAGAAAGTACAAATGTAAAACCGTTTTCTATTATGTACGGATATAGCTTAGATGCCTATATAAGGCTATTGTAATTAAACATTAAGTGTATGAAATAGAATATACAATTTTCCACTTCATCTTCCTCTGTCTTGTATGCTTTACCACTCTTACAGGATAACATGGTATTAGAGCTTTACTGAATTTTTTTTCTCTCCCAACTCTCTCCGATCCCTGTGTGTCGACAATGCTAATGGTTGGTTCTTCCACCTCACCACCTACTATAGACTCAATGTCCTCATTCAATCCGATCTCAATTCCACCTCAACTTTCTTGATGAGCAATATCAAGAACTTAGTCACAACTCCCATAGTTGCTGATAATTATCCAATTTGGAAGTCTCAAGTGAAAAAAGTCTTCAATGCAAGAATTTCTTGATTGCACTTCGCTGTGTCCACCGAACATCTTCACCACCGATGAAAATTCTTAGTCTAACAACATGTCATTACATGATAATTGGGTACTAATGGATCAAAATCTTATTGCAGTATTATACTCGGTAATCTCTCCATCTATTCTGCCATATGTGCTCTCCTTCACACATTGCAATGAAATCTGGACAACTCTAGCTCAACGGCTTCAATCAACAACACAATCACGTGTTATACACTTGAAAAATGAACTTCATCATTTATCCAAGGGAGACAAAATAATGACTCAATATCTACTTGATGTAAAATCCAAAGTAGATGCCATAACCGCAGCAGGCAGCAACAATGACCCTGAAGATGTGATTCTTTACACCCTCAATGGTCTTCCCACTTCATATTAAGCCTTCAAAACAACAATTCGCACAAATCTACATCCCCTAAGCTTGGATGACTTATACAGCCTACTATGCAGCAAAGAACATAATCTTGCTGAAGAAGTCACAAAAGATCTCCAATCCTTACAACTAGCGGATAACATAATGGCCCTTACTGCTTCTTGCGGGCGAGGTCAAGGTGGATTCAATCGTGGCCGCCGCGGCAGAATATCACTTCTGTCGACTGGCAAAGGAGATATAAGTCAGCAAACAGAAACATCACCTGCTAGATTTGTAACAAATTTGGTCACTCTGCTATCCAATGTTGGTATCAGAACGATCCAACATACACTGATAACTCAACTACATCAACTCTGTTCAGTACACCTGACTCTTCTCGGCAATCAGATTAGTATGTTGATAGCGGAGCATCAACCCACTTAATAGCCGACTCATCTCAATTAAGCTAAACTAAACCATATGCTGGAACATCTCAGTTTATTCTTGGTAATGGTCAGCAACTACCAATTCAACACACAGGTAAAGGCTTACTTCCTACTCCAACAGATAACCTTTATCTCCACAAAATTCATCATGTGCTGAATCTTTCATTTAACCTTCTCTCAGTACATCAGCTAACAAGTGATAATGACAGCATGGTATCTTTCTTATCCACTAGATATCAAATAAAGGATTCGAAGACCAATCGAATTCTACTTCAAGGTCCCTGCCATAATGGCCTCTACACGGTCCGTCCCAAACAGATGTCCCCAGATCTCGCATTATTGTCAATTCAGTCCATAGCCGACCTATGGCATACTTGGCTTGGGCATCCACCAACAACTACTCTACAAAACATATCACATTCCAATTCACATATATGTACCTCTCCCTCTACTATGAAATGTAATACTTGTTGTCTTGCCAAGAGCAGACGATTGTCTTTTCCCAATTCACTCTCTACCACTACTATTTCATTTGAAATAGTTCACTCCGATGTATGGGGTCCTTCCCCTTCCATTTCAATATAAGGATATCGTTACTTCTTTTCTTTTATTGATGACTATACCAAATACTGTTGGATTTTTCCTCTACTACAAAAATCTGAAGTAACGCAAAAATTCATTACATTCCACAAAATGATCAAATGTCAATTCAATACTGCTATACGCACTATTAGAATAGATGGTGGGGGAGAGTATCTAAACAACACATTCCAAACCTATTGCAATACCCGGGGAATCAATCATCAATACACGTCCTTATACACCATCCCAGAACGGTGTAGCCGAACGGAAAAATCGCCACATCCTTGAAACCATTCGGAGTCTTCTTACACACTCCATCGCTCCTTCCAAGTTGTGGATTGAAGTGCTACATACAACTATCTATCTCATTAATCGTCTTCCAGCAAACAATCTCCAAAGCCAAACACCATTTGAAACACTATACCAAAAACTGCCAATCTACACACACCTAAAAACGTTTGGTTATCTATGCTACCCATGGATGAGGCCATACTTCAAATCCAAACTATCACCTTTGTCATTACCATGTGTCTTCAATGGTTATGCTCAAGATAAAAAAAGGATATCGATGCCTCGATCCTCACACAAATCGAGTCTATACATCTCGGCATATTATCTTTAATGAAAGCATATTTCCATTCCAACAAAAAACAAATCTCATCTACCAACAATCCCACTACATCTACCATAAATTACTTACCTCCTCTGTTACTCGTTCCCACATCTACTCTACAATTTCAGCCATCATTACAACCACTAAAAGTTCACACACCCATCATAACACCTATACAGACCTCAAACCCAACTCCACACTACATCGTCTCCACTAATTCAGCAACATTCAAACCATCCTATACCCATTTAGCAACAGCCAAACCATTATGTACCTACACATCTAATGACAACTCGTTCCCCACCTCAAACCGAAACATTTCTTTGATCTCACACATCAAATAACTACTCCTGATCCTACATCTTACATGCAAGCAGTCAAACAAGAACATTGGCGGATAGCTATGTCACAAGAGTTTCAATCTCTACAATCACAAGGTACATGGGATCTTGTACCACCATCCTCAAACCAAAACATACTCGGCTGTAAGTGGACATTCCGAAAAAAATACAATGCTGATGGTACTCTAGACGTTAAAAGGCAAGATTAGTTGCACTTGGATACAACCAAGAATTTGAACTAGATTACACTGAAACATTCAGTCCAGTTGCTAAAATACCTACGGCACGCATTCTTTTACTCATTGCTCTCCATTACAAGTGGCCTCTTTATCAATTAGATGTATCAAATGCGTTCCTGCATGGTCCGTTAACGAATACGGAATACATGAAGCAACCACCTGGGTTAACCGATGTCAATCATCCCACATATGTATGCAAACTGAACAAAGCATTATACGGGCTCAAACAAGCACTAAGGCAGTGGTTCGAAATGCTAACAGGGTTTCTTCACAAACTGGATTTCACTACCAGTCACTCGGATCCATCCCTACTCATTTACTGGAAAAATGGCTCAATCATGTACCTTCTAATCTATGTAGATGACATCATCTTAACAGGCAATAACACTCAAACTATTGCTTCACTTCTCGATCGTCTACATCAACGGTTCAATATGAGAAACCTGGGCACTTTGACCCAATTTCTTGGCCTTACAACTGAAATAACGCCTATAGGAAACGTTATACAACAAAAAAAATACACAAAAAGCATCATATCTAAAGCTTGCATGCTTAATAGCAAACCTGTGGCAACTCCAAGCAGTATCAAGCCTACATCTCAACGTACGTCATCACTGTTCTCAAATCCCAAACTTTACCGTCAATTGGCTAGAGCACTGCAATATCTTATAATAACTAGACCAGACATCACCTATGCTGTTAACAAGGCATGTCAGCAGATGCATCAACCAACCGAATGCCATTTTGAAGCACTCAAATGGATATTAAGATATATCCGTGGCTCTCTGCACTATGGTTTGTCTATCTCAACCAACTCTCTTACACTTCGAGCCTATGCAGATTCAGACTAGGTGGGTGATCATTAAGATCGTAAATCTACTTCAAAAAATTGTAACTTCCTAGGCTCAACTCTAATCTCCTGGAGTGCCAAGAAACAATCTACGATAGCACGATCCTCTACGAAAGCCGAATATCATGCTCTCGCTACAATAGCAACTAAAATTATATGGATTAGACAACTACTTCAAGAACTAGACTGCACTCAACATGAGCCAACAACTCTTTACTGTGATAACACTTTAGCGATAGCATTGGCAAATAATCCAAATACAACAACAACAACAACATCAAGCCTTTATCCCACTACGTGGGGTCGGCTACATGAATCCTTTTTCTCCATTGTGTCCTATTAAAAGTCAAATTCTCGTTTAAATCTAATAAAGAAAGATCATTTCTAATATTTTCTAACCAAGTCTTTTTAGGTCTACCTCTACCTTTCTTAACATAAGTCAAATCTAAGACCTCTACTTTCCTAACCGGGTCATCGGGAGGCCGCCGTTTTACGTGACCAAACCATCTAAGGCGACTCTCTCTAATCTTATCTTCCACTGGAGCTACTCCAACCTTTTCACGAATATGCTCATTTCGTATTCTATCTCTAAGGGTAAAGCCACTCATCCACCTGAGCATCCTCATCTCTGCAACACTTAACTTAGAATTATGCTTCTCTTTTAATGGCCAACATTCAGCACCATAAAGCATTGCAGGTCTCACCACCATCTTATAGAATTTTCCCTTAAGTTTGAGGGGTACTTTTCTATCACACAATAAGCCCGATGCATTCCTCCACTTCAACCATCCAACTTGGATTCTGCTGATAATATCCCCATCTATATCACCATCACTCTGAACAATAGATCCAAGATATCTAAAACGTGTACTCTTATTAATGACTTGATTGGCCAAAGTCACAATGCCCTCACTAGATCTATTATTACTAAAATTACACTCCATATATTCCGTTTTAGATCTACTCAAGCGAAAACCTTTAGACTCTAAGGTTGACCTCCACAATTCTAGTTTACCTTCAACTCCCTCTCTAATCCAAATGCTCACATTAAATATATTGACGTTGACCTTCATTTTATCAGGGAATGTATCAAAAATCGAAGCATATATGTTCACAAAATCTCTACCCATTTCACAGTTTAAGTACCTAACTGACAAACTCATTGCTACTACAGCAACATTAGTTTGCAGGGATGGTAATGGTCAGCAACTACCAATTCAACACACAGGTAAAGGCTTACTTCCTACTCCAACAGATAACCTTTATCTCCACAAAATTCATCATGTGCCGAATCTTTCATTTAACCTTCTCTCAGTACATCAGCTAACAAGTGATAATGACGGCATGACATCTTTCTTATCCACTAGATATCAAATAAAGGATTCGAAGACCAATCGAATTTTACTTCAAGGTCCTTGCCATAATGTCCCCAGATCTCGTATTATTATCAATTCAGTCCATAGCCGACCTATGGCATACTTGGCTTGGGCATCCAACAACAACTACTCTACAAAACCTATCACATTCCAATTCACATATATGTACCTCTCCCTCTACTATGAAATGTAATACTTGTTGTCTTGCCAAGAGCAGACGATTGTCTTTTCCCAATTCACTCTCTACCACTACTATTTCATTTGAAATAGTTCACTCCAATGTATGGGGTCCTTCCCCTTCCATTTCAATATAAGGATATCATTACTTCTTTTCTTTTATTGATGACTATACCAAATACTGTTGGATTTTTCCTCTACTACAAAAATCTGAAGTAATGCAAAAATTCATTACATTCCACAAAATGATCAAATGTCAATTCAATAGTGCTATACGCACTATTAGAATAGATGGTGGGGGAGAGTATCTAAACAACACATTCCAAACCTATTGCAATACCTGGGGGAATCAATCATCAATACACGTCCTTATACACTCTCCCAGAACGATGTAGCCGAACGAAAAAATTGCCACATCCTTGAAACCATTCGGAGTCTTCTTATACACTCCATCGCTCCTTCCAAGTTGTGGATTGAAGTGCTACTTACAACTATCTATCTCATTAATCGTCTTCCAGCAAACAATCTCCAAAACCAAATTTGAAACACTATACCACAAACCGCCAATCTATACACACCTAAAAATGTTTGGTTATCTATGCTACCCATGGATGAGGCCATACTTCAAATCCAAACTATCACCTTTGTCATCACCATGTGTCTTCATTGGTTATGCTCAAGATCAAAAAGGATATCGATGCCTCGATCCTCACACAAATCGAGTCTATACATCTCGGCATATTATCTTTAATGAAAGCATATTTCCATTCCAACAAAAAACAAATCTCATCTACCAACAATCCCACTACATCTACCATAAATTACTTACCTCCTCTGTTACTCGTTCCCACATCTACTCTGCAATTTCAGCCATCATTACAACCACTAAAAGTTCACACACCCATCATAACACCTATATAGACCTCAAACCCAACTCCACACTCTACATCGTCTCCACTAATTCAACAACATTCAAACCATCCTATACCCATTTAGCAACAGCCAAACCATTCTGTACCTACACATCTAATGACAACTCGTTCCCCACCTCAAACCGAAACATTTATTTGATCTCACACATCAAATAACTACTCCTGATCCTACATCTTACATGCAAGCAGTCAAACAAGAACATTGGCGGATAGCTATGTCACAAGAGTTTCAATCTCTACAATCACAAGGTACATGGGATCTTGTACCACCATCCTCAAACCAAAACATACTCGGCTGTAAGTGGACATTCCGAAAAAAATACAATGCTGATGGTACTCTAGACGTTAAAAGGCAAGATTAGTTGCACTTGGATACAACCAAGAATTCGAACTAGATTACACTGAAACATTCAGTCCAGTTGCTAAAATACCTACAGCACGCATTCTTTTACTCATTGCTCTCCATTACAAGTGGCCTCTTTATCAATTAGATGTATCAAATGCGTTCCTACATGGTCCGTTAACAAATACGGAATACATGAAGCAACCACCTGGGTTACCCGATGTCAATCATCCCACGTATGTATGCAAACTGAACAAAGCATTATACGGGCTCAAACAAGCACCAAGGCAGTGGTTCGAAATGCTAACAGGGTTTCTTCACAAACTGGATTTCACTACCAGTCACTCGGATCCATCCCTACTCATTTACTGGAAAAAATGGCTCAATCATGTACCTTCTAATCTATGTAGATGACATCATCTTAACAGGCAATAACACTCAAACTATTGCTTCACTTCTCGATCGTCTACATCAACGGTTCAATATGAGAAACCTGGGCACTTTGACCCAATTTCTTGGCCTTACAACTGAAATAACGCCTACAGGAAACATTATACAACAAAAAAATACACAGAAAGCATCCTCTCTAAAGCTTGCATGCTTAATAGCAAACCTGTGGCAACTCCAAGCAGTATCAAGCCTACATCTCAACGTACGTCATCACTGTTCTCAAATCCCAAACTTTACCGTCAGTTGGCTAGAGCACTGCAATATCTTATAATAACTAGACCAGACATCACCTATGCTGTTAACAAGGCATGTCAGCAGATGCATCAACCAACTGAATGCCATTTTGAAGCACTCAAACGGATATTAAGATATATCTGTGGCTCTCTGCACTATGGTTTGTCTATCTCAACCAACTCTCTTACACTTCGAGCCTATGCAGATTCAGACTGGGCAGGTGATCATCAAGATCGTTAATCTACTTCAAAAAATTGTAACTTCCTAGGCTCAACTCTAATCTCCTGGAGTGTCAAGAAACAATCTACGATAGCACGATCCTCTACGAAAGCCGAATATCATGCTCTCGCTACAACAGCAACTAAAATTATATGGATTAGACAACTACTTCAAGAACTAGACTGCACTCAACATGAGCCAACAACTCTTTACTGTGATAACACTTCAGCGATAGCATTGACAAATAATCCAGATGCTCACACTAAATATATTGAAGTTGACCTTCATTTTATCAGGGAATGTATCAAAAATACAAGCATATATGTACACCATGTCTCATCAACGGACCAACTAGCTGATCTGTTCACAAAATCTCTACCCATTTCACAGTTTAAGTACCTAACTGACAAACTCATTGCTACTACAGCAGCATTAGTTTGCAGGGATGTGTTAGCAGAGAAGGATGCGGAATGACCAAACATCAAGAAAGTACAAATGTAAAATCGTTTTCTGTTATGTACTGATATAGCTTAGATGCCTATATAAGGCTACTGTAATCAAACATTAAGTGTATGAAATAGAATATACAGTTTTCCACTACATCTTCCTCTGTCCTGTAGCTTTACCGCTCTTACAGGATAACAGTTGCAGCAGCTAGGTCAGTAAAAAATATAGGAATTACAAAAGATTTCAAAAGAAAAGTCTTACTTTGTCCTTAAAAAAGAAAAAGAAAATAAAGGAAAAATGTGATCAATATGATGAAAGTGTAGTAGTTAGTCAAGATCTCTTTTTTTTTTTTTTGTGCAAAATGCTTCAAATGAAAAAAGAGAAGCAGCACTGAAGTAATATCATTACCAGTGTTAAATTCATTTCAGAAGAAAAAAACATCCATCTATCCAACACATCATAGAAAAATGCACATATATTTATTGATCAAGCATATATTTACAAAAACCAAATTTGATTAAAAACCTTTACTGCTAAAACATTCAGCAGAAAGTATTTACATGCAAAAGCAAAAATGGCTGCAAAAGATAGAAGCTGGTTCAAAAACAGCACAAATCTAAACTAAATTCCTTGCTTGAATTACTACTGATGTGGATGATGATGACGAAGACAAAGAAGACCTATCAAACTCTTCCTTATCCTCAGTAAAAGCTTTGGCTAAAACATCCTGGAGTTCCATGTACCTCCTCATTCGATATTCGGAGGAATTATGCCCAGAAGAAGTCAAGTCAGTAACATCATCATCCATAAATTGGTTCAGAACATCCGAGCATCGGGGAAAGAAGCGTTTCCCAAGTTCAACTGTAACGGAAATTTCTTATTATAATGAATTTAAGATTTTTTATTTAAATTCTTAAAATTGTTGTTCTAAGAAGATGGTCACAACCATAATAACAATCTGACAGTTCACATTAAATGTAAATAATATAAGGAATATACCTGTTCTGGAAAGTGCTTTAATTCGAATTAGATGCTCTTCCTTAATCTTGAAAGGTGTTTCATTTAAGTCTACTGTGGATCGATGGCTTGCAGAAGTGCCTAGTGAAAACTCCAAGGTGCCATCAACTTGGGCAATATCCATAGCGACTCTTGCCTCCATTGGAAACAACATCCTTGCAAGTGCAACTGTTTTTTTTTTCAGGAGAATAATAGCATTTGTTAGGTTAGAGGGAGAGAGTTGAAGAATAATCGTCCAAGGGTTCTTCTCAGTTTTATAGAAAGCAGTTTCAAGTAAGAGCAGTAAAAGATAAGCAGATTAAGAAACTATGTTATTGGAATGGAAAAAGAAACAGAAGACGGGTTCCATAAAATATAAGCTATGTGATATTCAATTTTGATGACTATAATACTCTGATAATTGAGCTTTCAACCGCAAAATGGATCATATTCATTCCTTCTAGTTTCTTCGCCAAAGAGAGCAGATAAATGATAATTGAAACTGAGCATACACCATTAATGATAATTGAACAAATAACACTAGTGACTGCACACGTGTTTTATTAAAATTAATGATAATTGAACCAATACTAATAGCGACTGCGCACGTTTTTTATTAATGATAATTGAACAAATACCACTAGTGACTGCACAGGTTTTTAATTAAGTACTTGCGTAGAAACTTCGGAATCATTTTCTGCTGCTACTAATGATATTCAAAAATTCAATTTTGAGGCTTCAATTTAACAAGAAATAATGCATATTTGTTTCCCTTATACTGTATATCTAGAGAGTGAAATATGTCCAAATCATTTTAAACTCAGCCACACATCATGATAGATAAAATATTGCAAGAAGAAAAATGAAAGCAGCAATAATATGAAAACTTTATCTTTAACTAAATCGTCCTGTTGGGTATAACATTATTCGCAGCTGCTAATGGAATGAACTGAAATCTAAAAGCTAACACGAAAAAGTTTAGATAAAGCTGCTGTTGCAGCTGCAGTTGCAGATAATGATGGTAGTTAAAATTAGTACGTAGACAAAGCATATATAATATAGGAAAAAAACATCCATGATCTTGTGCCAGCTGTTTTCGGTTCAGATTCTATGCTTAATCTTTAATCTGAGTCCCTTTTCATAGGTTATAATTATCCATCTCTCTTAAATTCTCGCCTATTTGCTTTTCATGACTCCCTTGCTAGGAAAGTTTTCTTCTGCAGTTTTGCTCTTTAATGGTTGCTCCGCTGGATTGATTAATATTTTTTGGTGGCACTTCTGTTTCTTCCGCTAAATTTCTCATGTTGTGCTCTCCGAATCATTTTTTTGTCTGTTCTGATGATGCTTTCTTCCATTATTTTTTATTTACGGTGGCTAATTTTATTTTCTGCGAATTGAATTTCGTTTGTTTGCCTTCACTTTGATTCCTTAACAGATATCTCAGGTGGTTCTGATTACTTCTTCAGATGTTGCCCCATCAACGCTGTTCTCAGCTCGATGGGTGTCTTATGTTTTTTCCATGCAAGTAGATCTAGTTTATTTTGTTGATCTATGTAAGTTAATGTAGGATTTAGTTTGGCAGCTCTTTTTTTTTTTAACTAGCACATTTTCTAGTTTAACATATTTAAGCTACAGCCCCCCCAAAGTTTAGGACTAACAGAATTTTCAGATCCTACAGTTTGGCCAAAAGACTGATTTTCAAATGATATCGGAACGTTCTTTTTCACCAATCGAAAGTTATCTTGCATCATAATGGAGGATTTTGAAGAATTACTATGTTTTCTTTAATTTAAAAACAGATTTATATTTGTAAATCTAATTGCCGGACAAAAAATATAGATTGCTGCATCAAGCTGATTCATGATCTACCTATAAAATGATGGATAAGGACTAAAACATGATTATCATATAAGCCCACATACCTCACTTGAGTAGATTTGACTTTGACCATAGGCAGAAAGATAAATGGATTCCTTGGAAATTGATAACATGGGAAGGGTATAGAAACATGTAGAGTCTTGCACCACACTATATGATTAAGAGATCAATATAGTCTAAGAAAAAGTTTATTAAGAGGCAGTTTAATTCAATATTCTTCATTACAGTAATTTTCGAATTTTGTTGCAATATGAGAATTGCTGCTTGTTTAGTTGAGATCTCTTGCCTGCTTAGATTTTATGGTATTTCCCTACTTAGACGTATTTATTGAGTAGAAAAATGCCATTTAGATGACTATATAGATGACACAAGGTTGGAACAACATTCGGTACAGACTATCTTAGGCTAAAAAGCGATTATTAGTTTGCAGCTAAAGACCAATATAAGGCTTATTAAAATAAAGTAGGAGAGTGTTTGGTTCCCAACATCTCCAAGTTGATGCAACTAGAATAATAGCAAGGGTCTGTCTGGATTGATGCAAACATAACGGCTAAAAAAGATAAGAAATGGCAAGAATGATCACTGATCATACTTGAGGGATTCCCAAAAATAAATTAAGAAAACCTCAACCATCATTAATCTTCATTGCGGGACTTTGTCTCCTGCTTTCCTAGCAATAACTAATCAGGGAAGCAACTACCACCTAGATGACAATTCTCTGATACCCAAGTGTCACATTTTACTGGCCATCCTTCATTACTAAACTTGCTCTGTCACTGCTACAACCATTGTTCCTCTTTATATCGTCTAGAATAGAGAGGACAATGGGTAATCTCTATTACTTTCCATCACCTCTAGCCAGATCATCATCAACCTCTAACAGTAAGAAAGAACTGTGGTGACAACTTTTTTGCTGCCTTTTCAAACCAAGGGAAAAGGGCACCGTGTAGAGGTTAATGCCTCCTCTCATCCACCTAGGCTAATCATTCAAAGCGAATGAGACTGATCTAGCTCATCCTATTTGTTTAGGTTGATAAAACATATTTGAATGCTTACAAATTTATGTTGTATGATGATAAATGGTTTGTTTATGACCAAAAAAACTTAGCTCTCTCTCTATATATATAGTACTAAGTTGCATATTATTAAAAGTAAAAGTCCAAAATAATCCCCCGACTATTAATAAATGTTCAATTTAGTCTCAGACTTTCATGATGACTCAATTTGGTCCCCCCAAATATTAGAAAATGTCCCAATTTGATCCCAAAGTTAAAACTAACCATAACAATTAAATGTGAGATTATATTATTTTTTTATATTTTTAATTATTTATCATATAAAAATCATAATATAAATTAACCAACTAAATAATAAAAGTGAATAATTAATAAACATTGTTAACTTTCATTATAATTTTTATATTTATTTTAATATGATAAATGATAGAATATATAAAAATAATAATATAATTTCATATACATCCTAATACCCAACATATCCTCACATTTAATAACTGGAGTTAACTTTAAATGTTACTTTTGGCCTTGGAATCAAATTGGGACAATATTTAATAGTCGGGGGCTAAATTGGGACATTATTAAAATCTGAAAATAAATTGAGCATTTACTAATAATTAGGGGACTATTTTGGGCATTTACTCATATTATTAATATGGCTCGTAATTTGGATCCTACATGAATATATTCATTCATTCAGATAGCTCTCTAAACTTAGAATCGTTGGAGTTTTCCGGGGATTATTTTTTTGTATTGGTGGAGCTCAAATTTTATTCAGCAAGATAAGAACAAAATTTAAAAAGAGATGGATCAATTATCCTCAATTATAATGAGAATGCTAAAACACCATGTTGGCTACAATGTTTAATGGATGCCCTCTCTCCCATTCAGTGGACATAGGCATGCTTGAAGCTTAATCATGTAAATCTTAATTTATTTGTGCTCTTAATCTCTTTCATATTTATTTGTGATGCACCATCTTTTGCTCCTAAGGATGCTTTTGCATTAAGTTCAAGTGTTATTATTACATAAAATTAGTAGTTAAAGGTCTTCAGCAAAGAGGAGCGGAATTCACTAAAATTTTCTCTCGGGTGGTGAAGATGACTACAATCAGAGTTGTACTGAGCATGATAACAATGTATGATTTAAATCTAGAGCAGATGGATGTAAAAACAACATTTTGTTCTGATGACCTTGATGAAGAGTTGTACATTGTGCAACCTCAGTGATATGTGATCATAGATAGGAGAAATTTTTAAAAGGATCACGTTTTAAATCAGATTTAGGAGAAGAAGCATATTATAAATTTAATTTAAAAAGGATCAAAAACGCACTGCAACTTTGCGTTTTGCTTGAAAATGCAAAAAAAATTGCGTTTTAGCAGAAAACGTGAACAGTGATTGCGTTTTCTGGTAAAACGCAATTTTTTTTTGCGTTTTCTATTGCAGCAGAAAATTTTAATAAATTTTTTTGTCTTCAACTTCTTAGAGAGATGGAGAGAGAGAGAGGGTGAGAAAAAATAGATAGAGAGAGATGGAAAGAGACAGAAGTGCAAACGGAGAGAGAAATAGAGAGAGAAAAATTTATTTAAATTTAACTTTTAAAAATTTTTATAACGTTTTAATTATATTTTAATTAACTATAAATTTTTTTAGTAACATTTTAATTATAATTAACTTATTTTTAAAATAATTTTCCATGTTTTGAACTTATTTTTAAAACAAATTTTATTTAAAATATAGATAATTTTATTTATATATTACAAATAATTTTATTTAAATATATTAAAAAATAATTTTACTTTTAAATTGTTTATTAATATATTATTGAAAATTTTATTTATTTAACTAAAATAAATATTAAATTTTTTTTGGAGATATAAATTATTTATTCGTCTCCGACTGCTTCGTTAATATTTATTTAAATTATTTTTACAAATATCGATTATAATAATATTAGTTAATACATAATTAAAAAATGTTTTTACAAATAATAATAATGTTATATTTATTTAAATTGCGTTATGTTTATTTAAATTGTTATAATAACGTTATAAATATACAATTTATATAATAAAATTATTTTAAATCTTGTCTTAGATATATTATTAAAAACATTTAATATTAAATATTTGATTATTATTAAATGCAGAGAGAGAGAGGCGGAGAGCGAGATAGATAGAGTTTATTAATTTTAACATCTAAATAGAATTATTTTTAACTTATTTTTAAAACAATTTTTATATTTTTAACTTATTTTTAATTTTTAAATAAATGTTTTTTAACTTATTTTTATGACAAAATAAAAGAATTTTATTTAAATATATTTAAAAATTTTAATAATTAAAACTAATAAAATTATTTTATTTAACAATTAATATATAGATTTAATAATATTTAATATTATATATATATATATATATATATATATATATATAATTCAAAATTAATAGATTAATCATATATAATATTAAGAATTAAATAGTAACATATTTAACTTAAATACTTTAGTAATGTATTTTAATATTATTTAAAAGTTTATAAATAAATAAATCATATTAAATTTATATCAATTAAATTATATTAAATTTAAGTATTATAATTATGATTAATAAATTAATTTTAAATTATATTTATATATAAGTTAATAAAATTTATATGATTTAAAATAAATATAATATTTATAATATTCATCGTGTTAAGTTTTTTTAATATCTTCCATTAATTTTATTAAATATTTAAAATATAATTAAAATTTTACTAAAAAATTTAAAGTTAATTAAAATTTAATTAAATATTAAAAATATAAAATTAAATAATTTAAATTTTAATTGATTTTCTCTCTCGGTTTCTTTATCCGACTCTCTCTCTTCCTCTCTATCCGACTCTCTCTCTCTACTTTTTCTTTTTGCTTGATATGACATTCATTTCTCTCTCTCCATTTGAGCTGAAAACGCAAAGGTTCTTTGCGTGTATGATCCTTTTAAAATTTTATTTTAATCATGATCCTTCTCTTAATTTAATATTTAATAATGATTCTTTTTAAAATTTGCCCTCATAGATAATGAAGATCTGGTATGTAGGCTCAGGAGGAACTTATATGGGCTGAAGCAGGCACCAAGATAGTGGTACAGGAGATTTGACATGTTTATATCAGATAATGGATATACGAAGTGCCAGACAGATCACTGTTATTTTTTCAAACTATTTGATAACTGTTATATTATACTATTTTTATATGTGGATGACATGCTGGTTGTAAGGTCAGCTATGGAGAAGATAAGATGTCTGAAGAAAAAGTTATCAAAGGAGTTTGAAATGAAAGATCTGGATCCAATAAAGAAAATTCTCGACATGAGAATCAGCAGAGATAGAAGTGCAAGTATACTGAAGTTGTCTCTGAAAAAATATGTTGAAAAGGTGCTTCAAAAATTCAACATGAGAGAGACAAAACAAGTTTGCATTCCCTTAAATAGTCACTTTTAACTATCTAAGAAATAATAACCTAAATCTGAAGCAGAGCAAGAACTGATGGAGATGACTCCATATGCTTTTGTAGTTAGAAGTTTGATGTATGCTATAATCTGTACGAGATTTGATATAGCATATGCAATGGGAGTAGTCAGCAGATTTATAAGTAACCCAAGCAAACTTCATTGGGAGGCGGTTAAGTGGATTTGCAAGTACTTAAGAAGATCAGTTGACAAAACTATTTACTTTGGAGGTGCAGGAATTAATTTACAGAGATATGTAGATTTTGATCTTGCTAGAGATCAAGATGGTAGGAGGAGCACAACAAGTTATATCTTCACTTTGGTAAAGACTGCAGTGAGTTGGGTTCCAAGTTACCGAATATTGTTGCACTCTCAACTATAGAAGCTGAGTACATTGCTATCACTGAGACTAGCAAGCATATGATTTGGTTGCAAAGTTTCTTGATTGAACTTGGTAAGGGACAAAGGAATAGGAAGTTGCATAGTGACAGCATGAGTGTTATTCATCTAGTCAAGAATGTTGTATTCCATACAAGAACGAAGCATATCCAACTTTGGTATCATTTCTTCAGGTAGCTTCTGGAAGATAGTCAGTTATCTTTGCAAAAGATACACACAACCGAGAATACTGCATACATGTTGACGAAAATGGTGATAGTTCATAAATTGAAGCTATGTATAGTTTCAATTGGTTTTCATCGAGGATGAGAATAGGGATAAGCCACACTATATGTACTATGATTGGTGTTACAGATCGAGAGAAGAAATGATTACAATCAGTTTCTAAGTGAGAGATTGTTAGTCTATATGGAATTTGATTGTGTCAATCAATCGGATTATACAGTTACCTCGAATCTCAGTTCAATTTGTCAGGGAGGGTGCAGGGGTCCTCCCCCTACTTGGGTTCAAGTGCTTTGCACATGAAAATTTTTTTTTTAATAACAACGCCCTGACGCCATGTGCCCAAGCACCCTGGCACTGCAAAGTTTGCTAGGAGATACGACAGAGAGCGAAGCGCTGCAGCTCTGTGTGATGTCGCAGCGCTGCGGGTTTGAGCGCCACAGCATCTTCAGATGGACCAATGATAGAGGCTTGAGCGCTGCAGCACTCCAAACTAGTGTCGCAGCGCTTTCAGGTGGAGTAGACAGATTTCTTTCTCATTTTTCTGAAGGGTGGCGTCCTTTGGTGTTATTTACTTGACTTTCTCTTGTGTTTTGAGTGTAAGAACGATGTAAGAGAGAAGACATGGAGAGAGTGAAAGAGGAGAGATTTGTACTTATTTCTCCCAATTTTCATAGTGGATTTCTTGGTGTGGTATAGTATGGCTCCATGGTTTTTGTTCCCCGATTTCGAGTTTTTCCACGTCAAATCTTGGTGTCCCTTTTTCTTTCTGCTGCATTTCTATTTTCTTATTTGTCTCATTGTGATGTTTTACTTCCATCCCCAACAATTATATAATTTATCACATAGCAGCCCAACTCATAAGAGAATGAAGTTACCTTCAAAAGGCCATGACTGTGTTGGAAGCAACTATCCTTTCCTAGTAACCCTCCACAACTAAGATATTTCTGTGAAAACTTAGTTAATATTTAATTACCAATGTCACGCAGTGAACTACATGAGGATCATCAGATAGTCAGATCTCAATGCTGTGTAGAACATTTCTAGTGTTATCTGATGTTTATGCCATTTAGATAGGAGGTTTAACATAGATTAGTAATAACCTTTACCTAATAACTCGTCCAGGTTTGGAGTAAAATATAAACCATCAGTGGCACATCTGGCATACTGTGATTTATCCATGAATCTATTTGATGAGGACATCCGACCGTGAAAGTTTATCAGAGGAGGAGTCGAAGATCGACTGCCATGATCGCCCTACTTTATTTTGAGTTATTATTTATATTTTGAATTATTTATGCATTTTTTCCGTTTTTACCCTCACTTGAGGGAGTAGTCCTATGTAAGCCCTAGGGGCATGTTTGTCTTTTTTTGTTTTCCTTCATTGTGTGTTGGCTATTTAAAGCCTCCTCATCATTTGAGGTTAATAGATAATTATTAAGAAAAAATTTTATGCACTTTGTTCTTAAGAGCTATAGGAGTTTTTAGGAGAGTGGAAGTCCCTAAGCGAGGGCAACGCAATAGCCACTAGCCGCAGGAAGCTTCCGGGCTCATAGTTTGAAGTCCCTAGGTGAGGGCAAAGTATTACCCATCCGCCGGCCCAAATCCCATTCCCAAAGCCGCTGGCCAACACCCCCTCCCTTTCGCTCCAAATTCAAAATTTAGCATTCAAACCCTTTCCTAAAATAGCTCCCTTTAATTTTGGAAAATATCTAAATTCATATTTAATTGAATTTGAATTTGAATTTGAATTTTATTTCCTAATGGAGGAAACCTATATTAGGATAGTCCCTCAAATCATGTCTATTTGAATTTAAATGGGAGATGATTTAAAATTTCCTTTCCTAATTTAAATTTCCTAACTTAGCAACCCCTTTTAATCATCCCATTAAGTCCCCATTAAGGGGCCGGCCCACCCTTCCCTCTCTCCTTTATTTGGAAAAGATTCAAATTTAAATCTGCCTTTTCCATTGCCTCCACAATTTCAAATTGGTTATTCATTATCTTCCATATTGGGTGAATCTTAATTTAGGAAAGTTCTTAATTTCAGATTCCAATCTATTTGAATTTGAAATTCCTTCCTAAAATAAGATAAGTTATTTAAGGAAGCCCCCTCAAATCAGGCTAATTTGAAATTTTTTTAATTAGAAGTTAATTCAAAATCCTTCCTTAATTAAAATTCTTATGTTGGCAAGTATTTTAATTCCTCAAATCAATGTCCCCATCTCTAGCTTGCCATATCGTTCTACATCAGTTTGGTATTAGAGCATGGTTGCGCACCTGGGATGCGTACTCGACAGAGTCGAGCTCTTTTCCACCCCGAGAGAATAATGAGGACATCCGACCGTGAAAGTTTATCAGAGGAGGAGTCGAAGATCGACGACCATGATCACCCTACTTTATTTTGAGTTATTATTTGTAGTTTGAATTATTTATGCATTTTTTTTGTTTTTACCCTCGAGTAGTCCTATGTAAGCCCTAGGGGCATGTTTGTCTTTTTTTTTGTTTTCCTTCATTGTATGTTGGCTATTTAAAACCTCCTTCTCATCATTTGAGGTTAAGGGATGATTATTAAAAAAAAAAATTCTGCACTTTGTTCTTAAGAGCTATGGGAGTTTTTAAGAGAGTGGAAGTCCCTAGGTGAGGGCAACGTAATAACCACCAGCCGTAGGAAGCTTCCGGGCTGGTGATTTAAAGTCCCTAGGTAAGGGTAAAGTATTACCCATCAGCCGCAGGAAGCATCCGAGCTCGTGGTTTATCTTCTTCTCTAATTCCCCTTCTTCTTTCTTCTAACCGCCGCCCCTAACTCCCTCTTTCTCCCTTGACCGAGACCAACCCATCCCTCTACCCTCATCCCAAACTGCCGACCACCTTGACCCAAACCCTTAACCAACCTCCCCTCCCCCTTTCATTTTCTTCCTTGGCCGAGACCTTCCACCCAAGGCCAAGACCGAACATCAACCAACTGCCGGCCCCAATCCCATTCCCAAAGCCGCCGGCCAACACCCCCTCCCTTTGACTCCAAATTCAAAATTCAGCATTCAAACCCTTTCCTAAAATAGCTCCCTTTAATTTTGGAAACTATCTAAATTCATATTCAATTGAATTTGAATTTGAATTTTATTTCCTAATGGAGAAAACCTATATTAGGAAAGTCCCTCAAATCATGTCTATTTGAATTTAAATGGGAGATGATTTAAAATATCCTTCCTAATTTAAATTTTCTAACTTGGCAACCCCTTTTTAATCATACAATTAAGTCCCCATTAAAGGGCCGGCCCACCCTTCCCTCTCTCCTTTATTTGGAGAAGATTCAAATTTAAATCTCCTTTCCATTGCCTCCACAATTTCAAATTGGTTATTCATTACCTTCCATATTGGTGAATCTTAATTTATGAAAGTTCTTAATTTCAAATTCCAATCTATTTGAATTTGAAATTCCTTCCTAAAATAAGATAAGATATTTAGGGAAGCCCTCTCAAATCAAGCTAATTTGATTTTTTTTAATTAGGAGTTAATTCAAAATCCTTCCTTAATTAAAATTCCTATGTTGGCAAGTCTTTTAATTTCTCAAATCAATGTCCCCATCTCTAGCTTGTCATATCAATCTACATCACTCTCTATATGTAGTGTAGTAGAAGAATATGATGATTATCAGCACAAGAAGCAATAACCACATTATAACTAATCTTTTAGACTATCAATATGCAACATCAGTTTTCATGCGACGAATCTAGTTATATATTGATTACCATATAGTAAAGAGCAAACTTTTTTTTTTTTCCTTTCATAAAGCAACGATCTAAAAATATACATGAAAAAGTGAAAAGATGATAGGATCATGCTAAAAAATTCAGTAAAGAATAGACATAAATGCACAGCCAAAATCTCACAAGAGATTAAGAAAATAGAAAAAGAGAAGCTATTACCTCTATTTTCAAGGTACAACAACCTCCCACGTAAGTCATCCCCAGCCATTGCCAAAGAAACAGAAGCTTCTCCTACAAGTGGATCTCTTCTCTCAGCCTGCTCTAATATCTCAATGCAAAGCCGTTCCTTGGGAGAAGCCTTCCCTTCATCCGTAGTCCTATAGTAGTCCACAGACTTTGTTAGTCTCTTGGAAATTTGAACCGCTTTTCTGCCATCTAACGTAAGATCAGCTGGACTTGCACCTTTTGTTAGAAGAGAAACTACTAATTTAGGTTCTCTACGCATAGCAGCAATATGAAGCACAGTATATCCTCTTTGGTTCCTTTGGTTGATATCTGCAAGTCCAAGATCTAGAAGCTCCGATGTAATTTTCGAATCACAATAAGCCACGGCATAATGTAGTGCATATGCATCATCTAGAGAAGTCTGTCCCTCTTTTAACAGCATCCTCACTAACTCAACATCATCGGAATCCAGGGCTCTATGAATCCTCTTCACATGCTTACCAGGATAACCAGAACTCTCAAGAGCTTGCAGACCTAGAGTTGCACGAGCTTCCTCTACTTGCTTGACAATTTCAGAGGGCAATGCCTTTTCTAGAGTAACAACATCTAACTCAGACATGACCACAATTTCAATGCACTTATCAAGCAATTTTCCACATAATCTACCACACAAATTTGCAACAGAAAGAATACTTGGTACATCATCAATTGCTACCCTGTCAAGAATATCAAAAAGATGCCTCTGCAAACAAAATAAAGAACTAATTAACTCCCTTTTATGAAAAAAAAAAACAATCATATGATCGAAGAGATGCTAAATAAAATTTTTAATCAATAAATTAGTAAGAAAAGAAGGGAAAAAAAAAAAACAGTTGCGAGATACTGAAATTAGCTAGGCATAACTGCCAAAGCAGAGGGCTGACAAGCTGGCATCAAATATTTTCTTTCCATAATCTTTAAACAACGCAAATGCTTTAAGGGACTAAAAAGCCAATTCATGCAAGAAACTAACCCAAGCAGCCCAATTTATCAATGCTTGTACAGAAACCAATTTACGCAACCTTAACCTAATTTTACCTTAACCAATTTGCTAACTCAACTAGAGCTGTTTAGACATATAATTTAGCCCATCACAAACAACAACACAGGGCTGACAATACCTGCAAATTGCTATAAAATCTGTTAACATAAAATTCAAACGAAGCACGAGTTTTCAGAAGAAACAGAACAGCCAATTCAAGCAATCTACTAACCCAATCAGCGGCCTTTGTTCAACTCTGGTCAAAAGACCAATTTAAAATACCTAAACCTAATTTTGGGGGGAAAAATAAAACATAACAGATATTATCCGCCTATCATCCAATCAAAAATTCCAATCAGCCTATCATCCTTGAAAGTTCAACATGTTATCCGGAGACAAACAAATTCCTAAATGAAACGAATCGAACTTACCTTGAAGAGATTAACGAGCTCAGATATCTGGAAGGTGAAAGACGCGTAAAGCACCTCAACCATGAAATCGACCAGCGGCCGGCATCCGACATGCGAGCATTCCTCATCTGCACACATACACACGCCCTTTGGCAACGCACCCACTCTCCCACTGTAGAGATATTCAAGAACCAGCGCAAACGATTCGGCCCCCACCTCAAAATCTCCCACCAACTCCTTGAGCTCAACCTTCGTCCTCCCCTTCCTGGCGAAGAAATCGCGGAATAAGGGGCTGCGAGCTGAAAGCACGCAGCGGTGGACACCGAACTCGGCTTGACCAACGGAAATGATGGCGTCGGCGCAGAAACTGAACTCGGGAGATTGGAAAAGGGAGCCGAGGTTGTCGGACAGGCGGCGAAGGGCTTCAACGTCCGGCGGACAGGGATCAAGGGTCTCCGGTAAGGATACGCTGCTACCGTTCTCGGAATCTGAAAGGGCGGCGACTTGAACGCCGGTGATCATTGGAGAAAACGGCGGAGGTGGCGTAGCACGGTCACCGGCCGCAGGTAAGGGACGCGGCATTACAAGTGAGATTTCGGGGGTAATGGAACGGGACAGAATATTTATTTCCTGCTTTTAAAGGAGTGGAAATCGCTGTGATCATCTGGTTCGGTTGGACGTGCGGAACTTCCATTATCGTGTCCCAACAAAGTAGGAGTGCTGGACTGTGGGGACTTCATATAATTTACTGAAACTATCAAATTAAATATTGTGTCAAATACTTTTTTAATAAAGATTATCTATGTTTTATCATAACAAACTATAATAGTTATATATTTCCATCATAAAAATTTTACAATAATTTTTAATGGGCAAATGTGAATTTGTGATGCCGCAGAATTTAAATTGAAAGAATTATTCATTTATTATTTAATAAACAACAATCAGAGTTATCTAATGTCATCTATCAGTAATAATCAACAAAACAGATTCTATAATTCAAAACATCAATATACACATTTATATTCATTCCCAACTAGTCACATATACAACTCAGGATCTACACAATTATTAAACATATATTCTGTCCAGAGTACCAAAGAACAGCTAAAATAAAAAGAACCTGAACCTGAATGAATTAACCAGCCTCACACTCCTGCTCCCATGTCCTGACCTGAAATCATTTAACCACATATAATGAGCTTAAAAAGCCCAGTAGGTCACCAAAACTTACAATTGAATTTAAAACACGGTAAAGGAGCAATATGTATGTCAACAATCGAATAATAACAGTAACATTCATATGATCATTGAATCAATGCAGAAATAGTAAAATTTGTATACAATAATAGTATAATCTATAAACAGTAAATCACTATAGTACGAAATTCAGTGAAACAGTAAATCAGTACGAGTGTCAAATCTATTAAATAATCGTCTTATCCGTAATACCAATCAGTACAAAAATCAGATAAAGCATCAAATTCAAATATCAGTAAAGACTGTTGAAATCAAATCAATGTAGTAAAATCATATAAGAGTGTGCACATGTTATCAAGTTATTCTACACCAGCATTAAATCAGTATCTCAATCATAAGCTCAATAAATCTTGTATATCACGTGCTCAGTATATCACATGCATAATATCAGTGCAATGAATCAGTAATATCAAATAGTATCAATATCTATATCAGTAATAGTAAAGTGGCAGGAACAATAAAATATTATAATAACAGTAAATCCGTATAATACTAATAAATTCGTACAATAATAAGAACAATATCTCAAAAACATATATTTCAGTAGTCATACTAAATAAGTAAGAAGTCCTAGCTATCATGATATTTTTTAATGTTAGTATTAGTATTAGTAAACCGTTGGATCAGTAAATAGAGTCGTCACTCTTTGCCCGTTGGCACAGTAATAATCTCATTATAACTCCCAACCAGTGTATCACGTAAATTAGTAGAGGATAACATCAAATCACATTATTTAAAGGAAAGCCCGTCAGCCCACCATCATGTATAGGTCAATCAATCTCCAACCAACGGGTCAACCAGTCTTTACTTGTTCGTTTCACACAGGCATATTATTATCACAATACTATAACAGTCAGTAATAGCGACCAACTATTACTCAAAGCACATATCTACATCCATTTTTAATGCATTGCAACAAATAATGCATAACTGAGCTTAATTCAGAAATGCCAAAATGTCATAACGGTAGATAACAAATATCTTATTAGAAAAAAATGCATATTTTCAATAAATTACCAAAATACTAGGAATTGTATAAAATGATGTTTTAAGATTTTTATTGTACTACACTACTATTTTTATACGTCAAAATAAATTTATAGGTAGACAAAAATTATTGTATTTTCAAAATCACCCAGTGAAAAATCTCAAATAAATATTCAAAATGCTCATAATCATGATCTCTATAACATACAAAAAATTATGCGATGAAAGTTTTATCAATACAAAGTTATTAACATTTTTTGGTAACGAAAATATAAATTTGATTAGAAAAATACCAAAAACATAAAATCTTTGAAATCAGAAATAGGATAAAGATTCCTTACAGCGAGACGAGAAATTTTCCAACAAGCTCGATGGACAAAAATCGCACCGTGGCCTCCAAATCCGAGTTTTTCTTTTCTCTCTCTTTTCATTTCTCTCATTTTTTCTCTAAAACCTCTCTATTGCCGAAATCTTAAGGAAGGAAACTTTTTAATGCCTTAAGATTTTTTTTTATAAAATATAATATAATTATTTAATATAATAATATAATTTAATTATTTTTTTAATATTAAATTCCAATAAATCATTTTAGGTTTTTAAAAATTATAGAAAAATATCCATAAAATAAATCATTTTATTTAGAAAATATCGGTGAAAGCGATTTACAAAACGGACACCTGACGGCCCTAAAATCCTCACTTGTACCGATAGGTACCAGTTTCTTAAGGATTTTTGCTGGAACCCAAAAATTATGAAAAATTTCATGTAAGTATAATACTATGATTAAAATACTATGGCAAAAACGGATTACAATTTGGAGTTATAATGACTCTAAAAAAAAATTGGCAAAGTCAAAATACGGGTTATTACAGAATTAAATGGGATAAATTAAAGGTGTTCTTAAGCCTCTACCTTATTATGATGAGATTATTTAGTTTAGCTGTGATAAGTTCATTTTTATTTTTTATTTTTATAAATTACATTTAGTATAGTGAAGTGAAGATTGGCAAAAAATTTATACCTTATAATATAGTGATTGATTTCAAGCCTTAACATTTTTTATTTGGTCTTTTAGATATAGCCAAATGGAGCTTGTCAATCAAATAATCAAACTGAAAATCTAATTTGCACCTAAATTAATATAATTCTATGCAACACTTAATGTCTAGATGCTTTCTCTCTTTCATTCTACAAGATTTGTGCGTCTCTTTTTATATCATTCACAACTTAGTTTTCAACTCAAAATTCTACAGAGAACATTAATTGGTAAAATTTAAAAGAATAAAAACTTTTGGAATTTGGACTAATTTTTGGGAATTTTAATGCTTTGGTATTTGTTACTTGAGAGGCTTTTGTGATGGGGGATCCTATAGCTTGAGATAGTTAAGAATTCTTTAAAGAAAATTATATGAAATAATACTTTAAATAGATCTTTTACAAATCAAACTTTAAGCAGATCATTACTTCTCTCAAAAAAAGAATAGGAAGAGATCTTTTATAAATTGGAGAATGTCTTTAGTAATGTCAGTATTATTGTTGATGCTCATATTATAAACAATAATATTACTCAAGTTACTTCTAGTGAAAGCCTTTTGGTCAAGCAAAGAGTCAAATATGGTTGGTTGACAAAAGGTTAGGATGACCTCAACTTTTTGTATAGTTCTATCAAGTGTAAGAAAAAATCAAAATATTGTTATTGCTCTCTCCTCTACCTTTGGGATTATTAATTCAATTTCCAAAATTACAAAAGAAATATTACAAATTTAATTAAACTCTTTGACCAAAGTATTTCCATTCCACCTTAGGACTCTGATTTGCATGCTAGCAACACTAACTCTATTGAAATATTAATTGAAAATCTTTTCGCTCCTTGTTCTAACAAAGAGATCTTGGAAGAATTATATTTATGATAATAAGGCTTTAGTGCTTGATAGATTTACTGCTTAGTTCTTCATTTACTCATGAGAAATTATAAGGCATCATTTGCTACCTATCATTCATCATTTTTTTTAAATTTGGGAGACCTTCTAACAAGGAAAAGGTTGATTTAAGGATCTTAAAAACTCTTATTACCAGTCTTAAGCTCGTGGATTATCATATGAGGCTTAAAGTGAATATTCATATTTTAAAATTATTTTTTTAATATTGGTCAATCAAGTATCCTCTCTTTATGATCAAGATAAGCAAACTCCCACTGAGCTTTTGATGAACACCTATTAGGAGAAATTCAACTTGTTGATTGTCTTCCTCCCTAATTTGACATGCTTCATGGTTGATTGAAGGGATGAACAAATAATTTATTATTATTAGTAGGATGGTTCCAACTCATTCATTCATTAATCAATAGCTTTCTATCCTATTGGGTTAAATCGATTTTTCTTCTAAAATGTATTTTAAAGAATATAGCATCCATTATTAGTCCATTCTTTTATGATGATAGTGATACTAGGAAAATACATCTTTTTTGTTGGCATAAAACTACTTTCCCCCACAATAGAGGAGGGACTGATTTTAATGACTTTTTCATACACAATTAATTATAAAATACATGAATTAAGTGGAGAATACTTATTCAAACTAACCGTCTTTCTTTTATGGTGTTTAGGTGGTTATAGCTTTTTTGAGCTTGATAATGTGTAATGTTTCTCAATTTCGGATAACACTTAAATTTATGGTTTCATTTATGATGAAATAGCTTTTTTATAAAATAAGTGATGATAATTCCTTTTTTTTTTCTTGACCCTTGGCTTGAAGGTTGTAGTTCTCTATAAATTTTAGGCCATAAATGCATATCTATTTTCAATAAACCTTTATATACAAAGCTTAAGTCGATAATCTATAAAGATAACATGTCAATATATTATAAATACTTCTCTCTTTACCTCAATACTACAGCACCTTAATAAACAAAATCATTTATAGAGGTAGAGATTGCATTCTATAGAATTTTGAGCATGATTTTTTCTTTTTTATTTCAAAGCTACAAAAGGCAATTTTTAGAAATACTTATAATGTGGATTAACACTAATACATCTAGTTCAAAGATCATTTGATTAGACATTCTCTTTTATATTGGATGGCTTATAGAGATGGTTAAAAAGCTATGTATGATTTGATATTGAGTAGTGTTATAACATATGAAAATTTTAAGATCTCACATTCTAAGTGGCTTATTTGTATTGTTTTGTCCAATGGACCCTTCTTTTTTTGTATAAGTAGCCTGGATTAGGTGTTTCTAACAAGAAATAAGTACTACCATCCTACTATTAAGAAAAATTTTCTTCATATCATCTCCATATTGGAATATGCTATTTGGAGGGCTAGAATTTTTTTTAATTTTTTTATTTTAACTATCCTAAAACTGAAATAGTGATGAAGGTTAAGATAACGGTGTCTTATAAATTAAGAAGGTGGATGCTAAAAATTGATTGTCCTATTGAGGTTAAGAGATTATTCCTTTATTAGTAAGTTGACTATAGAGAGATAGGACATTAATCTCTTTTTTATTGACTTCATCCCCATATTAGTTTGGATTTTTCTAGACTCACAAATATGTTATGCTAGGAACTTCTATTGGATTAGATATTTTTATTTTGATTTAAAGGTCTTTTAGATTTTTTTTATCAATTTTGCTGGTCGCATTTGATTTTTAAACTTATGTGATATTTTTCTAGTTTCTAGAGGCTCTGAAAAATGATGTCTTATGTATAAGGGTGTGCAACATACTCTTTAATGGCATGAGTTATTAGAAAATTTTAATATAATCTTTAGCCGTCATAAGGGACAGAAATAATTTATTTCAAACCAACTAAATTTTGTTGAATTTTTTAAAGATATATTTTCATTTGCTTTCTTTTTTGTAACATTTTTTATGCTTTTTGAGCTACCTATTTTTGTCATTTTATTTGATGCAACTCTTTTGGTTTCCTTATTTACACGTTTCTCTATTTATAATTAAATTGTGCTAATTCTCTTATCATTTCTCAAAAAAAAAAAAAAAACGAAAGAAAATAGATCCCCTGATTAAAAAAAAAACTAACTTTTTATTATTATGACTTCTAAGATATATATAGATTGTGATTTAACAATTATTATTATTACAAAAATGAATACTATTAATTGTAAAGGTTCAATGGGAAAAAATGCTTGAGATTCCTTTCCCTTAACTCGCAATTTTTTCTTTATGCCAGCCGTGTTGAGCTGAGTGGAACCGGATATGTTAGCCGGGATGGAAACATAGCAGACCACATGCGGCCGCCAAAAGTACAGTCAACTTTGACCAGTCAAGCTCTGAAATGGGAGGTGGGGCCGCTTCTTCCGAGTATGGCAAAAAAGGCCAAAGAAAGAAAGGAGGAGGATAGTGCCGTAGGTGGATAAGCATTACAATTCCACTAATTAAAATGAGCCCGACACCCATATTTATTAAAATATGGTATGTGGTGGGGTCCATGATTTATCCTTTTTACATTATCCTATTCATCTTACTATATATATTTTTATAACAAATATAAATTATTAAGGGGTATTTATATATCTATTATATAATTTTATGCATTTGTATATGAGGGATTTGTATGTATAACATTCAACATTTTCTCATTTCCTCATTTAATATTTATTTTAATATTTACATAATATAACAATTCATTGATTCTATTAACAAATTTTTTGACCTTGATAAAGAGGAAGTTGCGATTGATCTTATCATAGAGTTTTAGATTGGAACGCAATCTCACATGAATGAGCCTTCGACCCTCTACTTACTTGCTGAGATGGAGCCCAACACCCATATTTATGGCTGCACGTGATGAGAGTACAGTTTCGTTTGGGTTGACTTTCTTGTTGCTTCTTAAAGCAGCTTTTTAGTATAAAAATTTTAATTTTAGTATTAAAAAGTTGCTTTAAGAAGCAATAAAAAAGTCGTCCCAAATGAAATCTACAACATACGAAACATGATGACAAAAAAGTTACCATGGGATATAGACATTGTGTAAAGTTTTGATAGGTAATTGATATTTTGTTGTTATTTGATGGTTTATGTATTATATGAGTAAACATTAAAGTTTAGGAGTTTGATAGAATTTTTTAGTGCTATATATGTAAATCTCCTTTAGAATTTTAATAAATAAAATTTAACATATATTTTTATATTTATTATTAATTTAAGCGGCTAAATGACCTTAGACCTATGACTACACTACATGCAAAATATTTTATTTTTCCAAGAAAATAAGCTTTGATGCAAGTGCTTGTCACCTTTGTCGATTATGTTACTAAGAAAATAATTGTTAAATGTACAATCAAAGGTCCAGGAGTTTGACATTTGCAATCCTTAAAAAATAAGTGATTAAACAATCATAGACCAATCTTTGGCTAGATTTGCTATTGATTAAGATTTTATTTGGGATAACTTTTTATTACTTTTTAAAGCAGTTTTTTAGTATAAAATTTAATTTTTGTATTAAGAAGCTATTTTAAGAAGCAGTAAGAAAGCGGTCCCAAATAAAGTCTACTTAGATGCTTGATGTGAGCTTTCTATTAATGAAATAAACTTCATGATTGAACATTGTGAGTGGATAATATAAAATCATTAAATGATAAATCAAAAGGGAAGCTAGCTTAAAAAAATATTGGGATTTATAATAATAATTTGTTTTTTAATTAAAGCCAATAATGATTCCCCAAATATTTCTCCTTGAAAATTCACTGGCTCTCAACAACCTGTGTGCTTTCACCACCAGTTTTGCCTGGCCAAGGAACTGCTCAATTTTCTTTGTATTTATAAAAAAAGAGAGAATCTCTCTTTTAAGGCTTCGGCTTCATTTGAGACGGTTTACTGGTTCTTAAAATAATTTTTTAGTACAAAATTTTTAATTTTTTATTAAAAAACTAATTTAAGAAACAGTAACAAAATTGTCCCAAACGAAACCTTCATCATGATATTAAAAACTACAGCGATAGAAATATGAAGCCAGCCGTCATTGACAAACTTTCATAAAAAAATCTTGGTGTGCTTTACTGTTCTTTAGTTTTTTTCATTTATTTGCGCTTGAAGGATTTAATTTTAACAAAAAACATGTCTTTTACATGCATGAATTGTTTATCCAATAATATTAGAGTTTTGTGATTGATCTAGATTTATGTGTACTTTCTTTGTTTAGGTTTTTTTGTGTAGCTTTTTATATTGCTATTTGTAGCCTATAAATAGGCACGAGGCTCTAATAAAAAAAATGAATAAGAATTACTCTATTTTGCTCTCTCCCCTTCCCTCTTTCTCCCCTCCCAAGAAGCTCAAGAGGAAGTGCTTTTTCCTCTCATTTAAGATCCTACAAGTGGTATTAGAACAAGGTGGAGGTGAAAGATATTTTTTTGTCCAAAGAAAATGACTCAGAGGAAGCAGGAGGGAGGCTCAGTGTCATGGTCAGGCCATGAAGCATAGACGACCATGAACCATGCAAGCTGGATAGAGATGCTGGCATTCGGTATGAGAGGAATCGTGTGGGCCAGTCGTCGGGTTGCAAAGGCAGGGTGCCACGTGTGGGGTTTTGCTAGGAACGCACGAGCAGGAAAGGTACGAACGGGCCGCATGGGGGCGCAGGCTGTTGCACTGGGCGCAGAACGATTGGCTGGGTCACTGGTCGCACGCTGGATGTGTATGCTTGGAAGAACGTGTGTGGAGGAGCATGCACGAATAGAGACGCGTGGGCAAAGGAGCTTACGAGCGCTCATGCTAAGCCGTAGTTGGGAGGCATACGCTGAAGAGAAGATGGGTTGTTCTTGAATGATTTGGTAGAGTTCAAGCACGTGGGCTGAGCATACAAGACAGATCAGAAGGATCACAGATGGAGGTGTACTCACACGAGTTCTTATTAGAGCAGGTTCTTGCGCAGGTGGAGTCATCATGTTCTTAAGGAGCAGCACCGAGATTAGAAGTACGGAAGAGTGCAGCCGTGCGGTGTGCAAGGAGATCGCACAGGGCAAGGGTGGATGCACGAGGCATGAGGAGGCAGTCTAGGGCGTGGGAGTCAGACGAGCAAGGCATGGGCATTGCTTAGGGCTTGGTGTGCGGGTGGATACGTGTAGGGTGCGGTCGAAGTCGGACTGCCTGAGCTCAAGGCGCAGGCGCGAGGTGTGAGGTGCATGGCGCAGACACGGGGCATGGGACTGTTACTGGCCGTGTAGAAGAAGTGATGTAGGTGCGTGTGAGCTAGGGCTCGTGAAGCAGGAAACTCAAGAAGATGGTGGTGCAATTTTTGAGCGGTTGTTAACCGTTTGAGGGAGATTGACTGGGCTGTTCTTTGTGGATAGCAGATATTTTTTTTGTTTTGTAAACTTGAACCAAGGTAGAGTTTGTTGTGATTGGTCTAGATTTAGGTGTACTTTCTTGTTTTAGGTTCTTTTTGTGTAGCTTTTTATGTTGCTATTTGTAGCCTATAAATAGGCATTAGGCTGTAATAGAAGAAAAAGAAAGTGGAATAAGAATTACTCTATTTTGCTCTCTCCCCTTCCCTCTCTCTCCCCTCTCTCCCAAGAAGCTCAAGTGGAAGTGCTTCTTCCTCTCATTCAAGATCCTACATAAAGGCTACTTCAATTATAAGTTTAGCAACAAAGTTTTTTTTTCCCATAGAGAATGTGAATTTATTATTTGGAATGCAAAAAAAAAAAAAAAAAAAATTGAGGAGGTGCAAATTGTATGGTGAAATAAATATCTTTAAAAAATGCAAATTAAGTTGATGCCTAATTTTGCTCCAAATTATCAAATCATATAATAGCTAAGTCCATAATAATATGATACCCCTTATACAAGATCTAACCTACAATCTTAACGGTAAAATCTCATGGATTTATGCATAACTATTAGTAATCAATCTGAACTCCTATTAAGGCTTAGGTGGCGGGCCTCCCCTCCCCTTTGCATCTCTTTCCCAACTCCCTCCCCTTTGATCTCACCATCGATCTCTTCTCCTAGGCTACGTTCCTTTTTCTAGTCATCACCTTTCCTTCAACAACCTCTTCTTGTAACTCTTTGAACGATGAGTTATTAATCCCTTTAAGAACTTTTAATCAGTTTTTTATTATATCGAATCGTTGGAGTAACTCTTCTTGTAACTCTTTGAACGATAATGAGTTATTAATCCCTTCAACAACCTCTTCTTCGTAACAGTTGGAACAAGAAATTCGAATACATTCATTGAATTTTGACATTACATAGACTTTCCTAATTTTAAAGGTAGAATAGATGTGATGGGAAAACCTGACGCGAGCATGAAATCGAGAAGCTCAGAGAAAGGCAAGTACTTAAGCAAAGATAAGGAAGAGTTGCAGCAAATATGCATCAGACCATTATTATCAAAAAAATTTCTGGAGACTTCACAATATACAGTAGCTCATCTGCAGCTTGTGGTAGAGAAACAACAATGCCAGCCTAAAACCTGCACCAGGTGATATAATCCTATCTGGAATGCATCAACAAGAATTCAAGCATAGGAACACCCTGATGCTTGGAGCTTTAATCGCTTCAATCCAAATAATAACCTTGCAGCATGAAAATGTTTCAAATGTTATTCGTTTGGACACTGCAGCTAACTGGCTGAATAGGGGAATCATCTCTTTCTCGGAAGAAGAATTAGACGGAGGAGGGAAGATAGAGGACGATGAGGGAAGTGGGATGGTAAGCATTCTTCGGTTAGCTGAAGGCAAATGATTGGCGGTCCACCGGCTCTTGAATGCTGAACCTGTCAAAGATTGCGGGTGACTTTAATTGTTCAATCCAACACAAATCATGTCTTTCCAAAGTCCATGTTCTTGCAAGCCATGAAGAAGGCTACTATTGATTTCATGCTTGTTATTACATAAGCAGGGCAGGAGGGATTTTCCATCCCAAAGGTTATTTGGCCTCGGTTGTAACAATTCAAAAATGTATTTATAGAAGACATTCCTGTTGCTCTACCACCCCCATGGGATGTACAAACAGCAATTACATTCTTGATAGTATTTGTTATTCCAAGCCAGCCAACCTATAGGTTGCATAAACAAAAATATGTTGAGTTTCAACGACATGTAGAGGAATTGATAGCTAAAGGATTGGTTAGAGAAGATGAAAGTTCTTATGTATTCTTTCTCTTCTTCTGCCAAAAAAGGGCAGGTCGTATATAGTACCTGTGTATTGACAGTTAAGCTGTCAATAAGACTACAATTGAATAGGGGTGTCAATATTGGACCCGACCCGAAAATCCGACCCGAACCCAACCCGAATATTTTGGGTTTGGGTTGACCCGAACCCGAAACGGGTCCGGTTCGGGTTCAACAATTCGACTTGTTTCAAAAATTGGGTCGGGCTCGGGTTGACCCGTTGACCCGAAAACCCATTTTTAACCCGACAATCCGAGATTGACCCGTTTCTGACCTGTTTTTAAACCCAAAAACTAGCGGTTTTTTATTGGCACCGGGTCATTCGAGTCGGGTCGGGTCGGGTTGAACCGAACCCGAAGCGGGTCGGGTTCATGTCCGGAAAATTGACCCGTTTGCAAAAACGGGTCAGGTTCTAGTTGACCCGAATAGTGCCAGGTCAGTTTTGGGTTTGACCCGAACCAGACCCTTGACCGAAAATTGACACCCCTACAATTGAATACACTTGCATGGATAATTTATTTGATCTGATACATTGATCTTCCCACTTTTTCAAAATTGGCTCAAAATTTTCATTTGGAATTTTTTTTTTTGAAAATCTGGATCCAGCAGGCAGTGTTGTGACGTTGCGCTAGCAAGCGTAGCGGCACAGTAGTGATGCGATGTTAGGAATTACCGCCACGACATTGAAGGCTCTATTCTGTAATAACTCTAGGGGTGGCATGCAGTGCAGCGGCGTTGGATCTTGGGCATCGAGCGCTAGGCACTAAAAATAAATTTTTAATATTTTTAATGTAAATATCCTTGCCACCCCACCATTCCTCTCCTTCCTCATTTTATTTCTTGCGGGGGAAGGAGCTGAGGAAAAGGAGAAGGGAGAGAGAAGAGACGAAAGTCTTTCGAGGCTTTTTCGTCCGTCGCTTCTATTATAGATTTTATGATTATTAATATAAGTGGCATATACTCTGCATTTGATTTCAGTGCTTTTAAGTTCAATATATTTATCTCTCCTGAAATAATAAAAGTGTGATATCTCCCATTTTAGTGAGCTTGCATTGTGTAACTTTTAGTATGTGATAGATATCATTATGGGTGAAAGTGAGCTAAGCCTGCTAGCAAGCTAGTCAAACTCAACTCGTCAACAAGCTCACGAGCCATGCTTATTGAGCCACAAGCTTGAGCTCGAGCCTATAGCTGACTTAGCTCGTATTCTTGTCGAGCTATTATTTAATTAAAATATAATACTACTTATTTTTAAATCCTTTTGATATATTAATTTATATAATATAGAGTTTAGATTTTATTCTCAATTTTTATCTCAAATCCCACCCTTTGTTCTGTGCCCTAATTTTTTCCCATGTCCTAGCTGCAAGCTTCCCTTTCTCGGTTGTCTCCTTAAGGGAACTTTACTTTGCTAGGGTTTCGCCCCCATTATGGCGCCTTTAGCTGTCGAGGCCTGCTACTGTTGTCGATTTTAGGGAAGTTATTCCTTCCTCTTCTCTTCATTTGTTTTTTGCATTTCCTTATGGTTTTACGGTCGTCTTCCTAATTTGTCCACCTCCGGTCTTTTCGGCTGGCATGGCGGTTAATTGTGTGATAGATCTGGGCTTTTTTATGGCCATGCAAAATCTCGCTCTTTTCTTGAGGACCTAATTGCTTGGGCATCCACTGGTGGTGTTTCCTAATCTTAAGACCTCTACTTACCGTGGCTTGCTTTCTTTGTGGATTTCAGAGGAGAAGTTTCTTGCTCTAGTGCCCCATTTGAGTATTCGTTGATTGGAACATTTCTCGATCCCCGACCTCCTTTTGATACTATTCACAATTTTTTTTTTCAACTTTAAGCTCATGGGTAACTTTTCAGTTACTATTTTGAACCCAAAGCATGTTCTGATTAAGTTGGTTATGGATTTAGACTACAATAGAGTCTTTTCCCATCGATCTTATTTCGTTAATAGTTATTTCATGAATTTGTCTAAGTGGTCTCCCTTCTTTGATGTTAATGTAGAATCTCCCTTTATTCTGATTTGGGTTTCGTTCCCTAACTTACGTCCCCATCTCTTTTCACCCTGTATCCTTCACGATTTGGGGTCGTTGTATGGCAAGCCGTTAAAAACTAATATCGCCACTGCGATTGGTTCACAAACTTCTGTTGAGCGTGTTCTGGTTGAGTTAGACATCACCAAACGCTATCCCAATAGAGTGTGGCTTGGCCCTGAAAAATTTGGGTATGTTCAGTTTGTGGAAATGTAAGAGTTTCCTCCTTTTTGTATTCATTGCAAGTCTCTTGGCCACTTGAATTGGATTGTTATATTTTGCATCCTCCTCTTGTTGTGAATTCTAAGCATGTTAAAAGTGGCCCTAATGATGCTATCCTCATTCATATTGTCGGTCAGGACGATGAGGAAAATCAGAATAATATGGGCTCATTAAATGAGCTGGAGTTCAAGCTTATTAAATGAGCTCGAGTTGAGCTCGGTGTGAGCTAAAGGAGCTCAATTTGATAATACCACTACTCGACTGGACTCGTTTACACCCCTAGATATTGTCATTATAAATATTTTGAGTGGTATATATTGAAGTTTCATCAGATGATTTGATTGATATGTCATTTTAACTTAAATAAGTAAGGAAAATATTAACTGTAAAATGATCAGGTGCTAATGCTTTAAATTTGGATATAGGTTACATGATATGTATATGAATACTATTCATTTGGTAATGATATGCATTTTGGCATTATACATGCATTTGACAAGCACATTGTAGATTTAAATGCTATGATGATTGTATATATGATGTATATAGAAAATAATACAAGATATTTGTTATTATGATATACGTGATATGAAATGTGCATATAAAGGAATTGATATGTTATATGAGAAAGATGAGATTGATATACTGATATAAATACACAGATAGAATGAGAACATGAAAATGAATATGGAATAGACTATACTGATTTGATTTAACTAGTAAAACTAGTGGCCTGAGGGATACAATTGATATACATAATAATGATATAATTGATAGTGATATACAAGAAATAGCCATAATGATATACTATTTATGGCATACATTTTATCTTGAAAGAAAATAATATTAGGGGTGTCAAAATGAGTTTTCAGGTTGGGTTTGGGTCCAACCTGAAATTAAACCGACTCCAAACGGGTTGACCCTAACCCGACCAAAATTTGCAAACATGTCAGAAATTTCAACCTAGACCCATCTCACCGGGTTATTGGGTTGACCAAACTTGACCAGCTAACCCGGATCTGGTTGACCCGACGACGGGCAAGTAGCGCGAGCTTGTGGGTGAGAGCGCATGGGCATGGATTGTGTGTGTGTGTGTGGGGGGGGGGGGGGGGGGGGGGGGTTGGTGGTGCTACAGCACAAGGCGTGGGTGCAATAGGGCGGGCGAGGTCTGATGCGGAATCGCACGCACACAGGGGTGAGGCAGCGAGCTAGTGTAGGATGCAGGGCGGGTGCGTGCAGGAATGCGGGACAGAGTCGGGATCTGGGTCAATCGAGGTCAAATTTAGGTTTTCAGGTCAACCTGAACCTGACCCGATATTAAAAATGGGACAGGATATTAAACCTAAGGGTGTTAAAAATGGGTTATGGGTCTGATTCATGTCGATCTTAATATTGACCCGCTACTGCTTGACTCAACTCATTTTTGAAAAAGGGTCAGAAATTATAACCCGAACTAGACTCGTCGAGTTACCGGGTTGACTTGATCCGACCCTATTAGGCAGATTAGCCCAGGTTGCCATAGCATCATGCATAGAACGGGTGCAGGTAACTAGGCCCGGGGCGAGTGCATCGCATACAGTGCGGGAGCGACTGAGCGAGGAGAAACATGCTGGGGAGCGGGAACGAGGCAAGATGCATATGGTAGGGGCCAAGCCACTGAGGTGCAGAGCCTGCGGGTAGTTGGCGGGCAAGGTGAGACGCGTGGGGCGAGGGCAAAGATTCAGCCATTTAGGCATGAGCTGACCACCCGCGATGTGGTGCGTGTGTGAGATGGGCAGCAACGGGTCAAAATTGGGTCCAAATCAGGTTTTTGGGTTGACCCAAACCCGACCTGAAATTCAAAATGGGTCAAAAATTAGGACCTAAACCCGACCCGTTCTTAAAACGATTTTACCCCAAAATATTTGAGTTGGGTTCGAGCCGGGCTTTTATATCATGTCAATTTTTTACACCCCTAATTTAACCCGAACCTGACTTGTTTGTCAAATGGGTTAACCCGAACTCGAAAATTTTTCGAGTCAAATTCGAATTGGGTTTCGGGTCGGATCAAATATTGACACCCATAGGAAATAAATATAAGATTACAAAATCATATGATTCATACTCATATATTAGAGATTTATTCTATGTGATATGCTGCTATTATGCAAAATACGTACTCTGTTCTGTGAAATACTTGGTTCTGTGAAATATCCTACTTTGTGGAAATACTCGGTTTTGACAACACTCTATTATGGTAATACTCTGTGGCAACTTTTTGTTCTGGCAACATTCTTTATTATTGGGAGGCATAAGATGCAGAGAGTCATAATGGCCTGCATAAGAAGAATAATGCATTATCTGTATACACTGTTGTTCTGCTTTTCATAGAACTTAAGAACTGATATATTATAATAAATGAATATATACAACCAAATAAGTATAACTGTGATACTAAATATATATGTTCGACTGATCAGTAGAAAGTGGCATATGACCAAAGGGTGAAAATTTGAGGAAGATAACTAATAAGACTATTGACTGCTAATTGACATATGATAAGATAACATGATAAACAATACATTGATATGATAGATGATAAGACTGATAGATGTGATATATATAGATATGACAAATGATAGATAATAGATAATATTAACTAATAAGACAATTAATAAATAAGACTGATGATTGGTGATATGATATTGACAAATTGACTATATGACTGATATGAAATATGATATGCAACTGATACGATACTCTACATGATAAATGATATGAGTATGTATGATAAATGAGTAGATGATTGTTTATATATGTATGATTGTTTATATGTTGTGTATTGATTTATGCTGCAGATATTGGTAGTTTGTTGGGCGTTTATGCTCATTACATAATTTTTACATATTTTCAAGTAAGGATAAGAAGCTAGTGGAGTGATTTGGGTCACAAGCTTAGCTTTTCTTTCTGCATCAACTTGATTTCTTTTTTTATAGTCATGATGTATTCATATTGATGGATTAGTTTATTTTATATCATGGCTATTATACTGTTGACCTCTACATATGTGGCATGATCAATGCAAGCCAAGAAGACGATAATTGATTATCATTTGTAGACAAGACATCTCTCAGAATGAAGATTGAAGTGCCTCAACCTGGATAAAATTATTCAAATTTTGTCTGATTTTAAAATAAACCGCATCGATGCATTCAAGACATCAAATTTATCAAAGATGGGTTATTTGTGCGTAACTTAGCTGAATAAGCACGATATTTGTCAAAAAAAAAAAGCAAAATTTGCAAGAGTTATGAGGCGACGATGATGTATAAAATAGGTTATATAGTAAGTAAATTTTGTAAATATAAATGTCTATATTTAACTAATAAGTAAGAATTAAAATATTAGTTAATATGTATATATTATAATAATCTATTTAATTGATAATTAATAACTAACATATTAGTTAATATGTAAATATTAATTATTGTTATCTTGTATAAATTTCATATTTTGATGTGTAAATCATATCATCTGTATTTAACTTCATATATTTAAAGAAGAATTAATAGTTAATTTGTTATATAAATCTTAGTTAATATATAGATATTAGTTCAATATATTGTAAGAAAAAAAAAAAAAAAATAAATCCAAACTCATTTGTACTGTTAAGATATTTTATCTTGTCTTGTACTAGTTTTATTCCATTACCTATATCAATTTAGATATGTCATAGGTAATTTACTGCTTGCACGTATCAATCCCATGTGCTAAACAATTTTCTCCATTTTCCATATGGTTATGTGCTTATGTGTTTCCTTGCATGTACTTCACCGCTCATGTGCCATGTAATTCCTAAAATAAAAAAAATCTGTATCAATCTTTTCCTCAGAAAAAAGCAGACGACTGAGAAAACGCATGCTCTCTGCTAGGGTTTCCCCTCTCCCTAGCTTTGCTCTGTCCCGCCACCGCCCCCGACGGGGGTCCCTCACCCCATGGATGCCCACAACTTCCCCCCGCTCTCCTCCACCCCTTCCTCCACCCCTATTTTTCAGTCAGCCCCTCTGGACTGGAAAAACCTTATAACCCACACCTCTCATGGCTCCACAGAGTTCTCGCACTCCCTTACTTTTGTTCCCACCGAAAATCACACTGCCCTGTTCACCAATGATCAGTTTGTAGCTGGAGCTCCTGAGTGGGCTCTCTCCCTTGTCGGCTACTCGATTGGTAAACGCCCTTTCTATGAGGCTCTGCTCTCAGCAATCAAAAAAACCTGGACGCTCAAGGGATCCTTCTCTCTTCTAACCATGGACGACAGCTTCTTCCTCCTCAAATTCTCGACGATGGAAGATTATGAGCTCGCTTGGACCGGCGGTCCTTGGTTTTTCTTCGGTAAACCTTTTATACTGCAAAAATGGTGCCCCGACTTTGTTCCAAAAAGGGAAGAGTTCCCATCCATACCACTGTGGATTAAAATTATGAACTGCCCCCTCTCTTGCTGGACCCTCGAAGGTATATCTAAGCTTGCTAGTTGTATCGGTATTCCATTAGCTGTCGATGCTCTCACGGCTGCTAAAACCAGATTGACCTTTGCTAGAGTGTGTGTCCAAGTCACCAGCTCTTCCCCCCTCCCTGACGAAATTTTCTACTGTGTAGACGGCAAAACCTCCCCCCTTAGAGTCCAATATGATTGGAAGCCAGACCATTGCTCCCAGTGTGGTTCAATTATGCACCCGCCAACTCTTTGCCCCAAAAACCCTATCCCTAGTACCCTTCAAACCACCAGACCTAGGGGAAGGAGCACAAGCCGGAAACCCCGTTTAACCCCTCCTCCTCGCCTAACCATCCCCAAAATCCCACACCCAAAAACCATTCTCCCTCCCCCCAACCCACCTCTCCTTACAACCCCCCTACCTGGCTCCCTTATCCCAAACTTAAACTCCCCATCTGGTGAGGTCAATGACCTCATCGAACCAGCCCCACCACCACCCAGTAACATCCCTCTGCTTAACACTAGTAACAACTTTGATGCTCTCTCAAGCAAAACCATTGCTGAGCACTCCCAACATACCTCCCCCCCACCCAACCCAACCCCTGACCCCTCCAATCCTAACCTCAACAGCCCCCCTCAAACTTCCCCACGCTTCCATCAGCCAATAATTCCCCCTCCCACCTCTCAACCGTCAAACTCCAACTCCAGCACCTCCTCAAACATCCAGCAAATACCCACTAACCAAAAACAAACCAGAGGCAAAGCCAAAAAAGCCTCTACCCCCACCTCCAAATGCCAATGACCCTACCCAATATTGCAGCCTGGAATATCCGTGGGTTTAACAACCCTGACAAAGTTTTATGCTGCAAAAATCTTATTTCAAAACACAACCTTGACCTCCTTTTCATCCTTGAAGTGAAAATTTCTCAAGCCACCTCTACTAACCCCTGGTTCCAAGCTACTCACAAACTATTTCCTAATGAGGGAACTTGTGACAACTTCACACTTTCCAACCCTGGCCGCATATGGATAAAATGGAACGCTGCTTGTATGAATTTTACCCCTGTGGTGGTTACTAGCCAAATTATACATGGGATTATCTATGCTGCCTCTACCCCTATTTGTGCTGTCTCTGCTGTTTATGCTAGTAATTCTGTGGTTGACAGGCAGGTCTTGTGGAAAAAAATTGAAGATATTGCGGATTCTGTTACTCTTCCGTGGGCAATTATTGGGGATTTTAACTGCTGCCGTTATCCCCTTGAAAAATCTGGTGTTATTACCCTAACCCAAAGCAAGCTCGGTGACTTTAATAGCATGATCTTTAACTCTGGTTTGAAAGATCTATCCTCTGTGGGCCACTATTACACCTGGCATAACCAACAACCTCAAAACCCAATACACATCAAATTAGATCGTGTTTTAGTCAATGATAGATGGCTAATCTCTTATCCCAACTCCTTCTATCGGGTTGATGATCCCAGCTGCTCTGACCACTCCCCTATCATCCTTGCTAATTCTAGAGAGAGCACTATTAAGCACAGATTCATGTACAAAAACTATTGCTCTAAGATTCCCGACTTTTGGAACTGCCTCATTGAGGTTTTCTCCCAACCCAATTGCAGCAGCCCTCTCAGTTCCTTCAACTTCAAATTGAAAACTCTCAAAAATATTATCAAACACAAGCATTGGGCCAACTCTAACTCCATACAATCTGAAATTAACGCCCTCTCCACCCTACAAAACCTTGTTGTCTCCAAAATTCAGGATAATCCCCTTAACCTCACCCTCAACTCCACCCTGAACAACATCAATACCAGACTTGCCCACTATCACTCTTCCCTCACCAGCTGGATCTCCCAACGTGCTAAGGTGAAATGGATCACCCATGGTGAAGATGACTTGAAATTCCTATACTCCAAAATCAACATTTCCAAGAACCACAATAGAATCAAAGAAATAAATACTGCTACTGGGACAGCTACCACTCACAAGAATATCTCCACTGCCTTCATCAACCATTTCACCCAACTTTACAACACCCCTCTTCCTCCATCCACGAACACCCACTACCAAGACATCCCCATTGGAAACTTAGTTCCCCCTCACCTCCTGCCTTCCCTCACTGCCCCTGTATCTCTTGAAGAGATCAAGAGTATCATCTTTGAAGGCTCCTCCACCTCTGCTCCTGGTCCTGATGGTTTTTCCTTTGAGTTCTACAAAGCCACTTGGAATGTTATCCATCTTCAACTCTTTAAAGCTGTGCAAAATTTCTTCTCCACCAGCCGTATGCCTTTGCATATGAAAGCCACTGCTATTGCTTTAATCCCAAAGCAACCCCATGCTAACAATGTCAAAGACTACCGTCCCATATCCCTCTGTAATGTTATTTATAAAGTCATTGCAAAAATTATCGCTAATAGGATGAAGGATGTCTTACCCCACATTATTCATCCTAGTCAAGGAGGCTTCATCCAGAAACGTGTCATTTCTGACAACATCCTCTTAGCTTCTGATATCCTGGATAGCTTTAACTGTAATGCTAAAGATAAATTTTGTTGTGCTAAGTTTGATATCACCAAGGCCTTTGATACAGTTTCTAGGGAATTTCTGATTTGGAGGCTGGCTGCTAAGGGTTTTTCGGAACTGTTTATTAGCTGGGTTAAAGCTTGTATCACCGAAGTCCACTTCTCTATCTGTATCAATGGGGCTCTGGAAGGTTATTTCAACTCTACCTCTGGGCTTCGTCAAGGCTGCCCGCTCTCCTTACCTTTTTAGTATTGTTATGGATGGGTTTTCTGCCTGCTTGGAGTTAGCCATCTCCAATGCCAACTTCTGTGGTTTGAATGCTGGTAACACTACAATATCCCATCTTATGTTTGCTGATGACCTGCTAGTCTTTGGTAAAGCTACCAACTCCAATGCTCAAACTCTAAATCACATTCTTGATAAGTTTGCCACTGTTACTGGGCTTCATGTAAACCCACATAAAAGCTCTATCCTCATCTCTAAAAATGCGCTTCAAGCCTCCCAAATATGCAGCACCCTCCAAATTACCCAATCCTTTTCCCCTATTAAGTACTTGGGGCTTCCCATTTTCTACATAAAGTTGAAAGCTACCGACTTCCAGCCTTTGATTCAAAAAATCACCCATTCTCTGGACGGCTGGAAGGCTAAGATTCTATCAATGGCTGGTAGAATTCAATATCTTAAGTTCACCATCTGCAACACCTTAGCTTACTGGATTCGTGGATCCATCATACCTAAAGGTTGCTGTAAAACCATTAACAGACTGTGTTCTAGATTCCTTTATTTTGGAAATATTAGTTTGAAGATGATGCACATTATCTCCTGGAAAGATACTTGTAAACCCAAATGCAATGGTGGGCTGGGCATTCCCTCCATAGACTCTTTATCCTATGCGTTTTACTGCACGATTACTTGGAGATTTTTACACACTAACAACTTGCTTTTTGATTGGTGGAGATCTAAGTATTGCTCATTATGGAAACCAATGAACAACAAAAGCTCGCATTTCTGGAAACATTTATGCAATTTGGCTGCCAACACCAAAAACTGCTTCTCCCTATCTATCCACTCGGGTAGTACTCTATCTCTGCTCTGGGATCCCTGGTGCAATGGCTTCTCCATTGCTGATTTCTGTAAGGAACAGCAAACCCTGAACAGCTATATCTCTTTTTCGGATCACAAAGTCGCTGATATTATTTCTGAGGATTGTTGGTCTATCCCTTCTAGCTTTGACACTACGATTGCCAATAAAATTAAAGCTATCCACATTGACAGACATCCGAGAAACCATTCCTGGTTAAACACTCAGAATCCTATATTTAAAACCTACACTAACCATTTCTATTCTGCTTTGAATGTGGTGTCCTGGCACAAGTATGTTTGGCATAAAAGATCTGCCCTCCGCTTTTCTGTTTTTGCCTGGATGGCTTTTCGGGGGGGTCTCAAAACTGCTGATGTGTTGGCTGTCCGGGGTATCTATACGAATAATACCTGTTGTTTTTGCCATATGGATCCAGAGTCTATTCCTCACCTGTTTTTTGAATGCAGATTTTGTTTCAATATTATCAAGCATTTCCTACCATGGTTAAATTCCCTTCTCATGAGGCCAAACCTACATCAGACTTTTGCTAGTGTTTTTGAGCAAGGTTCCTCTCCTACTCGGGTCAGTCTGCATCTTCTTACTACCTGTGCTGCTATTTATCATATTTGGAGAGCAAGAAATGATAGAATTTTTGGTACCAAAATCGACTGTCAAGCCACGGTGATTGCAAACATTAAAAGAGCTATTCTCCGCAAAACTTCAAACTGGAATATCAGGCTCAATTCCTGATGGCTGGCAATCTCTTCTCTCGCCGTTTTTGTTGCCTGCAATTTTGAGACCGGACGGATGGATTTTTGGAAGGACAATGATGTATGCTGGTATGTCCAGCTACCCCTTGGACGGCCTCCTTGGCATCCAGGGGCTCTGCTCTTTGCTTCTTCGTGCTGCTGCCCCGATCTCTCGTTATCCAAAGAGCACCTGAGTCCTTCTAGCTTGCTAGCAAGCTAAGTTTTGTTCCTGCCCCTTTGGGTTTTTGGCTTATTTCTTCTTTTCGCTTTGGTTTCTCCTTTTGTTGTTGAGAAGCTAAGCTTTAGTTTTTCTTTCTTAATTTTACTTTTTACTTACTTGTAATCTTCTTATAGCAATGATACGGGCTTTGCCCCAAAATTTCCAAAAAAAAATCTTTTCCTCAAACATACGCTAAGTCCTGCCAACTCTCTCAGTCGAACCAACTCCTATTCCTCTCCAGTTCGCAAACTCACTCTCATCCACGCCTCTATCCTTCCCATTCTCTCTCGTTCTTCTGTTCGCAAATCCGAGCTTCCCATCTCTCCTCTGCTCCTCTTGTCATAACCAGCCCCCAAAACCCCTCAGCCACTTGTTTCAACTCCCAACACCTGCACTCAATTCTCTCTACCATATACCTCATAACAGTCGAATCTCACAAAGAAACCCATCCCTCAACCCATTCAAACAACCACTCAAACTCCTCCACTCAACTCCAAGTTTTCTCCATTCAAACCTCACCAAACAGTAGCTCTTTCTCTTTCTAATCTTTGTTTTCCTCTCTCTAGAAATATATTTCTATATAAAAAAAAATCTGAAAGTAAATATAACAAAAAAATATATATATTTCAGCCTCGCTGCAAATCTCTGTCGTCGTCGTCACCTCGCCTCATTCGTCAAGGTATAACACTTGCTAAACTCTAAAACTCAAATCTCGTTTTCGGCGCTTACGTCGCAACGAGTGAACCACCTATGCACGCTTTTTTTAGTATGGTGGGAGGGAGTTCGCTGCGATGACTGCGACGAATCGAGTAAGCCCTATGCACATTTTTCTCAGCACTGCGGAAAAAATTGTGAGCTTCCATGCTTGTATCATAAAGACCCATGCATGCCTTTCTTGGCGTGGTGGGATTGAAGACTATGCCGCAGTGTCACCCGACACTGACCATGCACACCTTTCTTGGCGTGGTGGGCAGGCCTAGAATCCCCGTAGATGCCCCCGACGCAGGGGAGACGCTAGAATACTGTCAAAATTTTGACGTTCAAACGCCTAAATAAAATAATTTGAGATATTTTTTAAACTCAAATAAAATAATTTTAGGAGATTTTTTGAACTCAAATCAAATAATTGTTGACAAATATTTGAGCCAGAATTGAATTATTACTATATAAAAAAATCATCAAATCAATCAAATGAATATCAAGTTATTTTGGATGGCAACATTTCTCTGCTATGCATATTGGGTCATGATGGTATAAAAAAAAATCTATGGCAACATTTCTATAAATATGAATAAATAAAATATTTTTGGAGAATTCTTGAGCATGTTTTGAAATAATTTTGGAGAATTATTAAACTTAAATTTAAAAGCTAAATAAATAAAAATATATATTCTCCATCAAGAGCAAATTTATCTCATCTCATTTTTAGCTTCAAAATTGTCTTCATAAAATATCTTCTACAGAAGCACAAATTCACTATAATATAAATGGTGATAAACATGCCTCCTTGTGTTCTTCAGTTCTTTGAAGATGGCTATGCACGAGTATCTAATCCGTGCAAATGTAATAGTTTAAAATACCCCAAAGTACTTAAAGTTGTGGAATCTTTTCCTTGATAAACAAAACTACTATAAAAGTCATTTATATAGATCAATAGTTTTTACTGGGCTTTAAATGTATGCCGTATATATACAAAGACAAGTCCCAACAAACTATTTGTATGAATTGACGAGCATGAAATAGAAAATTCATGATGAAATAATTTTTGAAATTTAATCAAATTCTCATCATTCTTCTCCAGCTCCAAAGATAAGGAAATTTAGTAGAGCTTTCATTTCATGATGGAGATAAAAGATCTCTTTTCAAAATTTAATTGGGGGAAAGGTTTTGACTTAATTAAATGGTTATTACGTGTACTTTGAAAGTATTTTTTTTTTAGGAGTCAATATGATTCACAAAAGGCTTATGGATAAAAGTTGAGGATTAAAATTGAGAATAAATGAATGTGATTGGATTATTTGTCCATATTCTAAATATAAATAAAAATGTTATCGACTACTATAATGATAATGAGAAGGACAAAGAGCTCGTTGAACAAATTAACTCATCTACAGGGGAGAATAGTGGAACTTGTATCGAATAAAATAATTCTCCTATGAGCTATGCTGAAGAATGTAATACTTTAAGGGAGGCAAAGATGAACTAAACAACATATCTCCTCTATACAATAATTGGAATCTAATTCTCCTAAATGCCACCAGATCCGCAACGCGTTTACAAGAAGATAGAAGGCGTTTTAGGCCCTTAAATGAAATTTTTGTGCACATCTTAACGACAATCAATTGCAAAAATAATTCTATTTGAATATTTTAAAATGCCCCCCTCCTGCATTCAAATAGAATTTTCTAAATTTAAATATATAGTATCGAGTAGGGTGACGAAGCCTCTAAGATGTGTGCAGCAACCTTGGGAAGCAAGTGACTGCCCCGAGAAGAGTGCTACCATCTTGAGAAGTGAGTCACCACCTCAAGAAGCATGCATATTAATTTTTAAAATCCCGCATATGCTCTGACAAAATGCACCAGATAAAAATAAAATCTGAGATTGTTGTGCAGATCAAAAGTGAACCTAAGTTCAAGTATAATCCTCTTGTTCGAATGGACTAGAGTTGACACGACTTGAACTACTAACAAATATACGATCATAGCGCCGACCGGGGTATTGGATTTTATAAGTTCATATTAGGTCTTCAATGTCTAATAAAAGAAAAGATCACTACTAAAAGCATAAAATCGATACTAAACCCAATATTCTGTTAGCATGTAAACAGAATTGACACGGTTTAAATAATAAAGATACAAGCTGCTAACATCCCCGATGATGGCCGTGTTGAAAGCTAATCTTAACCGGAGGGGACCTCAAATATTTAAAATTCTCTAAAATTTCAGAAGTAAATTTATTATTTAAAACTTAAAGCAAAAATTCATCCATCATCCGCAAATATTTGTTAAGGATGATAAATTAAAGAATAACTTCAGTTTACAAAGAGCAAAATGTCTAATTGAATGTATCACTATGATTCATTCTCAAATGATTTCTCGCCAACGGGGACGTGGCATGTGCCCTTTGACTGGGAGGTTTTGCTACAAACTAGCACCATTATATCACGGTTACGGTCAAAGCCCGTATGTTCCCCAATGGTTAAAAGCCTCTTGAGTAATGAATCATATGGTGCACTCAATAAGGCATAAATCTTTCTGTTAACTAAGGTTGACTAAAATTTGTCTCCTTAAATAAGCATCCGCCCCAAGTCTACAAGGTACCCTTGGACGAAGTAACCCATAGCTGCTGACAAGGATCCTTATGTCAGGTTGGGTCGACTACCTCCTCTAACTAAGTAGACTTAGGACCACGATGGCTCGGGACGACGGAACTATGGGATCTTGATCGGGCTCATCATCATTCCCCCTACCATCCGCTTTAAGTATACAAATAATAAATTAATAATTTCAAAAAAAAATTAGATGCTGCTACTATATATGTTAGGTATTTCGTACTTATTTAATGACTAGCCTTAATCGAAAGTGCTCTCTCATCATCGGGAGGGATAATTAACCATAGATGCTTGCGCCTATGGGAAACCTAGAACCAGATTATAAAATCCTCACGAAATGAGGGTGAAATCTCTGGGTAGTGTCTTATCTACAATCCCAATTTGCCTTCTAAAAATTTGACCCGAAACATCGTTAAAACTCTCCTAAGCAGAGGATGCCGGGGCGCGAATTTTTGGAGCCCACATATACATATATCATTTTGAGCTTATATCAGTTGTAAATATTAAATAAATATAAGTACATTTATGTTTTTAGTTGTTCATATAGAACTGCAAACTCTAGTTGAATGTTTAAAAGGATAGCTAGAAAGTTATAATGGTTCCAAATTTAGATTATGAAGTGTGAAATATATTTTGTTAATATCATAATGTGCAACCATGCGTTGGATTATCAAAGTGGCTCGTTACCAGCAGCTATTTAGGATGGGATTATCAAAGTGTCTCGTTACCAGCAGCTATTTGCACATCCTAGGTCTAAAAAGCAAGCAAAAAATCCAGAAACTTAGCAAAGTCTAATGTGAGAGATCTTATTTAGATTCGCCCACGAAAAGAAAGATCTCCGCTGGGAGGTTTTGGAAAACTGAAATGCATGCAACATTAATCTGTCTGGTGATTGCAATCCATTAGCCACATTCAATGTCGTTGGTTTATCACCTTCCTATGAATTTGAGAATGATTCTGTTGAAAATATAAATCAAAATAAATTATGTATCTAGGAAATTATATGGAAGAAATATCTAGAATATGAAATTATTTTTTGTGGTTGGTAGTTGAGCTTTTATTATGGAAATCTCTAGATTGTGTTTCTAGAATTATTTTTATACAAGTATAAAAAGGTATTAAGTCTTGTCATTTTGATGTAAGAGAAAAAGAAACCTAATAGAAAATTCCTTTTATTTGTCATATTCTCTTCCACTCTTAAAATATTTTTCTCTCTAACAAGTGGTATCAGAGCCAAATTCAATGGCAAGTAGTATGAATCTATAAGTGCCTCATCTCACAAAGGAGAATTACGAGAATTGGAGTCTTCAAATGAAGGCATTATTTGGTTCGCAAGATATTTGGGAGATAGTTGAGAAATGATATGTCGAGCATCAAGATGAAGCAGCATTATCAACAACCCAAAGGGAACTGTTGAAAGAAAGTAGAAAGAAGGATAAAAATGCACTCTTTTTCATTTATCAAGCACTGGATGAGGTAAACTTTGAGAAAGTGGCCAGTGCATCTACCTTTAAGCAAGCATGAGAGATACTTCAAGTTGCATATAAAGGTATAGACAAGATAAAGAAGATTTGACTTCAAACTCTCCGAGCCAAATTTGAGGCACTTCAAATGAAGGAAGCAGAAAATGTGGAAGACTATTTCACAAGAGTCTTGACTATCGTCAATCAACTACGAAGGTATGGAGAAAAAATAGAAGATATTCGAGTGATAGAAAAAATTCTACGCTCAATAAATGATAAATTTGAGCATATTTTTATAGCTATTGAGGAAGCTAAAGACTTAGAGACAATGACTTTTGATGAACTAATGGGATCTTTAATGGCTTATGAGTAAAGAAAAAAAAACAAGATACTATCAAACAAGTTCTCAAATCAAAGCTCTCATTAAAAGGTGACAAAGATGACACAAAATATGATGATAATTCAAATGATCGAGACATTTATGGACAAGGCCATGGTTGAGGTCGAGGTCGTGATCGTGGCTTTGGAAGAGGCCGAGGACGTGGACGAGGACGTGGTGGATATCAAGGAAATAATGAAGAAAATCAAAACTCAAGAAATGAAGAGTGGAAGAAAGAGCCAAGATATCAAAGGTACAAAAAATCTCATGTTCGTTGTTATATTTGCAATAAATTTAGTCATTATGCTTCCGAATGCTATCATAATCAAGAGAAAGCTAACCTTGTTAAGGAGAAGGAAGAGGATCCGATTTTATTATTAGCATTGAAAGGAGAAGAAGATGAAAAAGAAAATAATTGGTATTTAGATATTGGACCAAGTAATCATATATGCAAGGATAAAAGCATGTTCATAGAAATGGAGACAATGGAGAGTCAAATTTATTTTGGTGACTCTTAAAAAATTTCGGTAAAAGGAAAATGTAAAATCCTTATTCTTCTTAAAGATGAAACCCATCAATTTATTTATGAAGTTTATTATGTTTCGGATATGAAAAGTAATATTTTAAGCTTGGGGCAATTACTTGAAAAAGGATTTGACATTCATATGAAGGATAAAAACCTCACAATTAAAAATAATTCAAATGAATTAATTGCCCAAGTGGAGATGACAAGAAATAGGATGTTTATTCTTAATATAAAAAATGGAGTAATAAAATGTTTAAAGACATGTGTGAAAGATCTATCATGACTTTGACATATGAGGCTTGGGCATTCAAATTTTGGAGATCTAAATAATATGTCGAGAAAAGGAATGGTGCATGGGTTACGTACCAGATATCAATCATTTAAATCAAATTTGTGAAGGTTGTGTATTTGGAAAACAACTTAGAAAGTATTTTCCAAATGAAGCAAACTTTAGAGCAAAGAAGCCTCTTCAATTAATCCACACGGATGAATGCGGACCCATTGCTCTAGCATCTTTTGGTAAGCATCGATATTTCTTAACTTTTATTGATGATTATTCAAGGAAAATATGGGTTTATTTTTTGAAAGAGAAATCGGAAGCTTTCATTATGTTTAAAAAGTTCAAAGCAAGTATAGAAAAAGAAAGTGGATTTTCAATAAAATCCATCAGATCAGACCGAGGAGGCAAATTTACGTCCAATGTATTCAAAGAATATTGTGAAGAGCATAGCATTCGACATCAATTAATAGTAGAGGTGTCAATATTTGACACGACACGAAAACCCGACTCGAACCCGACCCGAAAAACCCGACTGGAACCCGACCCGAGCCCTAAACGGGTCAGGTTCGGGTTGACCCGATGGGTTGCCTGGTCAACCCGAAAATCCATTTCAAATGAGCTGCCCGCAACCCTGCCCCAGCTGCCCGCGACCCTGCCCTGGCTACCCCCGCCCTGCCCGGCTGCCCGCGCGCTCGCCGAAGCTGCCCGCGCCTGCCCAACCGCCCGCGTGCGCCTGCCGAAGCTGCCCGCCCGCCCGCGCTGCACCCGCCCCCGCACCAGCCCGCAGCCCCGCATGCGCGCGCCTGCTCCGCGCACCCGAGGGCCTCGCCTGCTCCGCGCACCCGCGTGCCTCGCCAGCACCTGCGCACCTCGCCCGAGTTCGCCCGCGTCCGCGCCCGAGTTCGCACGCGTCCACGCACGAGTTCGCCCTCATGTCGAGTCGGGTCAACCCGGCAACCCGCCGGGTCGGGTCTGGGTTCGGATTTCCGACCCGTTTACCTACCCGGGTCGGGTTATGGTCGACCGTTTGAACGCGGGTCATTTCGAGGTCAACCCGAACCCGAAATTGACACCCCTAATTAATAGCACCTTTTTCACCACAACAAAATAGAGTAGCGGAGAGAAAAAATCGCACTATTCTTAATATGGTATGAAGCATAATCAAAAGCAAAAATATTCCCAAAGAATTTTGGGCCGAGGTAGTGACATGTGTTGTCTATACACTCAATCGGTGCTCAACATCAAGCTTATAGGATATGACACCATAAGAAGAATGGACAGGAAGAAAGCCAAATATATCTCATTTGAAGGTGTTTGGGAGCATTGCATATGCACATGTTCTAGAACAAAGAAGGACTAAACTTAATGACAGAAGCTCCAAACTCATCTTTATAAGGTATCAATCTAAATCTTATAAACTATTTGATCCTAAAACTTAAAATTTATTTTTAGTAGGGATGTAGAGTTTGATGAAGAAGGAGCATGTGGTTGGAAAAATAAAGACACTCAAAAGGAAGAGCAAGCACCGGTGGAGCTACATGATGAAGAACAATTGTCTATAAATTTGCAAGATTCATATTCTCCAAATACTTCAGAAGATAATCAAATGTAAAGGAAGACAAGAAATTTAAGAGAGCTTTATGAGGTAACTGGCGAGCTTCATTTTATTTCCTTACTTGCAAATAATGAACAATTGGAATTTAAAGAAGCCATAAAAGATGAAAGATAGAGATGTGCTATAGATGAAGAGATCAAATCACTAGTAAAGAATGCAACACGGGAGCTCACAATATTACCAAAAGGACATAAACCTATTGGTGTAAAATGGATATATAATGTGAAGAAAAATGCAAAAGGAGAAATAGAAAAATATAAGGCACGACTAGTAGCAAAAAGATACAAGCAGAAGGAAGGCTTCGATTACAATGAGGTATTTGCTCCTATGATTCGTATGGAAACTATTCGTTTAATTATTTCTCTTGCTTCACAAAATAATTGGTCTATTTATCAAATGGATGTTAAATCTGCATTTTTAAATGGAGTCATTGAAGAAGAAGTTTATGTCGAATAACTACTGGGATATATTAAAAAAGGGCATGAATCAAAAGTTTATAAATTAAAAAAGACTTTATATGGGTTAAAGCAAGCTCCAAGAGCATGGAATGCAAGAATCGATTCATACTTTAAAAAAAAATGATTATATCTAATGCCCTTATGAGAACGCTCTCTATGTGAAGAAATATAATAATGGAGATATATTACTTGTTTGTTTATACGTGGATGATCTTATTTTAACTAGCAATAATTCACTTTTATTCAAGGAGTTTAAGCAAATGATGGTGAAAGAATTTGAGATGACAGATTTTGGACTCATGCATGCCATTTTTTCTTGGAATTGAAGTAAAGCAAAATAAAGAAGAAATTTTTATCACACAAGAAACATATGCAAAGGAAGTTTTAAAGAAATTTAATATGGAGAATTGTAATCCAGTAAGCACTCCAATGGAATGTGGAATCAAACTATCAAAAAAAGAAGAAGGGAAGACAGTAGATCCAACTATGTTCAAAAGTTTGATCAGAAGCCTGAGATATCTAACAAGTACAAAACCAGACATTCTATATGCAGTTGGAATTGTTAGCCGCTACATGGAAAATTCCACTGAGACACACTTGATGGCAGCCAATAGAATTCTTCGATATATTAAAGGTACAACAAATCATGGACTTTTATATTCTCATTCTAACGAATTTCAACATTAAGGATATTCAGATAATGATTGGGCTGGAGATCAAGACGATAGAAAAAGTACAAGCAAATTTTTATTTTATATGAGTGACACTGCATTCTCATGGAGCTCACAAAAACAATCAGTTGTTGCTCTATCTACTTGTGAAGCTGAATATGTTGCTGCATCATCATATGCATGTCATGCATGTAATATGGCTAAGGAAGCTACTGAAAGAGATTGGATATTCTCAAGTCGAAGCTACAAAAATCTGTGTTGATAATAAATCAGCAATAGCATTATTCAAAAATCCAATTTATCATAAGAGAAGCAAACATATAGATGTTCGTTTTCATTATCTAAGAGATCATATCAAGGATAAAAATGTTCAAGTGAAATATGTGAAAATTGAAGATCAAATTGCAGATACTTTCACAAAGCCATTAGCTGCAAAACGGTTTATAAAATTAAAGATACTTCTTGGAGTGGTTGATAAAATTTTGGTTTAAGGGGGAGTGTTGAAAATGTAAATCAAAATAAATTATGTATCTAGGAAATTGTATGGAATAAATATCTAAAATATGAAATTATTTTTGGTGGTTAGTAGTTGAGCTTTTATTATGGAAATTTCTAAATTGTGTTTCTAGAATTATCTTTGTAAAAGTATAAAAAGGCATAGAGTCTTGTCATTTTGATGTAAGAGAAAAAGAAATCTAATAAAAAATTCCTAGTCTTTGTCTTATTCTCTTCCGCTCTTAAAATAATTTTCTCTCTAACAGATTCTTCACGTGTAAGTGGATCTCGTCCCATCGAGGGAGAATGACTTAGTGCTGGATATTATTATATGTGGTTAGAAGCAGAAGTAGGAGAAAAGTAGCCTTTCACAGAGATCTTGCCAACTTCAGAAATAGTGTTTTAGCCTTCTATCATTTCTAGCTTGTGTATCCATCACTTTCGTGTATAAATAGCGGTGAAATCAGACAATTTTTAAGATAAGCATATGACGTAAATAGTTTTATTGACTAATGAACAGGTGTTGGTTCTCAGTTTTGTTGCCTATGGGTTGTTTCAAGTGCAGCTGGTTCTTGGACCGAGCTAAGAGCCATTGCGGTAGAAGATTGCTGGTGGTGCAATGCTGCGACGTAGACTCTGTAGTGACCAACTAATTTTCAGCAGAATTCTGCTTATCTCTTCCAAATAATCCCCCTGATGTGGATGTTTCAAGAAATCAAGAAGACCAACGCTTTATTTATATTTAGTTATGGAAATATTTTTTTTAGCTAAAAAGACCTTATTTGATTAGTTTAAACACAAGTATTTTGAAGTTGAGTAAAAGAAAATTACTATAGTATTGAACAAATTTCTATCTATTAAGGTTTTAAACTTTACTCTAGATTTTAAATTTAATCTCATCTTAAGATTTCAATTTCGGTAGGCTCGCTAATTCTAGTACTAACTTTGATCTTTTTTATGATAAAACATTATAAAAATAAGGTGAATTTACATACATATCACAAAATTTTCATATATTTACAAATATAATATCTAAATTTTTATGTGTATTTATATACTAGTTTAATGTCTAAATCACATCAAATCATATGCATGAAAATATGTATTTTTATTAAATAAATAATTATTAGTAATATTTTTGATGTAATTTAATAATTCATTTAATTTTTTCTTAAAAAAGTTATAGTAATAAATGAGATATACAAAAAGACTAGGTCCCAACCAATGTAATTGCCTACATTTGATGTAGTTCAAAGAAACAAATTACAAAAGAGATATAGATATTATATAAACTAAAAAAAAAGAGAGGAAGAGATAGTGTATACTCACGTATGCCTTCATGAGTATTAGCAGATAGTCGATAGGTCATAACATTGGAACTCATCCTCAAAGGGGGGCACTTGAGAAGTTTGCCTAACGATCCTAGAGGTGCTATTCACCTTGACCTACTATGGTGGTCGCCCTTCACAAGGTGAATTGGAGATTCCTCACAAAGCTAGCAACTCGGCACTCGCTACGTACTTGGATCACCTCCCTAACCAATTTCCCTCTCCTAGAGCCCTCATTCTCATACAAACACCCCATGCTCAACTACAAGAAAGTTGCCTAGTGGTGGGGCCCTCTGCTCACTTTGCCACAAGCACCCATCTTAGAGATTTCCCTTCCAGCCTAGAGCGATCTCCCTTCTTGCGACAACATTTCACTTGCCTCTCTCTCCTAAGTGATCCGAGATCTCCCACTCTAGTAGCCAAAAACATCAGCAAGTGTACTAGTTTTAGGCTCCCTCATCTCAGCACTTGCCCACATATACGCTTGAAATGTACTCGTCTACTCAGCACTGCCGGACTAGCTAGAATAGACTCTACACCACTATGCTTGCCCAACGGGGAATCATCAAGGTTTTCTAGATCTTGATCTCCTCCTACCAACAAGGTGACGACATGTGTCTAGGATAGTTTATGTAGAATATATTGATATTTTGTTTGACGTTGTACCTTTTATTTTCATTTTTTTGTTGAAGCCTTTTCTGTAATTCTCAAAATCCTATAAATAAAGAATGATAAGATGCAGTTTGGTACTTTTTAATTGACTCTGGTGGATTCTATACTAGTTTGGGACTCATAAGTTTTCTTGAGTATTCCATGTATTCTTTCTTTCTATCTAGCTCTCTTTCTTCTCTCCATTCTCATACAGGTTCCAGGTTACTCGTTCATAGAGTTGGCCTCCTAATAAAGCCGAGTGTCATCCACTGACAAAATTGACTTAAAAAAACCTACCTCGAACAAGAATTAATAACACAAAGTGTGAAAAAAAATGACAATTTATGAAAACTACACTCAATAAATATATAAATAATATAATGAAAGTACTTTCATCATAGGCTTTCATGAAAAGAAAGCTACTAATACTCAATCTTATTATTATGTTACTAAGCCTTACATTGTTCTTTTGTATTTTGATGCCTATTATATATATATATATATATATATATATATATATATATATATAAACCTCTACAGCACAAATAAAAAGTTTATATACATAAACTAAGAAAAATAAATGTACAAATAACTTAAAGCTCAAACATACCTAGCAAATCATATCAAAGAGAATAACGCTAGCACGAGTTGGGGAACCTTTGACGATTGTTGAAATGAAGGCGACGGTGATGACTAGCAAGGTAGCCATGCATTGGAGATATAAGAGATTTTTGAAACAAGAGTGGATTGGAGTGTTGGGCTATAGACAAGATTTTTGTTATAGCGATTTTAACTATTGTAGCACACAATTGAGTGGTTTTAGGTTTTGTTTGGAAAAACTTTCTAATTGATTTATTTTTTAGACTGTAACTATAATTTCTATTGACTACTATTTTTTGAATTTTTCAAAAAAGTTTAATTCTATACAATAACTTTAAAAAGCAGTAGGAAAGTCATTCCAAACGAAGCCTTTCTTGCTCCCAAAATTAGTGGTTTAAACTGCTTTGAATTCTCAATGACAAAAACTGTTGTAATTCGCTAACATTTTGTAGTGGCTTTAAAGCATAGCTAGAAATTAAAGAGTTGAATGCCTTAGGTGCATGATTCTAATAGTGTTTGTGAAAAGTACTTTTTCATTGCAAATTTTTTTTACGATTTAATAAAAAAAATTATAACCAAGTAGAAATATTACATCAATTTGTAAAATAAAATTGTAAAAAATCTGTTAAAATTCATCCTAGCTAATTTGATGATACTTGAGGAATGCCTACTATATTTCCTCATGGCAAAATTTTCTTATCTTGGTTAGGTGGTGTTAATAGTTAGTTACAAAAGCAGCTTTAGATAAACCCAGCCAGGCTACTAAAAACTGCTTTATGATCATGATAGAAGCTGTTACAAATCATCTCTGTAGATAAAGCTGATAGTGATAAAAATTTTCAATGTGCATTTGTGGCAAATTTTGTTTTATTGTTAACAGTATATGAAAACTAAACAGTTCAAATATGTTAATCTTTTAAAGAAGGGAAGCAAATTTAGGAAGAGAGAGAGAGAGAGGGAGATAAAGAAAGAGAGAGAGAGAGAGATAGAGAGAGAGAGAGAGAAGACGAAAGATCCATTCAATATAAAAGTTAACGTTCAGTTTTAGATCCTTTGGCCTTAACTTGTGGATCCTATATATATATATATATATATATATATATATTGGGGAAACCCTCTGTCGGGCCTAGGTGTTAATTTAAAAAAAGGATTACAAGGTCCTAAAAAGGACCTCCAGCTCACTAAGCTCAAAAGAGCTACAACAACAACAACAACAACAACAACATCAAGCCTTTATCCCACTACGTGGGGTCGGCTACATGAATCCTTTTTCTCCATTGTGTCCTATTAAAAGTCAAATTCTCGTTTAAATCTAATAAAGAAAGATCATTTCTAATATTTTCTAACCAAGTCTTTTTAGATCTACCTCTACCTTTCTTAACATAAGTCAAATCTAAGACCTCTACTTTCCTAACCGGGTCATCGGGAGGCCGCCGTTTTACGTGACCAAACCATCTAAGGCGACTCTCTCTAATCTTATCTTCCACTGGAGCTACTCCAACCTTTTCACGAATATGCTCATTTCGTATCCTATCTCTAAGGGTAAAGCCACTCATCCACCTGAGCATCCTCATCTCTGCAACACTTAACTTAGAATTATGCTTCTCTTTTAATGGCCAACATTCAGCACCATAAAGTACTTGCAAAAATAAAAAACCTACGAGCCAGAAGTCCTTACTAGAAAAGAGTACAAGCAAACCTAGAAACATTCTAAGAAAAGCAAAAAAATTAGTCCACTTAGAGAAGATAATGTAGATCACTTTCAGCCCAATCTTCTCGACCAAAAATTGCCCCTGCACAAAACGAGAAAGGATCTCCAAAAATCTGCACAAAAAGAGGCCTGCAGGGACAATGGTAGTGAACATAACAAATAATAAAGATAAAGTGTCCGAAGGAGGATTAATAAGTAATTGTTCAAATAATCTTGTAAAGAAGGGAAGCAAATTTAGGAAGAGAGAGAGAGAGAGAAGACAAAAGATCCATTCAATATAAAAGTTAACGTTCAGTTTTAGATCCTTTGGCCTTAACTTGAGGACCCTATATAAATATATAGAGATAATGTCAAAGTATCTAATCATTATTCTTACTTGCTGATCAGAGGTGGCATAATAAATAATGTTTGGGGAATTGTTTTGCTGGCATTCCTCAATTTGAAGGTGGCATATATAGGGTCTGATTGGTTTGAAGGAATTTGGAAAATATATTCACAATTTATATTAGATGTTGGGTTTCAATATAATCAGCAGATATTTAAATTTATTTAAAAAATAAAATAGATTTATCACTATGATTCAGATGTTTTTCATTATAAAAATAAAATCTCAATTCCTCATCAAACAAATATAAACAAATGCATTTTTCTATCAAAATTTTCTCAACCAAACAAGTTTCTGAAATTTTCCTTTGCATTATTCATTTCCTCTTTTTTTAATTTCTTCAAATCAAACAGAATCGTAATATTGGTGAAATGCATTATGAGAAAAGCATGAGCATCTTTTTAAAAGCAATTTGTAAAAAAAGAAAGAAAAACTCATCAATAAGCATTTTCATGATTGATTTCATCAAAAGCTATTCAATAGAACTTATTTTTCATTTAGATTAAGACATCTAAGTAATGTAATTATGCTAATTACATACAACATGCCAATAATACTAGTTTGTCTGCTGTTGATATAGATAGACCTAGGGGCATTTTTTATTAGGGATATGATAACAGCAAATTTTTTATTACCTTCAATGAACAATCAATATCTCGAGCATACTTTGAGTTATTTGGCATTGCTATTCTTGAAATGGTAGAATCATGCAGTATTTGTTGGATGTAAACAACTCCTTCATGTTCCACTCTCTTAGCGACAATCTAGAATCTCGAAGGCTCATTTTGAGGAGTTGCTTCAGTTGGGTCCTATTTCTATGGCGCCAAGAAAGAGGAAGAAGACACTTCAGGACGACATGGACGGGTCTTTTGTCCCCTTTGATGAGCAATGATGTCTTCCTTTGTTATTTCCATTGAGGGCCGCAATTTAATAAGACTTTTGCTGGAGCACTAACATACTGATCAACCTTCGGGCTGTTTTAAATCTTCCTTCGGTATCTTGTTGGTCATCAAGGCAAGTACTTGGGAGATCTATTGGTGCAAACCAAAGGAACCACTGTTCTCTCTCTTTTTGTTTCCTTTCTCTTTTGTTGTTTTCATGTATGGATTCATTTAGATAGAAACTCAGTTCTTCCCTCTTTTGGTTCTTTTTTGTCTGGAGAAGGCATAGATAGTAGTTCCATACCAGTTTGTACTCTTTTGTATTTTTTATTATGCTTTAATGAACGCAATATGCAAATTTCAATGAAAAAAAAGAAAAAAGAAAAACAATGCCTTCACATTCTGTATCATAACGTTCCCAAACCTTTGCTCATTATTCGGATCAACATACCCGATTTCTACCAAGTCTCAAAGCTATTAAGACTCCCTTCAAGAGTAATTGTAAAATAAATATGAAAAAAAAGAAATGGGAATCAAAGGTTGGAAGTGAGATTTTTTCCATTTGTTGTCATTATTTTTTTGACAGATAAAACTCTCTCTTAAATGCGTGTATGAGGATCAAAATCTGTCTCTCTGATACCAAAATATTGATAATTTATCATTTCCAGAGAGCTTAAAACTTGTGGAACTGCAAAGGCATGCAACACTTGGGAAAAAAATACAGCAGATGCAACAGTAAAACAGACAAAAAATGCGCTGGTAGTGACTCAGTTCTAAACGAAAACTAACAATTGCTAACCTTCAGTAAATAAAACAAATCACAATTGCTAGCCTTCCAGTAAAAACCAAACACCAAACCAATATGCGGGAACATGTCTAACAATCAGGAAAAAAACATCCAAACAAGCAATAATACGTCTAAGAAACCTCTTAAGTTAAAAAAAAAAAAAAAAAAAAAAGACAAGTTTAACTTATTCTATGCAATGCTTCTAAGATTGATTTAACTTTTAACAATTTAAAATTTCAGGTCTATGTAAGAGATCTACGCCTCTGCAGAAGATGGGCATGCTTCAGCTCTCACAAATGGTGATTCTTCGTTTTCTTGTTACATTTGATATTTTGTGTAAGTTTCTTTGGTGGCTTCTTCCATATCCCCCACAAAATCAGAAACTGATTCTGATTATAAATCACTTTACGAGTATCGTTTCATCTATTAGAGAATAAATTGTTTTAAGAGTGTAAGAGGATATGACAAAAGAAGAGGAATTTCTATTACATTTCTTTCTCTCTTACATCAAAATGACAAGACTCAAAGCCTTTTTATACTTATACAAAGATCATTCTAGAAACACAATCTAGAGATTTCCATAATAAAAGTTCAACTAACAACCACTAAAAGTTATTTCATATTCTAGAGATTTCTTCCATACAATTTCCTAGATACAAAAATACTTGTTAATTAATTTTGGTTTGTATTTTCAAAACTCCCTTTTAAACCAAATTTTATCAACCACTCTAAGAAGTATCTTTAATTTTATGAATCGTTCTGCAGCTAATGACTTTGTGAAAATATTTGCAATTTGATCCTCAGATTTCATATACTCCACTTGAACTTCTTTATCTTGATCTAATCTCTAATATAATAAAAACGAACATCAATATGTTTGCTTCTCTTATGATAAATTGGATTTTTTGATAATGCTATTGTTGATTTATTATCAACATAGATTTTTGTAGCTTCGACTTGAGAATATCTAATCTCTTTCAGTAGTTTCCTCAGCCATATTGCATGAGATACACATGATGATGCAGCAATATATTCAACTTCACAAGTAGAGGGAGCAACAACTAGTTATTTTTATAAGCTCCATGAGAATGCAGTGTTACCCATATAAAATAAAAATTCTCTTGTACTTTTTCTATCATCTTGGTCTCCAGCCCAATCACCATCTGAATATCCTGAAAGTTAAAATTCGTTAGAATGAGAATATAAAAGTCCATGATTCCATCTGAATATCCTGAAAGTTAAAATTCATTAGAATGAGAATATAAAAGTCCATGATTTTGTGTACCTTTAATATATCGAAGAATTCTCTTGGCTGTCTTCAAGTGTGACTTAGTGGGATTTTTCATGTAGCGGCTAACAATTCCAACTGCATATAGAATGTCTGGTCTTGTATTTGTTAGATATCTCAGGCTTCCAATCAAACTTTTGAACATGGTTGAATCTATTATCTTCCCTTCTTCTTTCTTTGATAGTTTGATTCCACATTCAATTGGAGTGTTACTGGAATACAATTCTCCATGTTGAATTTCTTTAGAACTTCCCTTGCATATATTTCTTGTGTGATAAATATTCCTTCTTTATTTTGCTTTACTTCAATTCCAAGAAAAAATGACATGAGTCCAAAATCTATCATCTCATATTCTTTTACCATAGTTTGCTTAAACTCCTTGAATAAAAGCGGATTATTACCATTAAAAATAAGATCATCCACATATAAACAAACAAGTAATATATCTCCATTATTATATTTCTTCACATAGAGAGCATTTTCATAAGGGCATTGGATTAATACATTTTGTTTAAAGTATGAATCGATTCTTGCATTCGATGCTCTTGGAGCTTGCTTTAACCCATATAAAGCCTTTTTTTAATTTATAAACTTTTGATTCATGCCCTTCTTTAATATATCCCAATGGCTGTTCGACATAAACTTCTTTTCAATTACTCTATTTAAAAATATAGATTTAACATCCATTTGATAAATAGACCAATTATTTTGTGAAGCAAGAGAAATAATTAAGCGAATAGTTTCCATACGAATAACAGGAGCAAATACCTCATTGTAGTAGATGCCTTCTTTCTGCTTGTATCCTTTTGTTACTAGTCGTGCCTTATACTTTTCTAATTCTCCTTTTGCATTTTTCTTCACTTTGTATACCCATTACACCAATAGCTTTATGACATTTTGGTAATATTGTGAGCTTCAATGTTGCATTCTTTACTAGAGATTTGATCTCTTCACCCATAGCACATCTCCATCTTTTATCTTTTATGGCTTCTTCAAATTTCAATGGTTCATTATTTGCAAGTAAACAAATAAAATGAAGCTCGCCAATTATCTCATAAAGCTCTCTTAGATTTCTTATCTTCCTTTGTCTTTGATTATCTTCTGAAGTATTTGAAGAATGTGAATCTTATAAATTTGTAGACAATTGTTCTTCATCTTGTAGCTCCACAAGTACTTGCTCTTCCTTTTAAGTGTCTTTATTTTGCCAATCCCATGCTCATTCTTCATCAAACTCTACATCCCTACTAAAAATAATTTTTGAAGATTTAGGATCAAATAGTTTTTAAGATTTAGATTAATACCCGATGAAGATGATTTTGGAGCTTCTATCATCCAGCTTAGTCCTTCTTTGCTCAGGAATATGTGCATATGCAATGCTCACAAAAACCTTCAAATGAGATATATTAGGCTTTCTTCATGTCCATGCTTCTTGTGGTGTCATATCCTGTAAGCTTGAGGTTGAGCACCGATTGACTGTATAGACAATAGATGTCACCGCATCGGCCCAAACTTCTTTAGGCATATACTTGCTTTTGATCATACTTTGTACCATATTAAGAATAATGTGATTTTTCCTCTCTACTACTCCATTTTGTTGGGGCATAAAAGGTGCTATTAATTGATGTCAAATGCCATGTTCTTCACAATATTTTTGATGTAAATTCACCTTCTCGATCTGATCTGATGGATTTTATTGAAAACCCACTTTCTTTCTCTGTATTTGCTTTGAACTTCTTAAACATAATGAAAGCTTCTGATTTCTCTTTTAAAAAATAAACCCATATTTTTCTTGAATAATCATCAATAAAAGTTAAGAAATATCGATGTTTACTAAATGATGCTGGAGCAATGGGTCCACATATATCCGTGTGGACTAATTGAAGAGGCTTCTTTTCTCTAAAGCTTGCTTCATTTGGAAAACTCTTTCTTGGTTGTTTTCCAAATACATAACCTTCACAAATGTGATTTGGATGATTGATATTTGGCAACCCATATACTATTCCTTTTCTTGACATATTATTTAGTTCTCCAAAATTTAAATGCCCAAGCCTCATATACCAAAGCCATGATGGATCTTTCGCATATGTCTTTAAACATTTCATTACTCCATTTTTTATATTAAGAATAAACATCTTATTTCTTGTCATCTCCACTTGGGTAATTAATTCATTTGAATTATTTTTAATAGTGAGTTTTTAATCCTTCATATGAATGTCAAATCATTTCTCAAGTAATTGCCCAAGTAATTGCCCCAAGCTTAAAATATTACTTTTCATATCCGGCACATAATAAACATCAGAAATAAATTGATGAGTTTCATCTTTAAGAAGAATAAGAATTTTATCTTTTCCTTTTACCAAAATTTTTGAAGAATCGCCAAAATAAATTTGACTTTCCATTGCCTCCATTTCTATGAACATGTTTTTATCTCTGCACATATGATTACTTGCTCCAGTATCTAAATACCAATTATATTTTTTCATCTTCTTCTCCTTTCAATGCTAATAATAAAACTGGATCCTCTTCCTTCTCTTTAACAAGATTAGCTTTCTCTTGATTATGATAACATTCAGAAGCATAATGATCAAATTTCTTGCAAATATAAAAATGAACATGAGATTTTTTGTACCTTTGATATCTTGGCTCTTTCTTCCACTCATCATTTCTTGAGTTTTGACTTTCTTCATTATTTCTTTGATATCCACCACATCCTTGGCCTCTTCCAAAGCCACGGCCACGACCTTGACCTCGACCATTGCCTTATTCATAAATGCCTCGATCATTTGAATTATCTTCATTTTTTGTGTCATTTTTTTCACCTTTTAATGAGAGTTTTGATTGGAGAACTTGTTCAATAATATCCTATTTTTTCATATTTTTTCTTTGCTCAGAAGCCATTATAGAGCCCATTAGTTCATCAACAGTCATTGTCTCTAAATCTTTAACTTCCTCAATAGCTATTATAATATGCTCAAATTTATCATTTATTGAACGTAGAATTTTTTCAATCACTCGAATATCTTCTAATTTTTCTCCATACCTTCGTAGTTCATTGACAATAGTCAAGAATCTTATGAAATAGTCCTTCACATTTTCTACTTCCTTTATTTGAAATGCCTCAAATTCAGCTCAAAGAGTTTGAGGTCGAATCTTCTTTATCTTGTCTATGCCTCTATATGCAACTTGAAGTATCTCCCATACTTGCTTAGAGGTAGGTGCACTGGTCACTTTCTCAAAGTTTGCCTCATTTAATGCTTGATAAATAAAAAAGAGCGCTTTCTTATCCTTCTTTCTGCTTCCTTTCAACAGTTCCCTTTGGACTGTTGATAATGCTGCTTCATCTTGATGCTCGACATAGCCTTTTTCAACTATCTCCAAAATATCTTGCAAACCAAATAATGCCTTCATTTGAAGACTTCAATTCTCGTAATTCTCCTTTGTGAGATGAGGTACTTGTAGATTCATACTACTTGCCATTGAACCTGACTCTAATACCACTTGTTAGAGAAAAAAATATTTTAAGAGTGGAAGAGGATATGACAAAAGAAGAGGAATTTCTATTAGATTTCTTTCTGTCTTACATCAAAATGACAAGACTCAAAGCTTTTTTATACTTGTACAAAGATCATTCTAGAAACACAATATAGAGATTTTCATAATAAAAGTTCAACTAACAACCACTAAAAGTTATTTCATATTCTAGAGATTTCTTCCATACAATTTCCTAGATACAAAAATACTTGTTAATTAATTTTGGTTTATATTTTCAACATCATCATTCTACACCATTCATTTAAGTGAAGCCACCCTTATTGATTGGTAGAGGTGACATATTATTTTCTAGAAGAATTTGTATCATATTACTACTTACCATACCATAAATATGTGGGGTCTCCTCTAGATGAGTAATACAAAACCAGACATGTATAGTGTGTAATTATTGACCGGAAGAGAATAATACAGTAAAGACATGGTGATAAATTATTTTCTAGCACTTGAGTTGCAAGGCTAAATATTTATTTTCTTGTTACATTTAATAATTTACAAGTATGTATTCTTAGAATCTCTATTGACTTTTTAAAAGTTTGTTACTTACCACTTACTATCATATTTCTAATCTTTAAAAAATTAATCATCCATTAATCCAAACCAATACGTTATTAGGAGATGGTTTTCATTCTTCACATTCATTCAACTAGGTGTATAAGATGCAGATATAGGAGAAGTGATGAGAAGAATGATCAGAGGCTTGTACAAAGCTATGTTGTCCGACTTCATATATAGGATGTGGGCTCCAAAAATTAACACCCTCCCCCTTTGCGGCACCCTTTCTCTTTTTCAGGTCATCAAAGAGAGTTTTAACAAGTAAGTTCCAAGGAAAATTTTCAGAAGACTTATTGAGTTTTAGATATGGCATTATCACAAGCCCGTATAGTTAATTACCCCTCTCGATAATGAGAGAGAACTTTTGATTAAGGCTAGTCGTCAAATAGATACATAATATATGGCATATAGTAACAATGTGTTTTATTATTTGGGAATTTAATATTTAAAATTAAAAATTTACCATCTTACACTTAAAGCGGATGGTGGGGGGAATAATGATAGACTCAATCAAGATCCCATGGTTCCGTAGTCCCAGGTCATCATGATCCCTAATTTACTTAGTCAGAGAAAGTAGTTGACCCAACATGATCAAAGGATCATTATCGACAGCCATGAGTTACTTCATCCAAGGGTACCTTGCAAACTTAGGATGAATATTTATCTAAGGGGATTATCTTTACATTTTTGGTTTGGGTTCTCTTCACTCCTTTTATATAATCCTAATATTTTTCAGAATTCTATTCTGCATAATATTCTTGGTTATTTTCATATCTTTTAGTGCTAGGTTTGCTTTTTTTTTGTCATTTCTTTTTTACAAGTTCAAGGAATTCTTATTAGTGTGGGCAAGCTTATATTTGTTTACAGGAAGTTGGAGAAGAATGGTTTATTCATGTTCTTCCTTTTTTGGGTGCTGACTCCTTGCAGCCCTATAATGTTATTAGGGCATTTTGTATTTTTTAGTATAAGGAACCATCAGCTCTTAGGTTTTCTTTTGACTTATTTTGTAGCTCCGATGAGCATTAGTGAGCTGAAGGTTCCTTTTAAGGACCTTATAATCATATTTTTATATTAACGTGTAAGCCCCTCCGTGGATTTTCAAAAAAAATAGAGAGGATAAATTTAAATCCACCTTAGCTAATAGAGAGCTTTGTGCCGTATCGACCATATCCTATTGATTCATTACTCAAGGATTTAAATCTGTTAGAAAGTATCTGAGCTCGGACCATGACCATAATTTAATGGTGCCATTTGAAAACAAAATCACCCGGTCAAAGGGTCCTGATCATAATCGTTTAGTTGTGATATCATTTGGCAGTGAGACCGCTGGTTGGAGGACATATGCCACATCCTTCCTGGCAAGAGATAATTTGAGAATGAATCCTAGTGATATTCTTGAGTAGAAATTCATTCTTTGTGAGCTGAAGTAATTTTCAAAATTATCCACCTTGAAAAACTATTACGGAGGGTGGATGTGTATTTTGTTTTAAGTATTTTTAGAGTTTTTATTTCAATTTTAATATTTAAATTTTGGTGACTTTTGATTTTTAAATTTTCTTAGAGAATTTTGGAGGCATTTTCAAATATTTGGACTCCCCTCTGGTTAAGATTTTTTTGTCAACACGGTCATCATCGTGGTACTTATGAGCAATTTTATTTTATTGGTTGAACCTTATCAACTTTGTCTACTTGCTGACAGAAGATTAGGTTCGTCGTCGGCTTTATAACTTTATTAATAAATTTTTCTTTTTATAGATCTTGAAGACCTAATATGAACGTATAGAATAAATATCTCAGTCAGCACTGTGATAGTATATTTGTTCGTTAGTTTAAGTCATGTCAACTCCTGTCCTTTCAAGGAGATGGATTGGACTTAAACTTGGATTCATGTTTGACCTGCATAGCATCCTCAGGTATCACGTGTATACATGTGACATGCTTGCTGAAGCCCATGTAGGTATATGCTTTTGAATGTATTACATAATATGCTTGTATTTTGGTCGTCAGTATGCAACATAATAGGTGTATATGACATATCTGCATATTCACGCATGCACTTATATTTTCTTCTGCATGTTAACATACTCACGTATGCATTTGTATATTTACATATATGCATGTATATTGACATATGTGTTTGAATCTGGCATGATGTGTTTGTATAATGCAAGTTGCATATTGTAACATATATTTTGTATGAAGCAATGCATATACATTTGGTTTGTTATATGTTAGTTGAGGAAGCCTCTGTAATATGTCTACTCATTCCTAACTACATATAATTTCGATATGCTTGTGTCATACACTTTCATAGTGCCCTTTGTATATTGGAGCGTGTACATGCATGATGTATTTTACATGTTAATGCGATATGTCACCGCAGTGTGACATTGCATGTTGAATGATGCGCTTACATAGTGCACATTACGTATTGCAATCTGTATGTTTTATATGCCTTTTAGAGCTTCGGCAAGATTCATATGCATGTTCTAAATGTGTTAATGTGCACTTAATTCATTAAAGGGTGTTTTTATAATATTTGAATATAATTAGTTATACATGTAGTGATTATTTTAAAAATGCATAATTTATATTTGTGAGCTTGTAAACACCTTCTGTCCACTTGTACGAATGTTGCAGATACGGTGGCTTATTTTAGCAGTACATTTCATATGATGTTTGCGGATCATTGGAAATAATAACATTAGGGAATAATATATAGAGAACAATAGTTCTTGCCTTCAGAGCTGATGCCTTAGTAGTCTGAAGCCTCTCATATAATTCCCTATCAATTTTTAAGGGATTGTGATTCTTTGAAGGTTCAACAATGAGGTATCATAATATGATGAAACCAAAGGCTCGACTGATGCACTATTAGATTTCTTTGCCTTCAACTTGTCACAAGGTAATCTCATCGAAACATGAACAGGACAAAGCACTAGATAAATTTTTCTTTTTATAGATCTTGAAGACCTAGTATCTAAAATGCATATGAGATGTGAAAACTTCTTCTACAGTTCTTGACATAGTGACCAGGAGAAACTCCCTTCAACCCAAAGTACAATATTTAATCTTGGAAAAATGTGAAAGATCAACCCCCATATTCACAACTTCCTTACCAGAGTAACATACTTGAGGAGCCCATTTTATGCATTTACGATGTACGTGTAGGACATTAGGTTGCGAGGCTTGATCTCCAGATATTTTTTCTCCTTTCAAATAATGTAGTATTTCTCCAGAAGCCTCAATATTTCTTATGGAATGATAGAATATACAAGTCTCAATGGTACATCCATCCAAATCAGCTTTGGTATGCCCTTCCATTGAGGCATTTCAACTAATCATTCTTTGACTCTGGAGAATCATTTAATATTGCATGCTTAGTACCACAGTTAGGGACTTCCTCTGGCTCATCATAGAGCAATTTTGGGATGGATGACCTACTGAAAAGTTACATCAATAGGATAAAATCATGAGACCCTTAGGCCAAAGCGGACAATATCTCGATAGTTAAGAGTTTGGGCTATTGCACGACATATCCAAAAAAAAATGATTTTTTAAGTTAAGAATTGGCACATGTTGCTATGAGCAAATAGTTGTTCACATATTGCTTTAAAAACTCGTTGAAAGTATTGAAGATGCTTGTCGAAGGTGTGACTATACGCTAGGATATATTCAAAATAAATAAACACAAATTTGCCCAAAAATTATTGGAAGACTTGATTCGTAAGTCAGATGAACATGTAAAGAGCATTGAATATCATAAACGGCATCATTTTCCTTTCACATAGACCATCCTTGCTTTTTAAAACTATCTTCCATTCTTCCCTAGGATGCATTTGAATATTATGGCACCTGTAATATAAATCAAACTTAAAAAATAAGGTTGACTTGTAGGGTTGATCAAACAAATCATCAAACAGGGAGTTGAAAATCAATATTTAATTTTAATATTATTCATTGCTTGATTGTCATTGCACATGCACTAGGATGTGTTATTGTTGAGAATGAGATCAAGTGTTGACATAGGGCAAGGAATTCCAATCTCTCTAAATAGTTCCTTAATATCCTCCTCCACTTGTCGCAATAACTTAGCATACTTTTGAGGCTGCAAATGGCATGCCAAGCCTATGGGGAATGACAACACCAATTTCAAAATTAGTCGATTGTTGCACGACTCACAAAGGTGGAAAATCAAAATTCATTTATTTGGATCACACACCCTCAAACTCCTATAACATAAGATAGGATTGGAAATCCTTCATGATTTTCCCCTTTAACAAGAAAAATGAAGCCCATAGTGGTCTCTCTTAGTGCTCATAAGAACATAAATTTTTACACTATTGAGAGATCATTAACCTCCCTAGTTTATTCTCCCTTTCAAGGTATTGAAAATATTTGTTCTCATTTTTAATGAAAGAATGCATATTTTTAAAACCATCATTAACCATTGCTCATATTTCTATGGCCCACCTAATAATATGTGACACACATCCATCAAAATGACTTCGCTTCATGCCTATTCTTGTAATTTAGCTCCAACAAAAAAAAATTACCAAGCATGTTATTCACCTTGATTATAATACCTCGCTAATGCCAAGATAGATTAAATAGTTATGGATGTTCTTGAGACTCAAGAAATAGTTTCTCCACCAAAGTGGTTGATACAATATTCTAACAACTTCTGCCATTTATTATGAGGTTGCAAACTTCTTAGAACTTTAGCCATTGATTATGGGTTACATAATTTCCCTCATGTAAGATATCGAGTGGAAGATATTGTATCACAACCAATTATAATCTAAGATACTTTCATCATTCAAGATTTATTGAATCACCAATAGCTCTCCCACATTAGCATGTAATATATTCATAATTATGTGGCCTTCATCATCCTCATTTGTTTCTTCTTTGTCAAATATTTCTTTGATGAATGAAAAATAATGACACTTGAAATGCTTCCACTTCAGAAGTGGATTTTTTGAATTGGTGTAGCTAGAGTGTATTGACTGCTTCTACATTCATGAGATTACCTGTAATAATCTAGATTAGACCTGATAAGAAAAATAAAAATTTAATTTCCATTTACAAGAATTTTTATGTATTTCAAAAAAATTTCCCTTAGGGTACATGCTATGGCGCTGTCTTCTCTGTTTTGGGCACTACAACGATGGAAAGTGAATAATGCGACACTGTGTGCTAGAGTGTGGTTGACCACATTGGTTGAAGGTGTTGTATCACCAAAATCTCTGTTTGTGTACTTGGAATTTCCTCGTGGGAGCACTGTGGCACTATGCAAAGTGATGTTGTAGCACTAGTCTATAAATATCCAATTATAATTTTCCAAAATTCATTTCACTCATTTTAGGCAACAAGTTAGAGAAACAGGGGGAAAGAATTTAGAGATAGAAAGTGGGGTTTTTGAGGTTGTAAAGCTGATTTCGCTCAATGGGTTAGTTGAAAAAGTTATTCGTCTCGATTAACCTACTTTAGATTTTAATTTCTTCACTTGTTTGTGTAATTTCGGTATTTTATTAAGTTGGATTTTACATAAACACAAATTTAAGAAAACTTCACTATGTAACTCTCGATATATGGTAGAATAGAACATTATGATCACATTGGCAAAAAAAAAAATTCACCATGTATTTTGAATTGTACACTAATTTAAGGGCTTGTGCACACCTATGATTACTCAAACTGTGCATATGATATGCCTGAATAAATGTAAGATGAACAAGTTGAAGTTGTAAAGATCATGATAGCAATAATCATAACACCTATGATAACATAAATTGGTTTGGTAAGTTTGTCATGTTCAAACTCTGTATCTTCTGTGAATGTTTCTGAATGTATTTTTCATGTTAGATTGAGTCATAAGGGTTTTGTGCATGAAAATAAGCATGTGGGTACGAAGAAAAATTTTAGTATCAAATAGAGACTTTAGCACAACAGTGCTAGCCATTTGACACCGCATGCCCCTCAACATTTACTAATAGAGAGAGAAGCACCACCATTACAGGGCTGTAACACTCCTAATGAGGAATTTCTATTTAACATTTTCCTTTTCGATTTAAAATCACAAATCTCTGTAACTAAATTAAACATAATTAACTCTAAAATTAATAAAAATTTAGTGGGCACAAAATAGACTTGCAAATTTTATAAAATTTAATTCGAGTCATCATAGGTAGACTCAACATGAAGTGGTTATTACAACTTATGTATGACAAGATAGTTATGTGACAAATTTTCTTTACTCCAATGAGCATAGTGAATGGAAAAATTATGCCTGGGTTTGGAGAGTGAATAAGATAAAGAGATGGATTAATGTTGTTTTTGGGTAGTAGTGTTTGGAGTTTTCATGCTGCTAGTTTTTGGGTTGGTTCTGTGAGGTGTGCAGGTGGTTGGAGTTGGTGATCTCCTGAGTGTTGGTTAGTTTTTCTTCTATTATGGCTATTCTTATCGTGAATTTTTGCAGATATATATTGTTCTTGGTACCTGTTTGAGCTTAATCGAGGATCTAAGCTTTGGCTTCATTTTGGGTGTGGGCTCCTTGCCACCCTGCTTTGATTTATGTTATTTTTACAGCTGTGTGACTACTAGGGATCTTTGACTTATTAGGTTATTTTCTTTTTCTTGTAGCTCTCTGAGCGTTACTGAGTTTGTGATCCCTTGAAGAACTTGTAATCTTTTTTTCTATATTAACCTGTAGGCTCTTTAACGGGTTTTAACAAAAAAAAAAAAAAAGAGGTAGGTGGATCTCACCAAACTACATATACATTCCCATATTATTTTTTTGGTGTTGATTGTCATTGTTCTTAGTCACGTGCTCTTCCTCAATAATAACTTACTAAATGTTATGGTGATGTTCAAATTTAGTAGAATATAAACATTCTTTTTTCACTTCATCCCATGATTCTAGTTATTCTCCTCGCCTCATGCATTATCCTTTTTTTTTTAATTTTGTGTTCTTCATTTGATATTCTCTTTGTAAATCATTTTTCTTATTTTTGTGGCCACCATTGCTCTCATCCACACATTTTACTCCAACAATAACTCACTCAAAGTTTTTTTTTTTAAGGAAAACCCCGACAGGGCCTACGCGTTAATATAAAATAAAAAGTACAAGATCCTTAAGGGGATCTTCAGCTCACTACTGCTCCGAAGAGCTACAGTCTAAACAAAAAAGAAATCCTTATGAGCCGAAGTTCCCCAACTACACCAAAATACAATAAAACCTAGGAACATTCTAGGGCGGTAAAGAGACCGCGCCCAAAAAAGAAGGCTAAAGTAATTCGACAATAAGTTCAAACCTTCATCAAAAGGGATCGAGCTAGTAGACAAAACCTCGATCCAAGCCCCTGCAAAAAGAAAACCTTCCAGCGCAAAAAGCGAAGGTAATAAGATAATAAATTGAAAGAAAGAAAAAAAATAATATGATAACCACTACTATAGCCATGAAATAATTCCACCCCCTGAATAAAAAAATAGTTTAGATCACATATAAGAGACCAACAGAAATGGTTATAAGCATAGATATAGAACTTCGTTAAACCACACCAGCAGCACCAATGCCCGTATACCTTCCAGATGAAATTACGACAGCCCAGCATACAAATCCAATCCAAAATCAGGTGCAAAGGAACCTCTAGTAAAATATAGCAGCATAACCGAATATAGCAATTGCAATCTTCCTAAACCAGAGACAGAACATGGCTTAAGACAGTCATAAAGCCTCCCAACTGAACAAGAGTACAAGCTAAAATAAAAAAATCCCAACCAACTATCTATAGACGCTGAGACGAGCTGACAGTCATAACACCAGAATAGAAGTAGCAAGACTAGTAATGAAAAAGAATAAAATTACCACCAGTCCACAGTAGTAAAACCCCACCCATAACCAAGAGAATATAATAAACCCGACAAAGCATAACAACCCAACACTCACAACCCACCAGACAACTTATCAAGGGAGCCACCATCACAAACAAATAGAAAGAAACCGAACACCCGGAAAAGCCGCCAAATGCACACCCAGCAAAACAACCATCACCGAGAGGAAAAACCAAAGACAAAATAGAAAAGGAGCCAGGGACACACAAAACATCAACCCATATGAATATAAGGTAAATCAGCTTTGTCTAAAATAACTATACCTTTGAGCATATGAGGTAAATCCATAATATTGAAATCCTTAAAAACCTCAAGCTGAGAGCTGAACCTAGTCAGGCAGACAACACAGGAATTCCCTTCCCGATGAATGTGAGAAATTTTATAGTTGAAGGTGGCAAGAAAATTTTTAATTTTCTAATAATATAGAAGTTGTATAGTAATAGTCAAAATAAAATCAACTAAAGCGATAGGAATAATTTCCACCAGTTTATTGACATTCCAAGAGCCATTGATAATAAAATCCTTTACCTTAATATTATCAATAGTATGAGTATGTAAAAAAGTATCTATAGAATAAGGCCCCAACCAATTATCTTGCCAGAAAAATATCTCACCTCTACCCAATACCCATTGTATGAATTGCTCAGCCTCCCATTTGATATACAGAGCCTTTTCCAAACCAAAGAATCAGACCTTTTATAATTACTTAACAAGGGATGAGTATCTCTACAATATTTAACATTCATAAATTGAGCCCATAAACTGGTATTAGATCTAAAAGAAAATCATAATTTATGGGAAAAAGCCTGAACCATATCAAAAATATTCTTGCAACCTAAACCACCTTCATTAAAAATCCCATAAACATTCTTCCAAGAAGCCCAACAAATGTAGGAACTATTATTTCTCGAGCCCCAGAAAAACTTATTTAACATTCTCTCCAATCTCAAGCAAGCTAGTAGACACATTAGGTTGTAAAGTATGAAACAAAAATATAGGAATAGAATTCAAAATGCTTTTAATAAGCACAAGCCTCCCACCAAAAGAAAGAAAGTTAGAAGACCAATTGAAAAATTTTCTTTGAAAAATAGTGAACATATCCTCAAAGAATTGAGTTTTTTTTCTACCTTTAAAAATAGGAGTACCCAAATACTTAATGGGGAGCGACTTAGAATGAAAATCACAAATTCTTTGAATCTCATTAGTTCTACTACGGTTCATAGCACTAGCAACAATAAAGCTACTTTTCTCATTATTAATGGCCAAACCACTCATATCCTAAAACTGGGAAAGGAAGTTGATTAAAATTTTAATGTTATTAATCAAACCATTAGAAAAAATAATAAAATCATCAGCAAAACTAAGATGGTGGCAATTTAATTTTGAAATTGGACATTGCCAAAGCTTATGATAATATTAATTGGAATTTTATTTACCATGTTTTGGATCTATTTGGTTTTAACTTTGTTTTTATTAATCTTATCAAAAACTGTATTGACAATGTTTTCTTTTCTGTTATTGTGAATGGTTCCTCCAATGGTTTCTTCCATTCTTCTCAAGGTTTAAGACAAGGTGATCATATTTCCCATGCGCTTTTTATTATTACTGCAGATTTCTTATCTAGGGGCCTTACTAATCTTTTTGAAAATTACCCGTCCCTTTACTTTAAAACTATGGGGGGCTTCCCCATCTCGCATTTGTGCTTTGCTGATGATTTTATTATTTTACTAATGCTGCTGCTAATGGTATTCGTAAACTGATGGCCTTCTTTGCCAATTTTGAATTGAGCAGTGGTTTATCCTTGAGCAAGCATAAAAGTTATTTTATTACTTCGAAAAGGGTGTCGAATGCTCGTATTATTGTCATTAAAAATCTTACTGGTTTTATGCAGGCTCATCTGCCTATCAAATACCTTGGTGTTCCTCTCTTTATTGGTAGGAGGTTTCTTTCTTATTTGATGATCTGATCACCTCTGTCCAAAACAAGCTTCTATCTTGGGATTCTAATTTTCTCAGTTTTGGGGGTAGATTGGTTCTTATTAAAAGTGTCATGTGTTCCTTACCTGTTTATATTTTTCAAACTATCATTCCTACTCAAGCGGTGTGTGACTTGATTCACAGGCTTATTAAAACATTTTTCTGGAAAGGCACCTCTTCTTCCTCTAAAATCTTGTGGGCTAATTGGAGTAACTGTTGTGGTGTCAAGTCTGAGGGTGGTCTTGGTTGCAAGGAAGGACTTGACCAAGGGTTTTTCTCTTAAACTTTGGTTTAATTTTTGTAAGGACCTTAGTCTGTGGGCCAAGTTCATGAATGTCAAGTATTGTTGTGGTAAGCATCCCACTAATTGTATTGCTAAGCCTGGTGATTCAAGAATTTGGAAACGCATTTGTAAGGTTAAATGGGAGGTGGAACCCTTCATTTCCTGGGGTTTGGGTGAAGGTAAAGTTTTTTTCTGGCAAGATAGGTGGCTTAATCAAACCTCTTTTGATTCTATGTTGAATACTTCTTCTAATGCTTTAACTAAGGTTGAGTATTTTTTCAATGATTCTAGTTGAGATTATGAGAAGCTTTATAATGAGGTCCCTACTTGCATTATTTCCAAAATTTTAAATTTACCTATCAATACTACTTCTAAGGATTTAATGTTGTGTGATCTTACTAAGGATGGTAGTTTCTATCTTAGTAAGGTCTGGCAGTCCTTTAGATCTAGAGGTAACGTTGATAAGATTTATAATCAAGTGTGGAATAAGAATATCCCCTCTACTGTTTCTATTTTTATTTGGCGGCTTCTTCACAACTATATTTCCACTGATGACATGCTTATCAGGAAATGTTTTAATTTAGCCTCTAAATGTCAATGTTGTTGGCATGTTGAGAATATTCATCATATTTTCATTTCTGGTCATGTGGCGGTTAAAACATGGGTTTATTTCGATGACTTATTCAAATTAAATTGTTTTAATGCTCATTCTACCCTTAAAGCTAATCTCTCGACCTGGTTTATTAACTCTAAGGGTTATATTCGTAATGTGATTCTTTGCTCATCCTTTGGTTTTTATGGTTAGAAAGAAATAATGCTGTTTTCAATAATGTGAGTATGAATCACCTATTCATAAGGTGAAAGACAAGGTTCTTTCCCTTGTGACCGTCAATCTGATTTCTTATAAGCATTTCAAGAACTTTATTTTTGTGGGAAAGGCTCTTGGGATTCATTTGAGTAATGGCTCTTCTGACTCATTGGTTAATATTTCTTTCTGGAACAAACCTCCTATGAATTTTTACAAGTTGAATGTGGAGGGCATGTTTAACAATGATGTTGGTGGCTGTGGAGGTATTCTCGGGACTCCTTTGGTCAGCTAATATGTGCCTTTGCTGGGCCTGTTCATAATGGTAATATTTTTACTGCTGTTACCAAGGCTATCCTTTATGGTACTCACTTATGTATTTCTTTTAGTTTATTTAATGTTCTTATTGAGGTTAGCCCGTACTTTGATTTTAAACTTTTATATGTCGAGCAAGATTTCTGCTATAATACGAATTTATTCTATATTATTAGAGAAATTAAGCTTTTATTGAAGGAGTGTAACTACTCCTTTCATCACATTCATAAGGATGCCAATGCTGTTGCCTATTGGCTCGCTAACTGGGGCTGTTCTCTTGATAATTACGTTGATATCCAGGGCTCCTCCATCCCTGTTCTTCTCTGTGGTTTAATTAAACTGGATGAGCTGGGCGTCCCTTACGTGAGCCTTTAGTAGTTTTTTTCTTATGGTCCTTTACTGGTTTCTTTTGTGGGTCTTTTGGGTTTCTGTTCTCAGTTTTGGGTTGTGTTGTGCTGTGCGGAGCACATTTTCTTCATGATGTTTCTTATCCTTCTTTTATTGCTGTTTCTGTGGGTTGGCAATCTTTCGAGCAATCTGGATGTTGCTGTTAGTTTTGTTAGTTGTTACTGGATGTTTGGCATTGGTTTGGTCAGAGCTTCTGTTGGGTTGTTGGTTGTTATCAAGTTGGTCGCAGGCTTAGTGGGGCTTGCTGCTCTCCAGGAATTATTTCCCTTTTGTATGCCTTTTATGTGGAAGTCTGCGTATCAGTGGTTATGGTTTGGTAAGTATGTTGTTCCCGGGTTAGCCTTTCCTGTGGGCTATTTCTCTATTTACTGGGAGCCTGATATGACTTGTGCTCATTTAGCCTATTTATATTTTAATAATTTTTTGATTGAGTATTGCTTGGATATTTGGTTTTATCTTAGTTATTATAATCTCTTGTTTTGCTCTAGTATTTCTATCTTGCAATTTTGGTGGTTGGAGTCTACTCAGGGTATTTGTTGTTGGCGGACTCTTTCTTGGATTTGGAAGAATGTGCTGAATGCCTCTATTTTTGCCTTCCTTTTTTGGGTGCTGTCTCCTTGCAGCCTTAGAATGTTATTAGAAATTTTTGTAACTATTAGTATAAGGAACCTCTGGCTCTTAGGTTTTATTTTGATCTTTTTTGTAGCTCTTTCGAGCAGTAGTTTCGAGCTGGAGGATCCTTTTAAGGACTTTGTAACCTTTTTCTTAATTAATACGTAAGGCCCCACCGCCAGGCTTTCCCCTAAAAAAAAGATGAGTAATCGGAATACCCTGAACAGTACGAAATAATAATTTAGGATGTCTTAAATATAACTCCTACCCCCACTACAGGAAAACTCATTGTTACCGACGGACAAAATCCGTCGGTAACAATGAAAATTCGTCGGAAATATACAGTTTCCGGCGGATTTTCGACGGTAATTCGCGCGTCGGAAATATATTACCGATGGATATAATCCGTCAGTAATATTTCCGGCATATTTTTCAGGCGTATTTTCGACAAAAAAATTACAAAAAATGACGTTATTATGTTATTAGTTTCCGACGTATGATCCGCCGGTATTGCCGGCAGAAATATCCGTCGGTAATACCGGCGAATTGTACGCCGCAACAAACCGACGTTACTATTACCGTCGGAAATTCCGGCGGACTAAGCGCCGAAAATTTCTGGCGCATAATCCGCCGGAAAGTTTGATATATCGTATTACCGACACCATTTCCAGCGGATAATCCGTCGGAAACCTGTAGCATTGACAAAAAAAACCTTCTTCCCTCTAAAATTGGATTTCCATAACCTGCAAACAAAATATATACAAAACAGATATACACAACGATGTCCACAACACAATAGACAATACACTATATAAATAATATAACAATATTCAAAATACTTACTCAACAGATTCAAATATCCATAATTATATTACAAAACATGTCCAAAACACAAATATAAATGTCTACATCCGTAAAATGAATAAAAAATATCTAGTATGAATCTGTTTCCTCCTCAGCTGCTGTACTCTTCCCACTGCTCATCTGCTCCCTCATCCTTTGCATTTCTTCTAACATTTGAGTTTGTTGGATTTGCATCTGCCGCTGTATCTCCATCTGCTGCTGCATTTGCATTTGCCAATCAGCTTGGGCTTTTCGTACCTATTCTAGCTCAGCTGTAAGGGCAGTTATCTGCTGGGTATATAAAGACTCCTGGGTACTAGATGAAAAACTGCAGCCACTAGATGCCTGCCCTTCATATGCATAAGCCTGCGAGCCTAACCTGTACACTATGCCGTGCTGCAATCCTCCTACCGCTTGCGACCAAGTGTGGTAGTCAGAATATTCAGTTGATCCGCCAGAAGAACCTTCACCTGCTGCAGTCTGGCTCTCTTGAATCCGTGTATACTCCTCCTATGAAAGTGAATAAAGAATTAAGCAATTTTTAGATAACATTATAAAAATTAAACTTATATACTTACAAAAGCTTTCCTCGCACGCTTGTCAACCCATCGCTAGTCCTCCTGTCGCTTGTGGGTATGACTATGTAATTCAACAGGAGTAGGTTCTCTACCCAACACCGCTTTCTGTAACATACATATATTAGTATTCTTATTAAAGAAAATTATTAAAAGATTTTAAAATTTCTTACCAGACATCTTCTATGATCAGTATGTGGAACAGAACCCCCAGTATGAAGGGAACTGCCCAAGCCCCCAGCATCAGAAGCTCTGTTCTGTCTGTTTTGATCCCTCTTCCTGCTATAGTCTGGGCTACTCCAAGCTGCGCTCAACTCTGCCCATACACTCTCAGCCATCCAAAGTGGTCGCTGGCCTGACTTTCTAAGATTTGTAAACATATCTCGCATGCGATTCGAGCCACGCTTCTTAAAATTCTTTCTAATTCTATCATTATGTTGTGGTAGCCAACAAAAATCTTTCTGCATTTAAAAACATACAATAAAGAATATATATTTTTGTTAACTTATGTAAATAAAATATATAATACATAATATTTTAAATTAATTACAAACCTCAAACTCTCTGAACCACATATTCCATACTTCCTTTGGGACTTTCTGCCAAGAAAGATAAGGAGCATCGTATCTGCTCCGGATTATGTCCCGTATTTTATGTATTGGCTGCTTTGACGGATGAAACTTGAAATTAATATGTTAGTTGTCAAAAAAATTAAATCAATTTTATTTGCATAGCTGAAATATAATTAATACATACGTGTCACCCTCAGGTTCAATCAACATGCGACCCTCTATCGCCTGCTCTGGTGCAGCTGGGGTGGAAGGTCCACCTGTTGCGGGCTGAGGTGGTGCTGTAGTGGTCTGATGTGGTGGTGGGACGTATGGTGCATATGAATATGGATATGGATATGGAAGAGGGCCACTATGAGGAGGTGGGGGTGGGAAGTAGGGGTAGAAAGGAGTACTCTGTGTGACATCAGGGGAAGGTAAGCGTGGGTCTGGTGAGTAGAACGTCTGTGGGCTACTAGCTCCAGGAGTAGGTAAAGGCGGGCTAGGCTGACTCTGGGTAGCAGGCTGAGATGAAGAGGTGCTCTTAGTACGTACAAGCCTGCTGGATGAGCCGCCAACTGTAACCTTCTTGCGCCTACCAAATATATTCTTTATCATTCCTCTCTGACGGTCATCACCTGAAGCCATCTGTACAAAAATTTAAGAAATATTAGCAACAGTAATTAAATAAATGCAAGCACAATAAAATTTTAATTAAATATAAAGTAGTAATTAAATAAATACAAGTACAACAAAAAATTATATACCTTATGATGATTCACTTTCATATGATGAAACTTATGTACCACTATCAGATTCGTCATGAATGTTCTCTAGATTTAAATCTACTTCCTCTAACTACAACTCACTTTCAGTAGTTGTAATTTGATAGTCCACATCATAAGCAAGATCTTTCATGTTTGACATAAACTCTTCCTGATGTGCTAGTGGTATTGAAGTAGTCTTCTCAATAACTCCCCTAGTTTGGTCTTCATAACTACGAGCCAATCTTGTTTGCCTCGTACTCTACTCGGATAATTAGCAAAGTAGACTTGGCTTGCCTGACTAGCAATGATGAATGGATCGAACTTTGAATATCTCCTATCCCGCTTAACTTCTGTTATACCATAAACTGGATTTACTTTTGTACATCTATTCAGTACTGGATCAAACCACTCACAGTTGAATAGATACACATTGTTACCATGTCTAGGATATTCCAACTGTATTATTTCTTGTAATACCCCGTAGTACTTAGAATCATCACCTGTATGGGTATTCTCTCTTACACATACACCAGAATTCTCTGTTTTCCTATCTTCACACCAAAACTTTGTTTGAAATTTGAAACCATTAACTAAAAAATTTTGATAACACTTCACAGCTCTATTTGGTCCCCAAGCTAGATCAAGTAACCCATTATTTTACAAAATACTACCTTGAGTGTGCACCTAATCAATAGGTGAAATATCATTAGTAAAATAATTAACTAGTTAAAGACATTAATAGAAATAAATAATCTTAATATGTACCATATTTTTAAACCAAATAGGGAATTCTGTTTCCACTATCTTTTGTACTTCTACTTGTTCTGTTGTATTCAAACCATTAATAAAACTCTTGTAAATATATATTAAGATTTAGATTGAATTTATAAGTAATAAATTTATGAGCAAGCTTATTCATACTTACTCGAGATATGACTCAACTTCATCACAGTTCAGCAAGATATATAAAGTGGCAACTTGCATCTCCTTATCAGTCAAATAGCGCATTGTGCTAGCGCCTAAGGGTTCACCATTTTCTTTGAATACAGATAAGTTTGAGGATTGAGCCATTTTTTTAGGTGCAGTGCTCTGACTTGATTGTGAAGCTATTTCAAAATAATACGAACAAAACTGGGTTGTCTCGTACATTAAATATGCTTCGCATATTGAGCCTTCAGGATGTGCTTTATTTTTAACAGTCTTCTTAAGTTTATTTAAATATCTCTCAAAAGGATACATCCACCGATACTGAACAGGTCCACCAACTCTAGCTTCATATGGTAAATGCACGGGAAGATGCTCCATAGAGTCAAAGAAACCTGGAGGAAATATCTTCTCAAGTTTATAGAGAATAAAAGATATATGCTGCTCCATAAGAATCAGGTGCTCTGCATTTAGTTTTGAGGAGCATAAATCTTTGAAGAAGATACTAAGCTCGACCAAAGGCTTTAAAATTTGATCCGGCAGATAACTAAAGGCAGTTGGTAGCAGACATTGCATAAAGATATGATAGTCATGACTCTTCATACTAAATAATCTCCCAGTTCTAATGTTAACACATCTGCTTAGATTTGAAGAATATCCATCAGGTACCCGTAAACTCTTGACCCATTCACAAACAGCTCGTCTCTGCTCTAAAGTCAAGGTAAAAGGAGCTTTTGGTTTTAAAATTTTTCCATTCCCACCATCCTTCAATTGTAATGCTTTCCTCCTACAAATCTCCTTTAAGTCTATCATTGCTTTTATGTTATCTTTGGATTTATCTTTGATGTCCATGACTGTATTGAATATATTATCAAAGATATTTTTCTCTATATGCATCACGTCTAAGTTATGTCTGATCAAGTTTGTCCTCCAATATGGTAATGACCAAAATATACTTTTCTTGGTCCAATTGTGGTTGACACTATACCCTGGCAATTTGTAATAAGCTAATATTGGAGAATCCACTATTGTGGGCATGAAACTTACTCTTTCAAATATTTTTTTACTAGTTAAATTTGGAGGAGGTGGCGATATAACCATTTTATTTTTGATAAAACTATCCTTATTTCACCTGAAAGGATGATCTATAGCTAAGAACATGCGATGACAGTCGAACCAAGTGTTCTTCCCTCCGTGCTTAAAGTAAATGACTTTGTATATTCCATAAAATGTGGACAAGCTAATTTTCCAGAAGTGTTCTAACCTGAGAGCATACCATATGCGGGAAAATCACCAATTGTCCAAAGTAATGCTGCTCACATAATGAAGTTCTATTTGGTGGAGATATCATATGTACTTACTCCATCTTCTCATAATAAATTTAAATCATCAATTAACGGTTGAAGGAATACATCAATCTTTGCTTTTGGATTGTGTGGCCCTGGAATGATAAGCGTCAAAAATATATAAGGAGTTGTCATGCACAACTCTGGAGGAAGATTGTATGGAGTGAGTATCACAGGCCAACATGAGTAAGGTGAAGCAGACTGGCTAAATGGAGTGAAACCATCTGCACATAAATCTAATCTTATATTTCTTGATTCTGAGGCGAAGGTGGGATTTGTACGATCAAAGTGTTTCCAGGCATCTGCTTCTGACGGATGTGTAATAAAACCTTCTTGTGAGATATGTTCTTTATGCCATCTCATATGTGCAGCAGATCTCATGGATGCATATAACCGTTGCAGTCTAGGAATTATGGGTAAGTAAAATAACCTACTAACTGGTACTTCCTTCAGCTTTCTTTTCGTGATAAATTTTGATTTAAATCTTGGTGCGTTGTAATAACGGCATGCAATTTCTGATTGATTATCTTTATAGAATAACATGCATCCATTGACACAACAATCTATCTTTGTGTATGTCAAACCAAGCTTGGAAACTAGCTTCTTAGTCTGATATAAATATGTAGGAATTATATTATCTGCCGGATTAGTTTCTTTGAGCAGCCCAATGAATTGATTAAAATATTCACGGGGGACATTATATTCTGCCTTGATGCTTAACATCTTAACAGCAATGGATAACTCTGAGTGAGTAGTGTAACCCTTCCATATTGGTTATTGAGATGCATGCAGTAGATCATAAAAATTTTGAGCTTCTTTATTAGGTGACTCAGGATTAGCTTCTGTATACTGTTCAAATTATGCTCCACTTGCATCATGAATTAAGTCCTCAAGATTAGGTATGATATGCTCTTCCTCGCCTATAGTAGCACTTGTCGATGTGCCACATCGAGAATCGAAATATGAGAAGTCCAATACCAATATTCTGGCATGAAGCCTCGACGATATAGATCAACAGTAACATCATCTGGGCTTAGGTAGACCTAATTTTTATGTTTAAAATATGGGCAACGAATCATTCCATCTTTGATGAAGCTGTGCAGTTGAAAAGCTGTCTGAATAAAAATATTCACCCCTTTGATGAACTCATCGGTTAATGTCTTTCTTCCTTGCGCCAATCGATTATACATCCAACTTCTTTGAGTTCTGATATCCATAATATAACCTACATATAATATGGATATATTAAATTTATTGAAGAAATATATAATGACTCTTAGCCTGCTCAGAAGACAATCATTTTAATTAAGTGACCAAACCACGTACTCATCCACCTTAGCATCCTTATCTCTACAACACTTAACCTAATATTATGCTTCTCTTCTAATGGCCAATATTCTACACCATAAAGCATTGTAAATCCAACCACCATCTTATAGAATTTCCCCTTAAGGGGCTGTTTGGTATGCGGATTTCGGCCGGATTTGGGCGAAATCCATCCAAACGGCCTAAAATGCAAATCCAATTCTCACGGCAAACGAAATCCTCTCGAGACGAAAAAATTCCCCCGATTCGCTCTAAATACTGGATTTTTGAAATTCCACTGACCATGGGAGTCCATCTCCCTGCTCTTAGACATTCCTACGAAAGCTATATTGAAAATCCGGATTTTCTAATGGCCAATATTCTACACCATACTGCATGGGTTGGTTTGGTTGGCAAAATCTCTCTCCTTACCCTAGACCCACTTAAGTAAACTCCCCAAACAGTTTTCAGGATTTAACCCCTTTAGGATTTGATAAATTATTTGGCAAATTCGGATTTAGAGAACTTACAAAATCCTACTTAAATGAAATCCTAGGTTCTACCAAACAGCCCCTAAGCTTGAGGGGGACTTTTCTATCACACAACAAGCCCAATGCATTCCTCCACTTCAACAATCCAATTTGAATTCTACTAATAATATCACACAAGGGTACAATCTAGTAAGAACATCCATGACTAAAGAAAAGAGAGTGTTACCTCCACACCAAAGAACATCGTCGAAGGAATTCCGAAGGAACGTCGTCGAAGGAGCGAAACCTAGCGGCGAAGGAACGTCGTCAGAGTGTCGTCGGAGCGTCGCTGGAGAAGGAGAGTCCGCCGGTCCGCCGGCGTCGAAGGAACGGAATACGTCGTCAGAGCGGAATACGTCGTCAGAGCGGAATCGAACACAAAAGCCGAACGAGACGAGAATGAGGAACCAAGCACGAGATGGCTCGAAATAGGGCCTTTACAGGTGGATTTTTCGGCGGATACTCCGTCGGAACTATTACCGGCGGAACATCCGCCGGTTATAGTTCGTTGAGTTTAAGTAAGCCGGCGGAAAATACGCCGGTACGACCGCCGGTAATTTCAGGCGGATATTGCGTCGGAAAACGAAACTTTTTCGATGCAATTGCGTCGCACTATCCGCCGGTAAGGAAGCGACGGATACTCCGCCGGAAATTCCGTCGCACAATTACCGGCGACAAATCCGCCGGTAATTGCGTCGCTAGTTTTCGGCCGATACCATCCGCCGAAAATTCCGACGGTAACAGACAGTTTTCCTGTAGTGCCCCTAGAAAGATACTCCATAGCAATAATAAAAAGAGCTGGGGATATAGGGTCACCTTGCCTTAAGCCTTGTGAGGATTTAAAGAAACCATGATTCCTCCCATTAATGATTAAAGAGAAATAATAATTCTGAATGCTATTTTTAATAAACAAAATAAAGGCGGTGCTAAAACCAAAAAGGGATAGAACATTGTATAAAAAATTCCAATTAAGATTATCATAAGCTTTAGTAATATCAAGTTTGAAGATAATATTACCCCCTTTGACTTTAGCATTAATATCATGCGTGATCTCTTGGGCAAGAAGAACATTGTCAAAAATGCTTCTCCCCTTCACAAACCCAGTTTGGTCATAAGAAATGATTCTAGGCAGAATGTTAACCAATCTACTAGCAATGATTTTAGAATTAAGTTTGTTAAAAAAAGAACATAGGTTAATAGGTCTAAAATCATTCCAATTATTGGTGACCTCCTTTTTAGGAATAAGGACAACATTCATGGAAGAAAAGAATTTAGGATAGGGTTTACTAGTAAAGAATTCTTTCACCGCCTCCACTACGTCCATCTTAACAATATCCCAGGTTTTTTGAAAAAATTTAGTCATAAAGCCATCAGGACCAGCCACAGAATCCCCATTCATGTCCTTAATAATGTTCCAAATCTCAGCCTCAGAAGGAGTTCCAATAAGTAATTAGTTCTCAATATCACTAATAATGTGAGGGATAACAAAAGGGTTTGTAATAGGAATACAGTTAATCTTATTATTAAAAATGTTTTTGAAGTGGTCAACACCAGACTTAATAACAAATTCCTTAGAATCGTAAATATTGCCATCACTATCAGTAATTTTATGAATATGATTCTTAATTCTATTTTTATTAACCAAAGTATGAAAAAATTTGGTATTTCTATCACCCTCCATGATAAACTTAGCACTAGACTTTTGCCTCCAGAAGACTTCCTACTGATTCTGTAACTGAAAAAAAGCATTCTTAGCCTCATTGAGGTAAGTAAGATTTTCAATAATAGGATTATTTAAATAGACTTTATCCAACTCAATCACTTTATTCTCCGCATCCTTAATATTGGTAAAAAGATTCTTGAAAATATTTTTATTCCACCAATTCAAGATTTGCTTTAGTCTATTCAATTTAGACCATAATCTAGACATGCCCATAATGTTATTATCAAGATAAATAGGAGCAAGCCAGTTAGAATGAACCAGATTCATAAAATCATTATGTAAAATCTACATATTTTGAAATCTAAAAGCAGAGGGACCATAAGATCTATTAGTATTGATAGTTAAAAGTAAAGGTGCGTGATTAGAATGGGTTCGACTTAAATGTTCCACATTAGTCATATTAAAGTCAGCGATCAACTCATTGTTGAAAAGAAGCCTATCAAGTCTTTGCCACATAGTAGCTCTGTTCCAAGTAAAAGCACTCCTAGAAAAATCAATGTCATGAAGATTATACTCATTAATCATAGAGTTAAAATCATCCATAGCTTTAACACTCAGATAATTACCCCCAATTCTCTCAGAGGCATTAGAGATTATATTAAAGTCACCACCAACACACCAAGGCCCATTGACATTAAGAGCAAAATCAACTAAAAGATCCCATAGGGGAAGACGGCTCAATCTAGAACAAGCAGCATAAACAAAAGAAAAGTTGCACTTGATGTTAAAACACTTAATTTGGGAATTAACAACTTGAGGAAAATCAGAAATGATGTCCACAGTAATAGCAATATTTCACATAATCTAAATTTTATTAGAACAGTTAGCATAGAACTTAGAGAAACCCAAACTAGAAGCAGTATAAGCAAGTTTATCATTCGAAATCAAAGGTTCAATTAAAACCAATAACTGAATATTATGAATTCTACATAAATTCCTAACTCTAATTTTAGAGTCAGCCCCCCCAATACCCCTCACATTCCAAATAAGAGCTTTAACCATTACAACCTTTGGGAATCGTTTGAGCTCTAGTAGAACGAGGTGTAGACGGTAAGGTAATTTTAGCATGTTTTCCTTTCTTTTTTCCAACCTTAGAGAAGCCTTCATCATCCATGGAAGGATTCTCATCAAGATTGGAAGACATCGAATCAACATTCTCCACACTATTGTTAGGATTCATAGAAGAATTAGGAATAAATTCTCCTTCTTCACAACCCTCTTTAGAACCATCCTCTTTTTCCAAACCTTTATTTTCAATTTCCACTTCAATAATATCATTAAGACGTGGATGAGGTAAAGGAAGATCAGGATTGTCATTGTTATGGAGCATAGAATCGATCGATACATAAATATTGGGAACTTCCAAATTAGAATTACCCATATTAAGAGCATTTTGTTCGGTTAAATCGCCCAGATTCTTTTCCGGCAAATCCACATCAATGTTAATCTCATTTTGTCAATAACTCACTCAAAGTTATGTTATTATTTTTCCCCAACAATAATATCTATGAAAGATCAACAAATATGGTGAACAGATCGAGCTGAATGATATTGAAGATGATGCGATGTTTTTTTATTAAATTTAAAAAAAAGAAATGCATACTAAATAAAATTTTATTTTACATCACATCATAAATTAAAAATAACAAAAATTAAAAAAATAAATAAATAAAAAAATTCCCAAGCTGGCCCTTGGTTTCAAAGAAAGGGTTTGGTATTACCAAGATAAGCCAATAATGTAACTAAACAATGCTTTATGATTGTGACAAAAGTTTTGACTACTCATCTCCTAAATTGATCAAGATCAAAAAATTTCTTTGTGCATTTGAGAAAAGAGAAATGGTCAATTTTGTTTTTTCAGTAGTAGCACATGAGAACCTATTTTTGTTAGGATTGAGCGGTTCAAATAAATTATTCTTTTAAATAAGAGTTGGCAAAGAGAGAGAAAGGACAAAAGATCTATTCAACATATAAGTTAATAATTAGTTTTGGGCCTTTTGTCCTTAACTAGAGGAGCCAATATAGAGGACCCTACATAAAATACATAGAGAAAATATTATATCTTGTAATCATTACTCTTGTTGAATAGGCAAAGATAGGGGGCATAATAAAAAAATGTTTGGGAAAAATTAAATGCATGGATTTGTGATGGTGGCATTCCTCAATTTGGATGATGCTATAAGGGCCTAATTGGTTTGGGGAATTAGAAATTTATATTCATAATTTCATATTAGATGTTGGGTTTAAATATGTACTCTAAATTTTAAATCCTAAAATCATAAATCTAAAATTCTAAATTTAAATAATAGAATCATATTTTTTTAGGGTTTGAGGAATTTGAAAATTATATTCATAATTTTATACAAGAGGTTGGGTTTGAACATGAACCCTAAATTCTAAATCCTAAATCATAAATAAAAAATTCTAAACTTAAAAATCGTGAATCATGAACTTTATTAAAATATAAACCCTGAATTACTCAAATTCAAAACCCTAAAACCTAACCTAAATCAAAACCCTAAGCCTTAGAATATTTATATTTATTTAAAAAAAGTATAAATAAGTGATTTTTCAATTAAAAGTTTTCTAATCACTATTGCAAAAGTTAGAAAGATTTTTGAATTGGTCATTATGAATTAGATGCCTTCTCATTCTAAGAAATAAAATCACAATTTCTTGTCAATTAAATTTCTAACAATTCAAAAAAATTTGATTAAAACAAATTAATGAAAGCTTATTTCAATTTAATGCCCTTACAATATTCATTTTCTCTCTTTTAATTCCTTCAAATGAAAGTGAATTTATTGATGAAGAGATAAGAAAACAAACATTTTTTTTGAAAAAAAAAACTTACAAAGAGGCTTACGCGTTAATACGAATAAAACAGTTACACGACCATCTTTAAGAAATCTAAAGTAGCTAATGCTCAGAAAGCTATATAAAAAAGGAAACAAAAACCTAATAGTTAAAGAACCCTACTAAATTACAACCAAAAAAAAAAAAAAAACAGACATTCATGCACTCATCAACAAAATATTAAAAAACTTATCAACAAATATCTTCACGCTTGATTTCGTTTGTTTACATGCAAACATGTATATATTATAATTACTGCTCCAATAAATGAGCCTTCTCGTTAGCCAGCTCATACTTGTTCAATAAAGCTCGAGCTCAAGTTCAAACTCGATAAGTAATTAAGTTCAAGCTCAAGCTCAACCTAAGGGTGATTCGAGCTCTGCTCGACTCGTTTACACCCCTAGCTATCACAGATCTAACGACAAAAAAAATCATTTTATAAAAATTATGAAAAATAGCCAAAAAAAAAAGCAAAACTGAAGTATAACAGTCATCTATAAAAAAATAAAATTTTGAAAAACTCTATCCTAAATAAACTCAAAAAAAAATTATTTTCATTTTAATAATCCAAAACTCATACTTCTCTCCTGTAGAAATGGGAATCAATGGTTGGGATGCGGGAATTATTCCATTTGATGCCATACATTTTTTGATGAAGAAGACTCTCATTCTTAATTGCTCATGTAAGGATCAAAAGTTGGCTTTCTGATACAAAAATACTGTTAATTAACCCATTCCAGATAACTAAAAAATTATGGAAGTGCAGAGGCGTGCAACGTACACTAGGGAAAAAACACAACATATAAAATAATAAATCAGACAAAACCTTTGGTTCTTTTAGTCAATTTTATATATAAACTAACACTTGTTAACCTTCAAGTAAGAAAAAAAAAAGAAAGAAAGAAAAGAACGAACAAACAAACCACACAATTGCTAACCTTCAGAAAAAAAACCAAAGAAAAATGAGGGATCTTGTCTAACCTTCAGGAAAAGATCATCCAAACGGCCTGTCATGGTAATAAAAACAAGGCTTACACAGCTCATCTTAGTCTGTTGTTTGGGAGTTTTAGCAACCAATCAAGAGATCTTGAGTTAAAGTCATGTATATATGATGTGTGTGAGTTTGTCTTAATTGACTTAAAAGTTCCAAAAAAAAAATAAAAACAAAGCTTAATGCAAGAGGTGAATAGCATATTATGGATCACTTTGCAAAATGTTCGGAAGTTTTACTCTCGACGCAGACAGTTTTTTGCAATTTCGATGTCAATAATAAATAGTTAAAGGTACCTTAGAGCTTATTTGGTTTCTTGTAAATTGAAAATAATAACATGAATGATTTACAAATCCTTTTTTTTTTTGCTTTGCAAACATGATTTCAAACTTTTTATTTTAATTTAATTTTTTAATAAGATCTTTAAATTAAGGCTGTAAACAACATTGCTAACTTTTTTTTAAAAGAAACTCATATAGGGCCTACGTGTTAATAATCAAAATTCAGATACATGCCCTTAAAGGGATCGATAACTCACTACTTCTCAAAAAGCTACAACAAAAAAGACAAAAAAACCTAAGAGTCAAAGATCTCTGCCTAATTAAAAAAGATATAAAATATAAAGAAACCTACAAGAGGTAGGCAAGAAGTTAGACCCAAAAATAAATGACCCATAGCTGAGATAGACAATAAGCTCGAACTAGTGACAAGAGCGAACTCCATTCTTTTTTTATATGCTTGTAAAGAGGTTTCCTATGAATGCACATTGATGTATCTCCTTTTCTCTGAATATCAACACATCATGCACTACAGGAAAATCACCTATTACCGGCAGCATTTTCTGGTGGAAATTGATCATTTTTTGGCGACTTTGGAATTTACCGACGGCTTTTTAGAGGCAAAGTTTCCGCTGATAAAACCCACATAGGAAAAATATTTCCGTCGGTCTTTTCCGGCAACAAATATTTTCAGTGGAATAAGGCCGCCGGAAAATTAAAAAAAATAATTTAAAAATAAAGCTACATGACCGCCCAGCCACTCACTGCTTAGCTGCCCTTCAGACCCGCCCAACCCCACGCTGCCCGCCCCGACCACGACCGCACGTTACCCCCCCATCTGCCTGCCCGATCATCGCGCTGCCTGAGATTCGAACTTAGGACCTGAGTGTGTGTGGGAGTACAAATACTCAACCTCTTTGCTTTGGAGTAAAATGTGTCATAAAACATACTCTTTTATATTTAAATAATTCAAATTCAAAAATTAAAAATTAAAAATTAAAATAAAATAAAATGTTAAAATGAAAAAATAATTAAAATAAACTATTAAATTAATAATTAAATTAAAAATAATAATTAATTAAAATAAAATATAAAAGTAATAATTAATTATAATAAAAATTCATTAAAATAAAATATTAAAGTTAATAATTAATTAAATAAGTTATTAAATTAACAATTAATTCGACTAAGTTATTAAATTAATAATTAATTAAAATAAACTATAAATTATTAATTAATTAAATTACGAATGTATGATTTTTCAGAAATTATTAAAAACAGCTAGAAACTCCGCCGGAAATACAACCGCTGGAAAGCCGTTGGAAAGATGCCGGAAATTCTTCTGAAAAATTAGACTGCAGGAAAATAGTCGGCCAGAAAGCCATAAAAAAATCCACCAGTAATGAACGATTTTCCTGTAGTGATGCAATTATTACACCATGCAATTAACTAATAGTATAAATGAGCTAAATTTGAGCGAGTTTAAGTGTTGTTTTACTCATCAAGAGTGCTTGTGTTTGGAGCTTTGGAAGCTGATGTTGTTCATTTTGGAGGCTGCTTCCCTTCTGATGGTTGGCCCTGGTCCCGGTGGATGCTGGCTTCATCTCCTTGTCAGCTTCTTGGCTGTTTTTCTTATTATTCTTATGATTACTGTATTAGATAGGATCATATGCTCATTAAGTTTTGCTTCAATTGATGTATTTTTAGAGAGCTCTTGATCCTTTTAGGACTTATTTCCTTTTTATTATTTATCACGTTGGCCCATTGTCGGTTTTATCTAAAAAAAAAAAAAGAGTAACTGGGCAGTCATGAAAAGTTTAATATTTTGAGACCATTTGTTAACCCCCATAAATAATCCATCGATATTCAATATCCTACATAAAATATTGTTAAGATTAAGTAAGGAATATAAAAACACAATTTCAAGGTAACAAGCTTTTAGGGAATCTTTAATAGCATGCAAAAAGGAACATCAGTCAACAACTTTATAGTAAGGAAAGCTGAAAGGAAGGTATCAGTTTCTTCATGTTCATAACGAAAATCAACAAGGGCATATAATCCATGGCCTCATGAGTATAGATAGATACAGTGGTTGAAAGTCAATTGGGAAGTATGTGTGGAAGGGGGGAGGAAGAGGTTTACTACCAACATAAGTAATGGATATGAATGACACTCTTACGCCTACCACCGGCATTTAAGACTTCGCAGGAGGAGGAGGAACAAAACTTAAAGTGATTAGTCCGAGGTAGCTAATGTCAGTTGAGAGCCCACCATTAAAATGATAGAGGTCAGCGTTGAGAACAGACAGAGAGGGTTCGAACTCCAAAGATCTGTAATGATGGATGGTTGATGGGCCACCACGAAATTCATTGACCTGGTAGGCAAAGTAGGCAGGCAGAAGTGATTGAGATGATTGAACATGAGAATTCTGGGAACCGAGGCAGTGAACGACATTTGATCTACGTCCAAAGGGGAGCCCATGGCCCCATGGCAAGTGCTAATAATATAGGGGATGCCTGCTGGAAAGAGCAAGGCGTGATAGGGCGGAGTAGCAGGGAGAAGACCATACTGGGTATTGGTATTTTCTTCTATCTAAAAAGTGTAATAAATTTAGTAGGTAAATTCCAAATCTATTACTATAATTTAAATATATAGAAACTTATTGCTTCTTAATTTATTCTGCCTGGTTAGCCGCTGACACCACCTTCCTCACCTAGTCGATGTCATCTTGCCAGATTTCTTGTCGTACATCACCTTTCTTCGCAGTCCTCCAACCACACTGTGCTCGTATTTGAAGGGGGTCGGTAGAAATAGGAGCATGGCTAACTCTTATCATCTTCTAATTCGATTTTACTGTTGCACATCTCTACTAAATTAATCGGTCACCTTAGATCATGAATTCATACGTATGTCCTCCAGCCTCTTGGGCTTGGCACCTTTCAATGCTGGCATCCACCTCATCCTAGCTCTTGAATGCCTTCACTAGGGTGCCCTTTGGCACCACTTTAGCCTGTTGTTAAAACTATCAATCACCTAATGTCCATATCTAGGGGTTCCTTTGATGATCTCCTTCATGGTTGTTCTTCACTTTTCTAGGTATAGTCAGACATGAGACACCCTCTACATTTTTCTTATCAAATCAACTACCTCTCTTGGCATCTTCTCATCAAGACAAACTAACTCTAAACAATCCTAATGATGTGTTTTCAAGCCTATCCGATACTCTTTTTTTTTTTTTTTTTGGGGAAAGCCCGGCGGTGGGGCCCTACATGTTAATTAAGAAAAAGGAATACAAGGTCCTTAAAAGGAACCTCTAACTCAACTCTACTGCTCGAAAGAGCTACAAAAAAGATCAAAAAAATACCTAAGAGCTGATGGTTCCTTATCATAATAGTTACAAAGATACCTAAAAACATTCTAGGGCTGCAAGAAGACAGCACCCAAAAAAGGCAAACAAAAGAGCCGGTCAGCACATACATCCAAATCCAAAAGGTGGTCCGCCAACAAAAAAACCTCTGAACTCCAACCACCAAAGCTGCAAAATAAAACCAACTCATTCAGCCCAGCCTTCCCACCAAAAATACGAGCTAATAACCAATCAAAAGAGATAATTCCAGAGCAAAGAAGATTTCTACACAGAGGATTGTACCAGAACATCCTCCAGACAACCTGCAAGAAAAAGTTCTCCAACAACACTTGGTTGAGTACATGATAAGAGTGAAATAGTAATACCAATTAAAGGCTTGCCAATGCTGCACAGGTTAGAGAAAAAGCCCCAGCCTCAGAAATATTAAAGAAGGCAACCATACTGAAATAAACAATAACCACAATTGTATACCAATACTCTAAAATTATCTTTGATCAGGAACTTCATAGCTCGTAGACATTCCCATTAATCAATTCAAACCTTATTCCATGTTATGTAGACATCTCATTGTGAGCTAATACAGCTTAGCAAGCCACATTTATCAATCTAAAATTTTAAATAAATTCATTATTAAGCATTTAATTGAGTGTTTTAAGTAGTATATAATAAATCACTGTACTGAGCATAACAGTTATTACAATATTAGGAATTCAAATAACTGTGTTGGGAAAATAAATAAACACGTACTTCATATCATATATAATTCAGAGAAATCTAACAATTATGCCTCCCAATAGATAAAATTGGGAGAATTCTGAATCGTATGCTTCCGAACAAATAGAATTCAGAGAATTATGAGAATAGAGTGTGCATATAGCACCAGATAATCTGAATATGCTCTGCACACCAGAATGTACATTCAACACAAGAAAAATTTCCTTCTTCCACCCCAGAACTCCTAAATCATACATTTCAACCAATTAAGAATATAATTCTCTGAAACTCACTTCAGAACACATGCAGACTTTCACATGTATACAAGATATTCCCAGGCATATGCATAAGAGTTCAAATATAGAAATTTAACATATTACCTTGAATCTAGTTGGGTCAAAATGGGTTGAATGATACTCTAATCATGCAGCTATCACATGTTGGACCAACATAGCCGAACTACAGTCCTCAAACCACGATTGCCAGACCACACCTCCCAAACCACTATCGCCTAACTCCATCAAATACCGTCATTCGACTACCATCCTTCTTACCTCCCCCACCCCATGATAACATTTTCATATTTTAAGCAACATGTAATGTAGAATTGATTATTTGATAGACACATTATTGCAACGAATACAAAAAATCATTTTAGAGGAAGAAACTGTATGAACATGCATTGGTTGTAACTCGGGATCAAATGTATTAGTTATTATAGCTTATGATGAATATACATATGAGGACTCATGGGAGGTTATGGATGAAATAACAGGAGTTGTCATGCTACGCTCATTGGTGAAGCTGAATGGTGGCCATTCAAAGAAAAATCAAAAGTCGCCAAAGGAGAAGAGAGATGCGATGCAAACATATGCAACATCGTTCTAGAGTTAGAGGTCATAATTGAGTAACTTGTAAGGTCAAGTGGCCACCACCACCATTATAACAATTTATAATTTACACTTTAGTTATCACATGAACATTCATTAGTTATGGAATGATGTAGTTGATGTATGGTATTATTTGCTTTATTATCTTTTATGATATTTGTTTTTCATGTGTTATAGCTTTTTTTTTTATCAACTTTTGTGTGTTATAGTTGCTATGATAGCTCTCTTGTGCATTACACTATGCCATTTTACAGTTACATAAATAATTATATTAGGCACTATTGTAGCTACTAGAATATTATTTGAACAATATTCAAAGCTTATTCAAATAATGCCCGAATCTCCTTCGAGTTGTATTTGACCTATATTTGAACCATAATTAATCATCTATGTCTAATATGTATTAGAAATGATTTTGAATAAGATTTGAATATTATTCGAATAAACTTCGAACATTGTTCGAATAAAGTTCAACTAAAATTTGAACGGTAAGATTCATGAGTTGTCCTAAGCCTTATTGCTTTAAGGTATGAACAAACCTTGATCAAGCCAAGTTCAGAGCTTATTCTAACCAATGTTGATCACAATGGACAATAAGTACTCTATGGTTCAAAGCAGAAGTATTTTGGTCCAAATGGACTTTCAGCATATTTCTTCAAGAAATTAAGTATCGGACATAATTTTGCATATTATGCGGCATAGGAAGTCAATTTTCCATCTTGCAACTATCATTTTAGCTGATAATAATTTTTTTTAAAAAGAAATTGTGCAGTCTACCAATAAATTAGCAATTGAGTGATGATAGATTCATAATTTATAATTTCTTAACATTTCAAAAATTAATGAAAATGTTAGTGTCTAGGTCTTCAAAAACCCATCATAAGTTTTCTTCTTAGAATCCTATTCTCTATTATCATAAACTTGATGATTTCTAGCAGTTGGAAGAAATTTCTAAGACACCCCTCATTTCTTGCAATAATTAATTGTGTGCAGTGGCCTTCCTTTCTTCAGAACTTGAAGCATTTAACATAATAAAATATATTATTTAATCCTCATAAATTAACAAAAAAAAAAAAAATCTGTTCACATAAAAAAATCTGTTGTTTAAATAATAGCTACTTTTCCAGAAACTTCCATTTTAGACTTTGCCTTCGTTTGGGAAGGCTTTCTTCCTGCTTCTTAAAATAGCTTTTTAATACAAAAATTAAAGGCTGCTTTAAGAAGCAGTAAAAAAGCCATTCCAAACAAAGCCTTTGTTTGGGACAACTTTTTTACTGCTTCATGAAGCAAATTTTTAGTACAAAAATTTGGGTACTAAAAAATTGCTTCATGAAACAGTAAGAAAGTTGTCCCAAATGAAGATTGCCATATATTTTCTCACTAAATATAAAGATAGAAGTACCACGTGGTTAGCATACGCGTTAATTAAACTAGGGGTGTCAATTTTTTATACGACTCGAAACCTGACTCAAACCAGACCCGAAAAAATCCGGGTTCGGGTCAACCCATTTGTGAAACTGGTCGGGTTCGAGTTCGAATTTCTGACCCGTTTGAAAAACGGGTTGGGTTCAGGTTGACCCGACAATCCGCGGGTCGACCCGATTTGACCCGAAAATTTGATCCGTCGCATCATGGCAGCATTGTGCCGCTATCGCCTGTCGAGTCCGTCAGACCGTCATGTCTAGCAGAAGCAGCGTCGCGCAGATGGCATAGTTGCCATCGCGTCAGGGCTTTGTGGCGCTGTGCAGGCAGCTCAAACGCTCCACTGCTCCGCCTCACCAGTCGCCAAGCCACAGCGGCGCAGCCTCGCAGACAGCTCCTTCGCTCGACCTCAACCGCGCCGCACTAATTTACTCGATCGCGCTAGGGTTTGACCCAATGCAGCCACGCAGGCCGCTCCGCCTCGACTCGACCTCGCCAAGTCGCCTAGCGGCCATGCCAGCCAGGCCCGACGCTGCTACGCTTGCGTGAGTCGCGACTCAACGATTTCGCCCGCGGGTTCTCGAGTCGGGTCGGGTCAACCCGCTAACTCGCGGGGGTCGGGTTCATGTTGAAAATCTTGACCTGTTTAGCTAAATGGGTCGAATTCGGGTCAACCCGTTTAGGTCCGAGTCAACCCGGGTTGGACCCGAATCCAACCCGTTGACCCGAATTGACACCCCTAAATTAAACTTTTGACCCAATCTTTCCACAATATAAATAGTTGATATATATGTAATAAAAATGCATAAAAAAATATATTTAAATAAAAGATGTGCTCTATTGATTATTCATTGCTTTTTAATGGGTGACATGTAACTCCAAACATATATATATCTATGCTGACTCTCAATCGCACTAACGATTAAGTATATTTAATTAGTGGTGGTAATGGTTCCTTCAAGGGATAGATCAGTGCCATTCTGTTGGAGCAATATCTAGATTGCTTTCATTATTATTTAAGAATTTTTATGCAGCAAGAATTATAGAGTTAAATCATAACAACAATATTAATTTATAATTCATAGATATAATTGCTTTTATTAGTTGTCGGAGAGCCTTGTCTGAGAAAAAAATTATTCTATAGAATCTCTCTTTTCCTTTCGAACTTTCAAAATTATTGAAATGGTTTTTGTATGAGGCTATACGATTGGTTGTTCTCAAATCATATTTTTATGTTTCTATCACTAAAGGAAAATTGTCCATTACCGATGGATTTTCCAGCGGACTTGGGAAATTTTTCGGCAGAAATTAGATATTTCGGCGTCTTTCTGGCGGATTTGTGTTGTGTTTCTGGCGGCGGTCGGAGCAGAGGCTTACATAGAATTACCGCCGGAGATTTCCAGCAGTATTACCCAGCGGTTTGACCGCCAAAAATTACTGACGGTTTAACCGCATGAAATTACTGGTCCATAGACTGTAGGAGAATCACCGGTAATTTCCGATGGTATTTTCGGTAGCAATAACTACTGACCACCAAAAATTTCTTGTTGTTTTCCTATTGGTTCTGGCGGCTTACGTTATCGGTGTTTCCGGCGACTAGAATAAATCCATTAAAATAAATTTCTATTTATTTTTTATTATTACTTAAAAATTGATACTCACGAGAGCTTCTTGCCTCATCAACCCACTGATGATCAACTTGATGTTAGTGAGTCCTTGTGATCCCCCAGAATCTAATTTAGAAGAATTATTCTTTTATCTTTTAATAAACAACAACTAGGGCTACCTAATTTCTTTTATCTATATCAATTGCAGCAAAAATAAAATTATCGATCAAAACATCAATATATATATCTATATTCAATTCTCAAAAATTATATACACTACTCAACATTTATACAATTATGTTATAAATACTCTGTCATGAGTATAAAAGAATAATTAAAATAAAAATAAATAGAACCTAAAGAATCCTGACCAGCCTCACACTCCTGATTCTCTGCCTTGACCTGAAATTATTTAACCACATATAAAAAGTTAGCATATCACCAAATCTATAACTAAATTAAAAGCATGATAAAGGAGCAATATGCATGTTAGGGATTAAATCATAGTAGTAGCATTCATATGATCATTGACTCTGTGTAAAAATAATAAAATTTATATATAGTAGTAGTAGAATCTATACAATCAAATAATACAGTACAAAAGTTAGTAAAATAGTAAACTAATATGAGTGTCAAATCTATAAAGCAGTCGTTGTATTCGTAATAACAATCAGTACAGAAATCAAATAAAATGTCAAATCAAAATATCATTAAAGGCTGTTAAAATTAAATTATTATAGTAAAATCATATAGAAATGTATACATGCTATTCAATTATTTTATATTAATATTAAATCAATAACTTAATCATATGCTCAATATATCACGTATATCATGTGCTCAATGAATATATCATGTTTTTCATATCAATAAATTAGTGGTTGTGTTAATAATAAATCTATACAGTAATATGAACAATGCATCAATAACATTCATTTCAGTAGTCAAACTAAATAAGTAAGAATTCTAGCTATCACGGTAATTTTCAGTATCTGCGTTAGTATCAATAACTATTGGCTCAGCTAATAGAGTTGTACGTAACTCTTTGCTCGTTGGTATAGTAATCATCTCCTTATAACTCCCAATAAGTGTATCACATAAATCAGTAAAGGATATATAACACCAAACCACAGAATTAAAAAAAAAGATCATCTGTTCACCATCTTGTACAGGTCAATCAATCTCTAACCAACAGGTCAACTAGTCTTTACTTATCTTTTACAAGCACATTATTATCATAGTACTATAATAATAATCTTAATTATATATTCACATTTATTTTCAATACATTACAATAAATAAAGCATAATTCAAAAAATATTAAAATATCCTAACGGCAGACAACAAAAATCATACTAAATAAAATTTCATATTTTTTAGAATTTAATCAAATTATCAGATATTGTATAAAAAAATATTGTGAAGCTTTAGTTGAAGTAAATCACTATTTTTAGATGTCAAAATAAATTTTTGAGTGGAATAAAATAATAATATAATGTTAATTAATTATATAATTTAATCAGTTATTAATATAAAATTCATATAAATTATTATGAGCTTTAAAAATTATAAAAAAATATTTATAAAATAAATCATTATATTTAAAAAATATTGATGAAATCAATTTGTAAAATGGACACCTATAGGTCTCAAAATTCCTATTTATACCCATAGGTGTCAATTTTTTAAGAATTTTCACCAGTGTCCAAAAATTATGAAAAAAATTATACAATTAAAGTACTATAATATAAATACTATTGAGGAGATGGTTTATGATTTTGACTTATAATAACTTCTTAAAAAAATTTATTTGCCTTTGTCAAGATACAAGTTATTACAGTCCTTACATGCAGCTCCAATGGTGTCAGCTCTCAACCAAGATACTCTTTCTACAAATAAAGAGTATAGTTAAAATAATATATATATATATATATATATATATATATATATATATATATATATATATATATATATATATATATATATATATATATATAATTTTTTTATTATTTATTTATTTTTTTTTTTTTAATTAAAACCCCGCGGAAGGGGCCTCCGTGTTAATATCAGAAAAAAGTACAAAGTCCTTAGAGAGAACTAGAGCCCACTACTGCTCATAAGAGCAACAAAATTTAAAGCAAAATAAAAACCTAAGAGCTCCAATTCCCTACTAATCAAAATCACAAAAAAACCTAGTAACATTCTACGGTGCATCAGAGAGGGCACCCAAAAAGGAATACTAAGCCTAAGCAGCACACAGAAATTCCACCACCAGCAACGATCATACGAACCGAACAAGCTGAAAGGGGAAACCTACAAAACATTCAAGCTAGACAACAAAGCTTTTAGAATAACAAAACAGAGATTCAAAAGGAAAAAGGGATTCCAAAACCAGCCAGGAACATCAGAATAACAGAAAAGAGAAAGCTCCAAATAAACCAGAAAACGAGAAGAACAACACCCTTGACCAAACAAGCCAGAGCAGTGGACCCAAGGATATAATCCGTCCAGAAAATCCACCCAGAAATTGACCTCCAGCAGTGAGCTGAAAGGCAGAAGGATGACCCCTGCAAAACAACCAAATTAGACAGCAAAACAAATAAAGTAGCAAAACAGTTACTCAATAGAAAAAAGAGACACCAACTCCAGCCATAAACCCAAAACACCGAAAGGTAGAAGCGACCAAACAAACCAAAAAAGGAAGGAACAACACCCATAACCAAACTTCCAGAGCTGAATGCAAAGAAAGAAATCCTAACATTAAAACCAACCATGCACTAGCCACAAATGCAACCAGGCAACCCCAGAGCAAAGGAACCAGCTAGAGTCAACACAGCCAAAGGAACAGACTAAACAGCCCTCCCCGCTAAACACAACAGCATGCCTGGACAGCAATCAAACAACCACCAGCACCCGAGACCCAACCAAAAGCCCAGCCAACACAGCAAAAGCAAACAAAGATAAAAGAACAAGAGGTACAACAACCCCCAGCTACCGAGAGCCAAACAAAAACTAGCCAACACAGCAAAAATAAACAACCAACTATGAGGTAATATAAGGGATCCCCAATTCATCAAGCTGCATTAACCCCCGAAGTTTAAAATGAATAGCAGATCCCGAAATATCAGCGAAGCTATTTAGAGAACAGCCCCAGTTAGCCAGCCAGGAAGCACACGCATTACCATCCTTATGAATATGATGAAAGGAACACTTTAAGCTCCCAAGCAACAGGTTAATCTCTTTAATCATATAAAACAGCTGAGGGTTGATATAGAAATCTTTGAGGCCAAACAAAAGTTGAAAATCATAGCTAGAATTGACCTCAATAAACATATTAGGTAAACAACGATTCATACTAAGTTTGAGCCCATACAGGATAGCCTTAGTAACCGCCATATTACAATTAGCATTCTGCACGGGGCCAGCAAAAGCCACAATCAAACTACCTTTATCATCTCTAATAATACCACCACACCCACCACCAAATTGGTTTATAAGCCCATCAACATTTAATTTAAAACACTTAAACGGAGCTTTGTTCCAGAAAATAGTAGACGCAAGAGACTCAGAACTGCCCATACTCAGATTAATACCAAGATCTTTCCCCACAAAAAGATAATTCTTAAAATGTTTATAAGAGAGAAGCTTAGCAGTGACAAGGGAAAGGACTTTATCTTTCACCTTCTGGATGACATTAAGATGATTCATCCTCACATTGTTGAACACAGAGTTATTCCTTTCCAACCAAAGAAACCATAAAATAAGCATAGGAATAACGATACGAATATGCCCCTTGGAATTAATAAACCAAGCCGAGAGAGTATCCTTCAGAGACAAGTGGACATTAAAATAATTCAGTTTGAATAAATCATCAAAATAAACCCAAGCTTTAACAGCAACAGGGCCAGAAATAAAAATATGATGCATAGTCTCCATATGATAACAACACTGGCACTTGGAGGCTAAACTAATACCTCTCTTGGAAAGTATATCATTAGAAGAAACAAATTTATGCAGAATACGCCAGATAAAAACCGAGACAGTCGAAGGAATGCTTTTATACCACAAATGAGAATAGATATTATCAACATTACCTCTCGATCTATAGGAATGCCACACCTTATTGAGGTGAAAAGCACCATCCTGAGACAAATCACACAAAATCATATCCTTAGAATTAAGGTAAATAGGTAAGTTTAAAATTTTAGAAAGAATGCTGTCAGGAACCTCATTTTGAAGCTTATCATAATCCCAAGCCGAATCTTTAAAGAAAAAGTTAACTTTAACCACAGCAATAGAAGAGGTATTTAACATAGAATCAATCGACTATTGAGAAATCCACCTATCTTGCCAGAAATGAACCTTACCTTCACCCAAACCCCAGGATATGAAAGGCTCAACCTCCCATTCACCTTGCAAATCCTCTTCCAAATTCTCGAGTCACCAATCTTAACAGAACAATTCGTAGGATGCATAGCACCACAGTACTTAGCATTCATGAATTTAGCCCACAGACTAATATTAGCACGAAAATTATACCAAAGTTTGAACGAGAAACCCTTGACCAAATCTCTCATATTTTTACACCCCAAACCTCCTTCGGCCAAAACACCACAACAATTATCCCAACTAGCCCAAAGGATTTTAGAAGAGGCAGAAGTACCTCTCCAAAAAAATTTGTTAAAAATCTTGTGAAGAGTATTACAAACACTTTTGGTAGGGAATATAGTTTGAAAAATATAAACAGGTAAGGAACACAAAACACTTTTAATAAGAGTAAGTCTACCCCCAAAACTAAGAAAATTAGAATCCCAAGACAATAACTTGTTGTTCACATTAGTGATAAGATCATCAAATAAAAAAGAAACCTTCCTACCTTTGAAAAGGGAACACCCAGATATTTCAAAGGCAAATAAGCATGCTTATAACCAGTAATATCTTTAATGGTAACAATCCGATCATTAGAAATCCATTTAGAGGTAATGAAACAACTTTTTTCCTTACTAAAGGAAAGACCACTACACAACTCAAAATTATTAAAAAAACCCAAGATTTTACGGATATTATTAGCAGCCGCATTAGTGAAAACAATAAAGTCATCAGCAAAACACAAGTGGGAGATGGAAAACCCCCCACCGTTTTAAAGTAAAGAGAGGGATACATTTCAAATAAATGAGAAAGCCCCCTAGATAAAAATTCTGCAGCAATAATAAACAACGCAGGGGATATAGGGTCTCCTTGTCTTAAACCATGCGGGGATTGAAAAAAACCATTGGAAGTACCATTAACAATAACAGAAAAATAAACATTTTCAATGCAATTTCTAATGAGATTAATAAAAGCACCGTTAAAACCAAATAACTCCAAAATATAATAAACAAATTTCCAATTAATGTTGTCATACGCCTTCGCAATATCCAGCTTTAAAATCAAGTTGCCCCCATGCACTTTAGTATTAATATCATGACAAAGCTCTTGGGCAAGTAAGATGTTATCAGTGATCGCTCTATCCTTCACAAATCCCATTTGATTAAAAGAAATGATCTTAGGTAACAGAATGGTAAAGCGATTCATAATAACTTTAGAAATCAGTTTGTTAAAATAGGTGCATAAACTAATAGGTCTAAAGTCATTCCAACTAGTAACCGAAATGTGCTTAGGAATCAAAACAATAGAAGTAGAGGAGAAGAACTTAGGGATCGAAGATCCATTAAAAAAATCCAAAATACCTTCAAAAATTTCCGTTCCAATTATGTGCCAAGTTTTTTGAAAAAATAAGGTGGTGAAACCATCGGGTCCCGCCACCGAATCACTATTCATTTGCATCAGAGTATCCTTAACCTCCTCAATAGAGGGAGGCTTGATAAGAAAATCATTGTCCTCTTGAGAAATCAAATTAGGAATAAAATTACAATCTAAATTAAGCACAGGACAAAAGACTTTATTGAAACTATTCTGAAAGTATTGAACAGCTAAATTAGAAATCTCTTCAGAGTTCTCGGTGAAGGAACCATCCTCTTTTTGAATTTTAGAAATAAAGTTTCTAGATCTTTTCTTCTTAACCAAAGCATGGAAGTACTTAGTATTATTGTCCCCTTCAGTCAAATGTTTCACAGCAGCTTTCTGCTTCCAATAGACCTCTTCTTGGGCTTGAAGAGAAAAGAGATCCTCTTTAGACTTTCTTAACAAATTGAGATTAGATTCAGAGGGATCAATTTGACAAGCATGCTCAAAAGAATTAACACTATGCTCAGCTTGTATAATATTAGAAAAAAGGTTCTTAAAAATATGCTTGTTCCACCAAATAAGACTAAATTTTAACCTTTTCAATTTGAACCAAAGTCTGTGCATACCATAAATAGAGTTATCCGGATGTAAAGGGGCACTCCAATTGATTTGGACCGCCTCAAGGAAATTGTTATGAAGGACCCACATATTTTGAAATCTAAAATGAGAAGGACCATTAAAATTTCTGGACTTAAGACTTAAAAGCAATGGAGAATGATCAGAGAGGGTTCTACTGAGATGCTGAACATTAGAAGCAAATTGAGAAGTAATCCAGGAATTATTAAAAAGAATACGATCCAACCTTTGCCATAAATTCCCTCTATTCCACGTAAAATTATTACCAACAAAGCCAATGTCAATTAAATGACACTCAAAAATCATATGATTAAAATCCTCCATAGACCTAGCAGACAGCTCAGCCCCACCAGAACGTTCAGAAATATTAGTAATAGCATTAAAATCACCCCCAACAAGCCAAGGTAAATCCATAATATTGTGGAAATCAATGAGTTGATCCCACAGAGCTTTCCTAATGTAAAACGAAGAGCCGGCATACACAAAGGAAGCACAACAGTGAAAGTTAAAAGCCTCAACCTTACAATGTAACACTTGAGAAAAATCACCAATGATATCTAAAAGGATCGGGTCTTTCCAAAACACCCAAACCTTGTTAGACACATTGGCCACAGCATGCTTAAAACCCAAAAATCTAGAAGTAGCTTCTAATTTATTCGAAGAAACAAGCGGCTCAAGAATAACAAGAATAGAGATATGATGCACACGACATAAGTTCTTGACACGGATCCGAGACAAGGAGCAACCAATGCCCCTCACATTCCAAATAATCATATTAAACATAAAAAAACAAAATAGTGAAGTAAAGGAAATTGGTAAGCTAAATCATTTTGCAATGGAACCATGCTTAGGCTTTCTTCCTCTTTGGTTATATATATATATATATATATATATATATATATATATGAAACTAATTAAAATAATTTTTTATCAGTCGTGGTCTATGCTCAGTATGAGGCACTGAGCCACTCATATGTAGAGAGTTTCCTAAACCCCCACAGTTAGATCGATGCTCTACTTTACTTATTATGCTATCTCAATTTGGTGAACTCAGGGCTCATCCAAGCTTTGGTTAAATCAGCCAATACTCCCTTGTCAATTCATAATGGACGCTGCTTAGACTTTCTAATATCTGTGAATATGTCCCTGAGACGAGTAGAGTCTCTTTTCTCAAAATGGATTATGATCCTCGAACCATGCTCAGACTACCACCTAAATTTTTTTTATAAAATATAGACATAATAAATTCTCTGAACCACATATCCCTAACTTTCTTTGAGATTTTCTTCCATAAGAAGTTAGGAGTAGGGGTGCAAATGAGTCGAGTCGAGCTCGAGCCAAGAGGTGTTCGAGTCGAGCTCAAAATTTGAGCTCGAGCTCGACTCATCTTCATGTCGAGCGGCTCGTCGAGCTCTGCTGTCGAGCTCGTAGTCATGTTCGCTCGTGAGAATCGTCACTCTGAGCTCGTTCGTCATCTAGTTCGCTAGCGAGAACCGTCGCCCTGAGCTTATCCTGAGCGTAATCGTCAGCCATCATCGTCCCGAGCTCCTAGTTTCGTGACTCGCGTCCGTCGTCATCATCCCACTTCGAGCAACATCCGTCGTCGTTGTCTTGTGTCGAGCAGCATCCGTTGACGTCTTCCTGAGTCAAGCAGCATTCACCATCGTCTCACTTCAAGCAGTGTCCATAGTCGCCATCTCTCGTCGAGCACCGTCTGCAATCGTCTTCCCGAGTCGAGCAGTGCCCGCCTTCATCATCCCGAGTCGAGCAGAATTCGATGTTATCAATTTCCCGCTCGCATTTTGGATTTCCAGCTAGAGTTTTGGATTTTCTGCTTGTATTTTTTATTTCCACCCGCAATCTCGCCTGTCGAGCTGCTCGACGAGCTGCCGAGTCGAGTAGCGGCGAGCTCGATAAGCCGTCGAGCTCGAAATGGTGTTTGAGCTTGACTCGCGAGCTCGATAAGCTCGACTCGTCAAGCCTGTTACCGAGTCAAGTCTGAGCCAGCTCGCGAGTCAGCTTGACTCGTTTGCACCCCTAGTTAGGAGCATCATATTTGCTCCGTATTATGTTACAGATCTTGTGGGTGGTCTTCCTTGTAGATTTATTTGCTTCATATTTGCTCCGTATTATATCACAAATCAATGGAGATTAAATTGTCCACTTGATTTATTTCCTTTAGAAGAGAAATAAACTTATTGAAGCACTCCTGAGGAATATTATATTCAGTTTTGATACCGAGTATCTTAACAGTAATCGATAATTCTGAATGAGCTGTGCAACCTTTTCAAATTAGTTTTTGAGCAGAATGTAGTAATTAAAAAAAATTATTTTTGGGTTTGGTGGCTCTTCCATGTTTTCTCTTAAATTTGGATATACTATAACAAAAATAAGTTCTTCATACGATCTACTCATTTGATCTTCATCTACTATTCTAGAAGCTGTGGATAGCCCGACATGAGTATCTTTCTATGTGGCTCGTACTCGCCATGTGAGGTCCACAACCAATATTCTGGAATAAATCCCCTAAGATATAAATCAACATCAACATCAACATCAACATCATCGGGCTTAAGAAACTTTCCCACAGAAGATAATGAGACAGCTTTTTCGGTGGATATTTCCGGCGATTTCTTTCCGGTATAATTTTCCAGAAAATTTTCTAACGGCTTTTCTAGCTTTCCAACGTATTTTAAATAATTTAACTTAAATGATTAAAAATTTAACTATTTAAATGATTTAATAAAAATGATTAAAAATAATAATAACTATTTAAGTTAACTATTTTCTTAATTTAAGTAAAAAGATTTAAATTTAAATTTTTTTTAAAATTTTAATTTATTTTAAATTTTATTTTAAGTAATTATTAATTTTAATATTATTTTAATTAATTATTAAGTTACTAAATTGTTTTAATTAAATTTTAATTGTAATATTTTATTTTAATTAATTTTTATTTTTAAATTAATTAGTAATTATTACTATTTATTTTTAAATTAATTATTAATTTTCATAATTAAATTAATTAGTAAATTTAATTTCAATTTTTAAATTGATTATTAATTTTGCATAATTATATAGTTTAATTATAAAAAAGTGATAATTAAAATGTATTTTCCTGTACATCAATGTGGTTGGGTGTTTGAAAAATTGCCAACCCACGAGAGTTTGAATCTCATGGCATGCGGGCAGGCAGCGTACAGGCGCGGGTGGCCGGCCGGGCAACTCGGGCAGGCGAGCAGCCAGGCGTGCGATTAGCGTGAGAGGGCAACTTAGGGAAGCGAGCAGCCAGGGGTGCAGGCAACGCTGGAGGGCAGATCGAGCGGGTGAGCAGCCAGGTGGGTAGCTCAGGCGGGCGGGCAGCAGGCCGAGCAGCTTGGGCGGGCAGCCAGTACGGAAATAGTTTTTTTTCTTCAAACTTTCATGATTTAAGTATGATGGAATGCTTAGATTTTCATGCTCAAAGCATAAAAATCAAGTTTTTCTTAAGCCCAGTGATGTTAAGGTTGATTTATATCGTAAGATATTTATTCCAGGATATTATTTTTGGACCTCACATGACTAGTACTAGCCACATAGAGATACTTATGTCGGTTTATCCATAGTATCTAGAATAATAGAATAAGATCAAATAAGTAGACCGTATAAAGACTTATTTTTTATGCAGCATATCCAAATTTAAGAGCAAACATAGAAGAGCCACTAAACTCAAAATTTTTTTTTTTGAATTACTAGATGTTGCTCAAAAACTAATTTGGGAAGGTTGCACAGCTCATTTAGAATTAACAGTTGCTGCTAGGATGCTCAGTATCAAAATTAAATATAATATTCCTCAGGAGTGCTTTAATGAGTTCATTTGTCTTCTTAAGGAAACAAATCCAATGGATAATTTAATACCCATAAATATATGTACATTATTTTAATTATGCTCTTTATTTACAGGAAGAGTATCTTGGTCAGGAGCCGATATCATTGGAGCTGCATGCAAGGGCTCACCAACATCAAGTTGATCATTAGTGGATTAATTTGAAGGCGAGAAAAGCTCATGTGAGTACCATTTTTTGAGTAATAATAAAAAATAAATAGAAAATTATTTTTTATAAATTTATTCTCGTAGGATGATTTTATACAACTTCGGGAGGGTCAGTCGTCTACTGGTGAGGGATCATCTTTAGGATCAATCTAGTACTCTGAGTACCACACATGATTAGAAGCTGTTGGAGGAAGATAAAAAGGGAGGGTTTAAGGCTTAGGTTCGTAGGGATATGCTATTGAGAGCAGTTCATCCACCTTAGCATTTTATGATGCTAGTAGAGTTGAAGAAACTGTCAGCCAAAGGGTTACTACTTTGACAAAAGAGATAGAAGAGATGAGACAAATTCAGGCTGAGATGCAGGCGAAGCTGCGATCATATCCAGCTGAAAATCAGGAAAAAAAGGAGCAAGAGCCTGTACATGAATCATAGGGCAGCAAGGACATGAAAGATGATTAGATAATGTTGAAGTTGTTATTGAAGTTTGAAGAATAAGCTTTTATTTGAGAACATTGATGTGAACTTTTTCTTGTAGTTAAATTTTATGTTTCAAAGGTTATTTATGTAGAACTTTATGTGTTATTATTTTTGAAAGTTTGTTTATTTTGAATTTGATGTTTTCAACTGTTTTAGTATATGTTGATTATAAATATTGTGCTAGTGCATTTTATTTTGTTTATATTATTCAACTGCTGCAGGTATGAAATGTAATTTTTTTTTTAAGTTGCTATAGGTTTTCGATAGCTTACCGGCAGCCTAGCCTCCGAAGACTTTGATATCGGACGATATCGTAAGCCATCGGAACAATAGACAAACCGCCTGAAATTACCAGCAATTTTTTGGCGGCCGAACTGTTGGAATGTAGCGGCGGTTATTTCCATCGAGAATACTACCAAAAATTGCTGACTATTTTCCTTTGGTCTATTTTCCAGAAATTACTAGCGCTTAACGACCGAAAAATTCTAGCGATGTTTTTACTTAAGATGCCGCTCCGACTGCCACCACAACCACAACATATGCCAGAAAGCCACAAGAAATTATTTACGGCGAAAAAATCTATCAGTTTGCCTTTCCTACATGGTTTATACCGGCAGAAAAAAATCAGCAAGAAAATGAAAAATCTAATTTTCTCCTAAAAATAGCCCATCTCAGCCAAAAAAATCTGTTGGTATTGGACGATTTTCCTGTAATGAATATGTGACACCACATATTATCATTCATAACTTTTTACTTTGCTAGGGTTTCGCTGAGGTGACTCGCCACCTCTGCACTGCTTCTTCGGTCTCCTTTGGAGCTCAAGGAAGTTCTCTTTTCTCTTTTTATCTTATTTTTTATTGTTATGGATTGGCCTTTAGCCGATGGCAATGTTTAATTTCCTTTCATTTTTTTTTTGGGAAGGGTTTCACCATTTATGGTGAATAACTCTTTCTTCCGCCCTGATCCTAGTTTTTTGGGGGTAAACCTCATTCAAAATCATTCAAGGATGTGTTAGCTAGATCTTCTTCCTCCTCTATTTTTTTTGGATTTGAAGGCGTGTACCCATTGTGGTTTGCCTTCTCTTTGGATCTCAGAGGAGGAGATCCAAGCCTTAGTCATGCCCTTCGAGTTCTCGTTAGTTGAAAGTTTTTTGGCCGTAGACCTCTTTTGGATGGAATCCACATTTTTTTATCTAACTTGAAACTCTCAGGAAAATTCTCTGTAACTCTCTTAAATCCTAGGCATATTTTGATTAAATTATCCAACGATTTGGATTATAGTAAAAGTTTTGCTAGGGGTTCGTACTATATTAACAACTATTTTATGAAGTTAATCAAATGGTCTACTTTGTTGGATCTTAATGAGGAATCTCATGTGGTTCTGATTTGGGTTTCTTTTCCTGAGAGTCATCTATTTTATCAATGCATTCTATTATGGTTGGGCTCCCTCTTTGGTCATCCCCTCCAATCAGATAATACTGCTACATCTAGTTCTAGGCCTTCGGTTGCTCATATTTTAGTCGAATTGGATATCACTAAGAAATATCCTAATGGGGTTTGGCTTGGCCCGAAAAAGTTTAGTTATCTTCAAAAAGTTCTTATGAGTGATTTCCCTTCTTTTTATGGGCATTGTAAATGCATTGGACATGACATATATGAATGATTTTATTTACATCCTCATTTGAGGAAAGCTAAAATTTAGAAAGTTAATAATTGAATTGGGGATATTACTGGTGAGCAAGGTGGTGTTGCCTTTATCTCTCCTAATGCTTAGGATTAATCCAATATTATTATGGTTCAGGAAAGTTCAGATGGGTTAAATATGGTGATGGACATTTCAGCTCCATCGACTGTTAACATGTCGGGTCATTCTAATGTTGATGATACTATTTGTTTTAAGGGTAATATTGATTATCATTATTTGTTAATTTCTTCTGAGGTTGCCTTGTGTAACTCCTCTTCAGCTGATAATAATGTTAATGTCCTCACTAATTTTAATGTGGAAGCTGATGCTGGTGAGCCTTCAGGGGTATTGATGTTTCTAACTTAGTTCCGATTATTCCATTCCCATTATCTCGCTTTCCAAAGATAAGCCTATGGATAATGTGGCTGGGCTCTTTCAGGGAGTTCAGGATTCTGTTAGGGACCCTAATGCTCTTTTTGATGGGTCTAGCCCTACTGTGCGTTCAGTCCATTTGGGATGATGGGGAGTTTTACCCTAATGATGCAGATATGGATCATCTGGATACTCATGATCTGGCAAAACTCAATATTATTAAAGTTTCCAAAGATGATTATATATTGTGTTCTTCTAGGCATAAAAAATGTGCAATGAGGAAAAAACTGCAGCTCAGTCCTATTGTTGCTCAGGTTACTAAAGCTAATGCTTCTTCTAGAAATGCATTCATTGTTTAGTTTTTCTTTTTCTTTTGGAGTGCTCTGCTCCTTTGTTTGTGTTTTAAGTGTGTGTTGGTTGGTGTTACTCCTATTGTGGCTCGTTGTTGTTGTTGGCTTAGTTATTGGGGTTTGGTTGTCCTGCTGTTCTTTCGTCGGTTGGGTTGTTGTTCACTGTTGGTGTTCTTGGCCTTTGGGTGTTGTTGTAGTGGGGGTTTTGGTTTTCTTGTGTTGATGTGTTTGGGGGCCTGGCTGTTGGTTTTGGATTGCTACGATCGGGTTGCTTCTCTGTTTCGTGGTTGGGTGCGTTTGTGCTTCGTTGTTGTTTGGTGGCTTGGTCTTGCGGTTGGTTTTTTCTGCTCCTCGGTTATGTGGGGTTAGTTGTTTGTTGGATGCTTCCTCAGCTTTTGATGTTCATTAGTGGATTTTTTGTTTTTGTTTCTCGCTTTACTTATTTTCTTTGGAGTCTTATCTTTCGCTACAAGTTCGGATGAAGCTTCTTGCCTTTGATTTTGGTTGGCTTGCTTGTTGTTTTTTTGCTGTTGTCGATCGTGTTTGATGGTCATGTTGTTTCTCTTTTGTTGTTATGGACTTCTGCGGCAGTTGATGTTCTCTAGCATGTTTCTTTATAATGATGTTCTAGACCTCTTTATCCTTTGACATATTAGTTTTTTTTTGGCTGGAAGATGGTGTTGATAGCCTTTTTGTTGGTTGGGTTGTTGTCTTGCTGCTGGTGTTCTAGGAGTGTGGGTGTTGTTATGGTAGGGGTTTTGGTTTTCTTATATTGATGTGTTTGGGGGCCTGGCTATTGGTTTTGGATTTCTCCAATTGGGTTGCTTCTCTGATTCATGGTTGGGTGTGTCCCTGCTTCGTTGTTTTTTGGTGGCTTGGTGTTGTGGTTGGCTGTTTTTGCTCCCCGGTTATGTGGGGTTGGTTGTTGGTTGGGTGCTTCCTCAATTTTTTATGTTCGTTCTGGTGATTTTTTAGTCTTGTTTCCTGCTTTACTCTGTCAGTGAGTTTTAATTAAAAAAAAAAAAGGAAAGAAAAAAAACCAGTTGAGAAGTTAAACTCTTGTAACTCTCACCCTCATCCGTTTTTGATGCTGCATAATGCTGTCTTTCACTAAAACTTCAAAGCAGTCAGAACGAACAAATTCCTCATCCTCATGAGTGCTTTAGCGGCCACAGGTTGATGGCTAGGGTTAACATCCAACACTGATTAGGTCATGATTCAGAGCAAAAGAAAAGTGATTTAAGCTGGCAATGATGTACATGAGTTGCTATATCTCATCCCTCATGCACATAATTAGAGCTCAGGCATGACCACCATTACATACAGTGCGAAACTGTTTCCAACTTTTTAAATTGTGGAGAAAACCTTTCTTGATGGTCATAGAGTTGTATGGTGGGGTGACAAAGTTTTGGTATCATTTCATACGGTGAGAAACCGTTTCCAACCTTTTAAAAGTGATTGTTCTTTATCTACTGTGCTGAATGATTGCTAGCAAAAATTCGACCTCCTATGAAGTTGTTGGCCTGTCAGGCAAGCAAAGATATTGATATTAATAATGGGCTGACAGCAATATGATAGCTAGAGCACGTCGACGCAAATGTGAAGGTATAAATGTTATGATAAAACTATAAATTAAGGAAGTTAAAGATGATTGATTTAAATCTCTTAAATTAAGGAATTAAATCATTTGATTAGAGAGATAGATAAGCAGTGTTGTGAGCAGAAATAAGCTTAAAAATTTATATATTTAGTTGCATAGTTTTAGTTCAAATTCATTTGCTTAACTCATCATGTTATCATATGAAACTCTTCTTTATCTATTGATTGGTAGCTTTGACTATCAACCAAGAGGTCTTAATTTTGAAGCTTGTGTATATGATATATGTGTTAGTTTGCCTTAATCAGCTCAGAAGTCCCAAAAAAAAATTATATTATTATAATATTGTATAAATATGAGTTTATTTCTATTATGATGGCTTAATCATAATTTAATTTAATTTAATGAAATTTAATTTAATTTTAGTTGAAATTTGCATAATCATACAAAATAATTTAATTATTTTGAAAACATATATACTTATAGAAAGATAAATCTAATTATTTTTAAAAAGTAAGTTCATGAGAAAACTCAAATTTAATAACTCTAAAAGATAAACTTCTAAAAGCATAAGCTCAATGATGATTATAAATTTATTAATGATAAAACTTAAATGATTTCCTTACTTAATGATCGCTTGAACTAATTAAGCTCATCATTCATCCATCTTTTTTTTTTCCCACTTAAGCCTTTAAATTTAGATAAAACGAGTTTAAAATTATCAGACTTAAAAAATTATCCTATTAGACTGCTTAAATAGATTTAAAGACTTAAAAATTGACTTGAACTTAGTCAATTAGTCCTCTAAGTCTTCTCTAAGTCCTATAATAATCCCCATTTAATAATTGACGTTTACTTTGATCAAGCCATACTTGTTTATGTTCATACTGTAAAAGTTGTACTAATCAAATGATAGTTTCTAATAATATATATATAACGTAGCTTGCTAAGCATGTCTGAAAGGTATTCAATCAATAAACTAATCATGTTAATGTGAATGTAAATAAGAAAAAAATAATAATAATGAGGTAGAACGGCGATCGTGGTTGCTTACTCTTCGTGCTTAGTGATTTTGCAGGTCTTTTATTACAGCTTCTGAGTTCCATGCTCTTCCTCGTTGGGTGGATTTACTTCTCTTGGTGTTCTTGCAAGTTCTTCTCTGTGTCGTTTCTATGTTGCTTTTGTTGCTTTTGTTTCTGGTTTATTATTCTATCTAGTAGATGTTCCTTACTCTATTGGTGCTTAATTGGGCAATCAAGCTTGGGCTGAATTTTTGGGTCTGGCCATTTGCCTATCTTTTTCCTTGCTATTTTCTTATTGTAATTAGATAGGGATCCATTACTCAAGTTTTATTTCCTTTTTTGATGTAGCTCTTGGAGCATTTTGTGAGTTTTAAATTCCTCTAAGGATCTGTAATCCTTTTTTTGATATTAACACGTAAGTCCTATGTGAAATTTAAACAAAAAAAAAAAGAACCAAGGGTGAAAAGAGAGTAATTATAAGATAGTAAATCTCTTATGTAATCCTCAAAAGCTTCCCTTTCCACCGACATGATGCCCTAGCTCCATCCCACTGTCGCCCCGACTCCGGCTTACCGTTGGCCAAAGCCGACTCCCCTAATTTGGTTAGTTCCCGTTCTCATGATGTCCTAGCCGGCTAGCCCCCTAGCCCAGTGTCCGTCTTGCCCACCCAAATCCAAGTCCCGATCTCTTGGATTTTGATACTCAGGGTTCGTCAGGATGGCGACGCCTCCTCTAAATCCGTGGTGTTCATCCAAACCTGCCTCTACAGTTAAGAATAAGGGCCTTTTTGGGGTTTTTGGTTCTGGTATTTCATCTAACTCGTGTTCTTTCAAAGATGTGGTGGTTAATATGAGCTCTTCTTCATCTCCTTCTTTTTCCTTCATGAAAACTTCAGTTAAGGGGGTTCTTGCTATAATTTTTTCTGAGGATGTTTTAGAAAAGTTGACTGCTCCTTTTTAATTTACTTTGGTAGGAAAATTTCTTATGTCGTGTCGGTCAAATCTAGATGATATGCGTCAGTTTTTTTTAATCTTAATCTTTCTGGTATGTTCTCTGTTGGCATTCTAGATGCCAAACACGTTATCATTCAACTTGCTAATAGTAGGATGTTTGAGGATGCCAAACATGTTATCATTCAACTTGCTAATAGTAGGATGTTTGTAAGAAGAGCTTACTATATTAATAATTGTCAAATGTGTGTGCTGACGTGGACTCCCTTCTTCGATATTAAGGAGTCACCTATTATTCTTGTTTGGATCTCATTTCCTAATCTTAGGTTACATCTATTCAACCCCCAAGTATTACATGACCTTGGCTCTATTTTTGGTCGCCCACTTAAAACTAACCAAGCCACTACCTCTCGTTCACGTCCTTCTATTGCCAGAGGGCTTGTTGAATTGGATATTATCAAAAAATCCCAAAAGAAATATGGGTTGTCCCTAAATCATTTGGTTATGTGCAGAAAGTTGAATTAGAATGTAACAGACTAACCTCTTAACTATCAAAATATTATCCATTTTGGCCTAAGGACCTCACGGTTTTATCATGTTGGTGTAATTTTTCAAGAGGTCACCCATCCCAGGATTTCTTCGGGATGAGCATGCTTAACTATGAAGTTTTTTAATGAAATTCTAACTATTACACCAAAGGACGCCTCGATGTTTAAGAGTTTAGCTTTTTTATTTAAGGATTTCATAATCTCTCCCACTTAAGTAGTTGACGCCCTCATCAATATCCCTATCCTAGAATCATCCACCAGACATATAAGATTTAAGAGGTGGCCCCTCCAAGTTCAAGTGGTAACTCCCACCTGTAGCACTTTGTCACATACTTTGTCACATACAGGGTTTAAGAGGTGGCTCCTATGACGTAGCACTTTATCTTGTATAGCACTTAGTTCCCATGTTTCTGCTGGTGTATTGCTTTCATATCAGTTGCAATAACCCAAACTCTTAACTATCGAAATATTGTCCTCTTTGGCCTAAGGGCCTTACGGTTTTGTCCTGTTTGTGTAATTTCCCAAGAGATCTCCCATTCTAGGATTTCTCTGGGATGAGTACGCTTAAGTATAGAGTTTCTTAATGAAATTTTAATCATTACACCAAAAGGTGTCTCGATGCGTAAGAGTTTACCTTCTTTTACTTAAGGGGTTTCACATAGAAATTCCTTTTTTTGTAATCATTGAAAAATTAATGGTCATGCTTCTGCTGAGTGTTTTATTTTACATCCCCACTTAAAAAAAGAGAAAGCCAAAGAGATTTGTAATATCATGCCTATTAATGTGCCTTCTGTAGATAATGATGATGCTGACGTTAATAAAGCATGTGTGGATCCTTCTGATGTTATTCCTTTTAATAGCTCTAAAACCATGGACGATATTGAGGAACCTTCATCCTCTATTACTGTTGTCTCAAATTCTGCCGATGAGAATGCTAATATTGTCCTTGATACTCAAATTTGTAATCAAATGACTCCTTTTATAGGTTCTGATCCTTCTTCTAATAGTATTGATGTCTCCAATTTAATTCCCATAATTTTCATTCCTATTTATCTGGATGATATGTCTTAGCCTAATTTGGAGGGCTTGCATCAGGAGGCCATGCTTTCTTATGAGGATCTTGAATGATCCCTATGTTAGATGTTTCCTTCTGGGTCTATTTGATAAGAGGGAGAGCTTCATTCGATCGTTTTAAATGTTATACAAATCGTCAAAGATGATTCATTTCTTTCTTTAGGTAAGAGAAGGAGGAAAAATAAAAAGAAATGACAAATTCTATTCGAATTCAGATTCTTTAGATCCATTGCTGCTCTCAATCCTTTTTCTAATGAGTTGAATTATCATGTGATTTTTTTTTGAGGTTTTGTATTAATCTGTTGAATTTTCCTTTATTTCTTTTGTTTTGGTTGCTGTTGGAGTTTGTTGCTGGTGTGCTTAATTGATGGTTTAGTGAGCTACTAGTGGCTTTGTTGCTGGTACCTAATTAGCTTGCTTAGTTGGCTTGAGTTTGGGTTTCCTTTTTTGGGGGGTTGGATTCTTTTTGCTTTTTACTGTAGCTCATTGAGCATTACTGAGCATTTGATTCTTTCGAAGACTTGTAATTATTTTATTGATTTAACTCGTAAGCCCTTTGTGGGTAAAAAAAAGAAAAAGAAAGAAAGAACGAACAAATGGTGAATATACTATTTATTTATTACTTTACAGACTCATGTCTTTTCCCAATGAGAAACAAATCAATAGCTCATCATTAGCCTAATTTCATGCTACCTTTACCTCATAAAGACAAAGTTATAGCTAGGCACATTAATCTAATTCCTCCAACATAAAGCTAAGTATCTTTTGCCACCTTCCACTTACACCAAACCAAGGCTATGGAAGAGCTTAGTCCACAAGAGGCAAGCAAGTCTCGGGAATCTATTTAAAGAGAGAGATATTATTTATGGAGAAGTTCCCAAAAACATATCGCATTTCGCTCTCATAAATCTAGCTCACAGGACCCATATATATATGAGAGAGACAGGAGAGTTTATAAATAAGAACAATGCTTTCCATAATCACGTACATAATCAATATATTTTAAATATAGTTTATGAGACTTTTCTCTTTTTTTTTACTCATAGAGGGGCCTACGTGTTGATTAAGAAAAAAAAGTTACTAGTCCTTAAAGAATTAAATGCTCACTAAAACCAAAAATAGTACATCCAAATTCAAAATAAACCTAATGAGCCAATGATCTTATCTAATTATAATAAGAAAAGAGAAACAGACCAGGGAGGCAAGAAGCCAACCTTCAAAATGCACCCAGGGGAGATCTTTAATGAAGTCCAACATAAGGAGAACAGCTGCACAAAGGAAAGAAGCCAGACGAAAAAGGAATAGACTGAATCACAAAAGCAATACCTGAAATAAGCCAAATATCACCCCAAAGAGCTAACATAGCATATCCTCCAACAAGCAAAAAGCCTAGTAAACCATCATCCTAACCTACAGGAAAAACCTCCAAAGAACCAAATGAGTAAAACAAGGATAAAGAAATACTAAACTAGCCACCCACACCACACAATCGGGCTAAAGAAATACCCACCCGCCGAAACTTATTATTCATGAAAGATGTATGAAGCATGTCGATGAATATTGTATTTTATTATGATATATTATATAGAAATAATGTTAAAAAAATGTATAAAAGAATTTCCTTAGTTAATGATAGATTTTACTGTATATGCGCATCATAGGTATTTATTTTACCCATCACCACTATAATAATGAGAGAGAGAATTTAGTTATTAGAAGCTATTGATAAGGATGAGATTAAGATTTTATTTGGGATGAATTTTTTAATATTTTTTGAGTTTTATATTAAAAAATTTCTTAAGTTAAAAATTTTTATACTAAAAAGTTGCTTTAGAAAGTAATAAGAAAGCTGTCTCAAACAAAACTTAAATTTGAATTGCTCTAATAAGAAATATTGCATTTATGAAAGAAATAAGATATAGCACAACTTGTGAGAGTGTCTTCCAAAGAAGAAAGCCATACGGGGCTTAGGTAAAATTAGTCCATAAAACCTTAGTAATAGCAATAAATGAGAAATAAGAAGTATTCCTTGGAGAATTATATCAGGTTGATCAAATGGATAAGAAGGCCGAAGGTCCAAATCATTTTACTACAAAAAAGAAAAAAGAAAAAAAACAGTTTCGGCAGCACTTAATTGAGGCTTTAGTGGTGGTTTTTACTCTCAATAAAAGATTTGCAGGTATTTTCAAACCGCTGCAAGACCGCGGTAGTTGGTATCTGCTGTAAAGTTTTTTTCGTGGCGATTTTGCGACAGCAGGAAAAAAGTTTTGAAGTCAATATTATATTAACAACGGTTTAAACCATCGCTATATTCCCACTTATCTTGGTCTATTAATTAAAATTATCAATTAACCATCCCATAAGATGGCGTCGATCGACCTTAGCTCTCTTTGTCTGCTCCAACATGAAGAAGAATATTAGAACTACAAGGACAAGTCCTTAAAAAGAATCTAATGCTACAGAGCTCAAGAAAATTATTCCTGAAAAGCCAAAAATCCAATAATAGGAATAGTTAATGCCTAGTCCCACGGAAAAAACAGACGTTGGATTTTAAAATGGGACGAATGTTAATAATTGATCACCAGGAGGACAAATCATTGAATAAATAAGCAAACTAAAAGGAAGCGTAAAGAAGGGACTTCCCACGCATCTGACTAACCAACATACTTCTATAGTAATTACTCAAGTTTTAGATGAGAAGTTATCTTAGCATATGTGGAATTAGTGATGCCATAGCATCTATCTTATTTATATCTGCAAATTTATGCACACACTCATATAGGTTAGACTTCGAAACCATAATCTTACAATGGAAGCCAAAAGTTTCAACCACAAGGCCAAGGCCAAGGTGTATTGCATGTTAGAATTCATTCTTTCCATGGAGAAAGAAGATCATGAATTAATCTTGCTAATGAGAGGCTAGCAGAGGTGAGCATTGATAATGGAAAAAGCAAGAGGAAGAACCAAATAAATAATTGATAAATCTGCAAAAGCAAACTCATCAAATCTAGCAAAATAGTCTTTGTTATCACCAAACTTGTAAAAATGATTCACATGGGTATAGTTAATATATATTGAGGCTCACAAAATTAACAGGGAAATGCATATGACACTAACAAAATGAACACATTCATCATAGGAAAATGTGCGATTTCTGGCAAATTAGTCTGTCGGAATTCTAAGAATTTTTGTCAAAAATTACAATTTCCGATGGATTTTTGGCGGATTCATTTCTACAGGTAAAATGCGTGTTCAAAAATGGTTTCTGGCCTAATACAGTTCCATCAGAAATATTTCCGACAGATTTCAGGCAGAATACAATTCCGTAGGAAATGTTTATGATGGATTTCCGATGGATTACTGATAGAAGATTACTTGCTTAACCGACGAACAAAAAAATATTAGAAATATAAAAAAATGACAGAAATTTCAATAAAGTTTTGCACCAGAATTTTCGACGAAATTCCAATAGAATTTTTGTCAGAAATCTATTGGAAACCTGTAAAAGAAAAACTCATACACAGATAACAACATGCAAATAATAATGGCAATTATTCTCTGATTATTTTATGTTCTATGTATTTTAATAGTGAATATTTGGTTCTTGAAAATGATGAATTTTTTCAAGTAAATAATCTGGAAGCTAGAAGTTGAGAAATAAACATAAACATAAAATCACCAAACTCTCTTCTTAAATATAAATAGGTTAACATTGCATGATGTGTTCCAATTAAATGGAAGCTGCTCAGATATTCTTCCAAGTAAAGTTCATTGTATTAATGCTGCATTTTTTTTTTTTTTTGGAGATTATTGGGAAAGACCATTTGGTAACAGAACTTTCTTTTAGGAAAGGTCATGCAAGGCTTGGGCAAATACTATTAGATTTCATCTGAATTTTCATACAGTTTATACGTTTATAACATATACATGGACTGCAAATTTACTTCAAGTAAAATTTCTTCAATTTTTTAGCTTTAGATGGTTTTGGAAAGAAAATATGTTACAAGGGATATGCAATATGGCTAGCTACATGGTGGTTTAATATAACACATTTTGTTTTTAAATAGAGAAAACGAGTTAAAAGGATAATGCAGTACTTCGAGCCTTGTATTTGACAAGTTTTTCTAGAAAAATTTTAATGGTTTGAAACTAATTGAAATTACATTTTGAGGCTAGTTTTTTTTTTTTTTTTTTGATAAAACCCACTATGGGCTTGAGTGTTAATTAAATAAAAAGATACATGGTTCTTAAAAGAGATCGAAAATGTTGGGGATGAAAGTAAAACACCGCGATGAAACAAACACGAAAGTAAAAAAAGCAGTGGAAAGTATGAGAACAACAGGATTTAACGTGGAAAAATTCAAAATATGGAAAAAAACCATGGAGCCACACCACACCAAGAAATTCACTATAAAAATGTGGAGAAATAAATACAGATCTCTCTTCTCTCTCACTCTCTCCTTGCTTCTCTTCTCTCTTACACCATTTTTCTTATTCTAGCTGCTCACATTACAAGAGAAAGTCAAGTTAATAACTCTAAGGGACGCAACCCTTGAGAAAAAAATGAGAAAGAAAACTGTTTAGTCCGCCTCGAAGCGTTATGACGCCAGTTTTGAATGTTGTAGTGCTCGAGCCTCTGTCATTATGATGCTACTGCACTCAAGCTTGCAGCACTACATCACTGAATCTAGAGCATTGTGGCACTCCGCTTTCTATCGATCAATGCTGTGGCACTTGGGAACACAGTGACGGGGCGCTCATATACACAACGTCGGACTTTGTACAAAAAAAAAATCCTGTGCAAAGCACCCGGACCCAAAGCAACCAACAAGCATGAGAAAATGATTTGAGGCCCGAGGTAATAGTACAATCTGATTGATCAACATAATCAGATTTCACATAGAACTAATAGAAAACTCAGTAAATGTGTAACGAGTCTAAGATCTCTTACTAATTACAAAAATAAGCAAAATGAAAAGCAACCACGACCAGCAACCAAAAAAGAAACCAAAGTCCACGTCCAGGATCGAAAACCTACAGGAAAAAGCCAACAGCAACAGAAAACACCAACCAATTCATCCAAAATAGAATCCAAAAACCGAAACAACGATCCACAGCTACAAGAAAAGGAAACCTCCAAACATAACCAAATAAGCACACCATCACAAAAGGAGAAAAAATACCACCAAAATAAGAGTAGAGCAACCAGAGAAACTAAACAAACAAATAGCAAGCCAGAGAACCACCAACCAAACATCTAAACCCTTCACAATAAGGTGCCATTCCTAAAAACAAACAACAAACCCACAAACAACCAGCCCAAAAAACCCCAACCCCATCAAGCAGGAGCCACAAAACTCCAAACCAAAAGCAAAAGGCCACCAACAACTTTAAGACCCAAGTAGAGCCCCCAAAACAAATAATAAAAGACAACCAGCCCAAACAGCCAGAGAACACCCAACATGCAACAAACCAAAGACAACCTACACCGAGCATGACATCCCAAAAACAAAACAACACTAACCCAACTAGACAAACAAATAGAACTAAACAAGAGAAGAAGGGTTAGAATGAGCTTTAATTAGATCTAGTAGCTCTAACTTCAGAATTCTTAAAATTCTGAACCAAATTTTTATTTTTATTCTTCTTATTTTTCTTTTCTATAACCATAGAGAAACCACATTATCAATTTGCACAAGATTTAATTCATTGTCATCCTAAAAAATATTACATGAACCATTGTTAACCTCCCCAACAGCCCAGTTATCACCCAATTGATAATAGGGGCTCAACTAGTCAGAATGATCAATAAGTTCAACAGAATGCAAATCCAAATGTTGCATCCCATCACCCAATTTTAATAACGCATCATCAAAAATAAGGGAACCCAATATGCTAATTATTGGTACCCTATCAGAGACATCCAAATCACCATGAAGAAAAATTGGAGTATCCATAGAAACAAGACAAATACAATTTAGATTTTTCTTATCAAGATAATGAAGCCCATCACCATCAACACCGGAGACCACATTCAACATGTTAATATCGACTCGAAGATCCATAGATTCCTTAATAGGGGAAATAGTTAATTGATTACCAAAAATATCAGTAACAGGAACCAAGATAGGATTAACAGCCATAACATTACTATTTCCCTCAATTTCCTCAGCAACAGAGATATTAGCAAAAGAGGGACTATCATCATGAGTGGCTAAACTGATGATTTTCTTAGCAATAGTAGTCGCAGGTTTAGGATTAGTCTACAAATCCTTTTCTAAATGAGGATGAAGGCTAAAATAATCATTTTTCAAATGATCCAGAGATTTGTAGTGTTCACATAAAGGAGGAAACTCATCCTTCTCAATGTGTTGAATATATTCAATTTTTTTCGGCCCAAACCACAAGCTATTGGGATATCATTTAGTGATATCTAATTCCACCAAAACACAAGCATCCAAGGGATGAGTCCCATTCGACGTAGCATTATCAGTTTTTAAAGGACAACAAAAAATAATACCAAATCGTGTAAAGTACGAGGAGAAAACAAATGGGGCCGAAGGTTAGGGAAAGACACCCAAATAGGAATGATGGGGGATTCCATAGAAATGTCAAAAAAATGGCGACCATTTGATTATCTTCATAAAATAATCATTGACAAAATAAGAGAGAAGGGAAAAAAACTCTACTATAATCCATGTCATTTATGAGTTTAATCAACACATGCCTTAGATCTAAGAGGGTAACTGAGAAATCACCGCTAAGCATAAGATTAAAGTAAAAAATTTGAATCGAGTCCAGACTAGGTCATCAATTAATGAGAAATTTATCAATCAATGCAAATTGAAAAGGGGCTGCAAGAGCAAGTACCTCCTCTTCCGAAATTCAAAGCGATGACAACCTTCGATGAGTTGTAGTTTTGAGATCAGGAAAATCCACTGAAGAAGAGGCATCTGAAAGGGCTTCAATAAAGGAGCGAGAATTCTTTTTACCATTTAGAAAATCAGGATCATTCAATCGAACATGATAACCATCATTCGGACTGTAGGAATAGTCGAAGGTGGAAGGATCATGCAAAAACAAATAAGAACATCCAAGAAAATCACAAAAAAAAAAAAAAAGCCTCTAGAAGAGCTGAGGACAAGAGGAAAACAAACATCTAAGATAGAGAGAAAACTTCTCTGAGAGGACTGCGAGCAAATGAACTCTGACGCAAAGGTGGTGAGGGCAAAGTCCTAGTAGACCGAAGGTGAAAAAAAAAAAAGCTAAGGTTGAGGCATTTCACTAGTTACTAGAAAAATTTTAATGATTTGAGGTGATCATAATCCACAACAGTGTTTAATTGCTTTAAAAGGACCCAATACACAAGCTAAACAAATCCCATCCTTTTTTTCAGCAATTTGTGGGGGGTCTAAGGTTGTAGAACTAATAACAACTTAAGCATATTTTGCATTGAATGCATAGAATCATGAATGAATGGAGTTTCAGGTTGTTAGTTTCAAAGCAAATGTTTATAAAAGTCTAAAAGCTAGATGATACCTTTTACAAACTACTCGAGATGAAATACTCCACAAGTAGGACAAAATTCTCTTTTGGATATTCAGTGGGGAAATAGATGATAAAAACCAATATCAATGCTCATTTCTGCTCAAAGCCAAATAAAGTTGTAGACAATTGATGGAACTAATCATAAACAAAATTTAGTTTATACACAGGATGAGACATATTATAGAATCGGTGAAGTTTGAACTCATTAATGCAAAGACCCTGAATTAAATGCCCTAAAAATAAAAGATCTTCATTACTTCATAAATCCCCATACAAACGTAAATAGAAAAGGGTGATCACCAAAAAAAATAAATTTGGAGAACTGCTATCTAAAAGTATTAAAGAGCTGAAGTTTTATATTTCAAATCTCAAAAAATAGAACTAAACTGTCTAGAAATGACCTAGAATGGAGCCGGCAATGGAGAGGACGAGAAAACTTTTCAAAGAGAAAAAATCATGAAATGGGAGAGGGAGGAGAGCTCGAGACTAAATAGGTCTTTTCCGGAAAAAAATTTTGACTTATTTTTCCATTGGAAATTAAATAACAATTACGACAAAAGATTCATCTGAAATGTCGCTGGGATACTTAATTACTGATGGAATTTTTGACAGAATTTTTGACAGTAATGCATATATTTCCCGTAGAGATGTGCAACATATATCCTATGCAACATTTTATATACATATATGTGAAAAGAATGTAATATATAAGAATATATGAGGCTAATATATATCATATTATTTAGATTGACATTGTTATGTGTTGAAAATATTCACTATAGAAGGTAGGGCTATCAAAATTTGGTCACGGGTCGGGTTCGGATCAAACTCAGAACTGACCTGACACTAGTTAACCTGACCCAAACCTGACCCATTTTTAAAAATGGGTCACTTTCTCAGACCCAAACCCGACCCGCTTTGGACTCGGGTCAACCCGACACGACCCGCCAACCCGTCTTCGAACAAGGCATTGGTTGTAGCGAGCTCACCTCTCATGACTTATGACTGAAAGGAACGTCGTCGAAGAAGGCATTGGAACCGAATGGGAGCTCCGGTGCTCAGCTATTGTAACTTCTAACTGGAAGGAACATCAACGAAGGAGGCGTTGGAATCGAACGATGAAACTGGCATGGTCCGAAATGGCAAGGCGAGAGCGGCCATTGCCCAAGCGAGTGCGGATAGCAGACCAGTGCGCGAGACGATGAGGAGAGGCGAGATGGCGAGGCGAGTGCGGACCCATGCGCGGGAGAGGGCGAGAGGGGATCAGGGTCGGGTTAGGCGAGTGCGGACATTGGCAAGGTGAGTGCGGAACTGGCGAGGTTCAAAACGGCGAGGCAAGACCCGTGTGCAGGAGAGGTGGATCCAAGTCAATCGGGTCACTTTTGAGTTTCCGATTCAACCCGAACTTGAGATAAAAAATTTTAAACGGGTCATATTTATAGACCTGAACCCGACCTGTTTCGAAATCGGGTAAGGTCTACCCTGATTTTGGATCAGGTTCAATTCAAGTTTTCGTGTCGTGTTAAATATTGACACGAGGGGGCTTGTCATCTTTTTTACATGAGAATTACACATATACCAAGATAAGTTGATAGTAGCACATAAGAGATATAAGATATTTTAGGTAAAAATTTAGGAAGGGAAAACTATGGAGCCTAGTATTGTAAAAATTATTCCACTATTGTGAATCAAGGATTACAAAAGCAGGCACCCCTCTCAATAAGAAAAGTTTGAGTTAATATAATATAATATAATATCCATGAAAGATGAAAGACATTCTCAATGGTGATATTACAAAAAAGTTTTGATGTGTCGGAGTACTTAAAATAGAGGTTAAGTGTCATATAATAATTGGTAGTGATTTTAAGGATTGTGGGATATAGAGTAGTAGGCTTATTTAATCTTTCAATAAGAAGGAAGATCACGTGATGAGGAGAATGATCATCGAATGTTGGTAGCTGATGGATCTTGTATATAAGTCGTTGGCAAGTTTTTGAGATGGTTAATGAGGAATCTCAGAAGTTAGGTGATTGTGACCAATCGACTAGGTCATTCTACTAATATGCTGGATAGAATAATGTTTGACTAGTAAGATTAATATTAGACGTTGATAATTGAAAAATATCCAATGGTAGTCATTGGTGAGCATAAGAGGATGATTAATAAGAAAATTCAAAAGTTAGGCAGTGGTGATGGGTTGGATTTATCATTATCTTAATAAATGGGGAGGTTGATTGACTAAAAAGAAGGGCATCATATATTAATTAATGATGAACATCAAACATTCATCATTCGTATGAATTAAACATAGTCTATTAGGATGCATTGATGATAGTTGTTGACATTAGATGTTTGCAAGAGACAAAAAATAAGGGATGCTAGCGATTAATGTCAGCCAATGATGGATGATGGATGATGGACGATGGCAAGCATCAATGACGATGAATGGTGGGTACGCAATGATGGTCATCAGCATTGGACAACATTAGTCAATGACATTAAGTTATGATACTGTCATCGTGATAAAACCGTTGGAAATTAGGTGTTTGGAGATGATAACCACTATTTTCTTCTAGGATTAAAGGAAGATTGGGTGGTCAAGATTTGTGAAAACGTTTGGACATGCAAAATTCCAAAGATGGCCAAGTTTAAAACATCAACCAAATCTTTGAAATTCTTTAACTTTGGAAATTCACTCCATAAAATAGTATCCATGAATGTAGAATAAAAACTAAGATATTAATAGTTTTCTTTTAGTGGAGATAATGATCATTTGCAAAAAAAGGATATACTATATCAGATGTTTTGAATGGATCCCTCTTGATTATTTTTTTTAGAAATCTTAATGTCATCATAAATTTAGATTTAAGAGATTTTGGTCTTCCCATATTTTTCTTATAGGAATGCTCTTTTTAACCCTAAGCAGAAAATTTGAAGGATCTTTTACACTTAATTATCCTCAAGAAATTTCTATCGAAGCATGTGTGATTGTTTTGAAACTATTAGGGCTAGAACACCTTTGACCTAAAATTCTCCCTAAAAAATAATTCATTTTTCTTGAGTGATTTCATCAAGAAAATGTGAAGTTCTAGTGGTCTATAATTTCTATGAAGTGTTTAACTGCAGAGAACGAGGAAAAGTTGTCATTTTTTATTTTCTTCAAAAAAAGTGCTTCTTGATCAGTGTATCCACTTTTTTTTGTGGCTTTGACATCAATTTCTTCGTTAAAAATTTATATATATGAAGAAAATTTTGATCAAAGGCCTCCTTGCCTTTAATTTGAAGAGTCAGTGTAGAAGATGACTCATTCATTTTGGAGGAAGAAAAAAAAATTCAACTTCTTCCATAAATATATGAACCAATGAAGGAGGTCTCCAGTGAACATAAATATATGAATGTTCGGTATTTGTATTTTTACTCTTTTTTGTATTCTTACTATTTCTTTTTTGATCTAATGAAAATGTTGTAGCTTTTACAACATTGTGTACATCTTAAACCTTTATTAATAAAGACTCGTTTTATTTTATTTTTTTGGATATACACCTTTCTTCAATTTTCATGTCTTTAAATATTATTGTTAAATTTTGCTTGATTTCTCCAAAAATTTCTCTAAATGAACAATGAAAGGTAAAAAATTATAACCCATCTTACTAGGAGAACTTTATTAGTTATTGATCAAATTATGATGTTGAGAAGATAACCCATGATAGACGATTGGGATTTCAAATGGTAGTGAAAGCTCTAAAGTTCTCTAAATTTGGAAATTTTACCCATTAAAAATCTCTCCAAATGTATAGAAAGATGGCCTATATATAATTACAATTTGGAGGGGGCAACTATGATCATTTTTATTAAAATTTTAGACACTTTATTGAATGGTTTGAATCAATCTCCAATAATTTTTTTTGAAAATGATCAAAGCATTTTAATGAACTCATAATTAAATTATCTTAATATGTTATTTATTATATCGATATATTTATTGTATACGTTAACATATAAAATTTCAAAGATATTCCAAAAGATCTTCATATTTTTAAGCGCTTGTTTTGAACCTATTTTGTACTCCAATCAAAACTTTTTTTACTCTAGGTCAACTATAATTTTTTTGCAAATGGAATTTAGGAGATCTTCAAATTAGTTTTTAAAAGTTGACTTAAATATTTTGATATTTTATAATCTAAAAATCACATCAAAACTCCTACTTGATCACATATCTTGATGCCATAAAAGACACAATAATATACAAATTTAACTTTGTTACTTATGGAACTAAAAGATTATTAAACTAAAAAATGTAATACCTAGAATTTTTTTTCTGGGAAACACTCGTATAGTAATTTTTATTAAAAAGAAGCCATGCATGAACATGACAAGAACAAGCACTACATGAATCACAAAATCCAACTCTATGTGCAAGACTTACAGTATTAGTGATTCACATAGATGATAAGACCGAGGGGCTACAGTGAAATAAGAGAATAAAAAAAAGAAATAAGGGAGAGGAATTTCTAGATATGCGCAGGTAACAAAGGTAAAGACAGAAAATGCAACATCAATGTTGGCCTGTAAGCTGTGCGTTCTGGGTATTGAATCGGTACAAGATAACATGCTTGCTTTCTTCTCTCGTCTTAATACACACTTCTCTCTCCCTCTTTTTCTCTCTCTCCTCTCTCCTCTCTCCTCTCTCTCTCTCTCTCTTCTCACAAAGTCACATCCATTTGTTTCCTTGCTCTTCTTCCTCACCTCCATTGCTCGTCATATTAGCTTCTAGCTTTACTCAGAAACAGAAAAATCAAAGTCATCTTTCTAGTAGTTTTTCCTTTTTTCCTCCTTCTCTTTAGCAATAATATTGTTGGAAGAATTTTGGCTTGTTTGAGTTCATATATGCAGTTTTTCATATTTTCTGATATGCAAGAGGAGAATTTGTAGAAGTTTTTCTCTGCTAGAAAACCACATAATATCGATCAAAGCCTTTGCTCCCCAAACTTTTTTTTTTTTTTTACTTTCTTGTTAGATTGATCTATAGTTTTGAACATCTAATCAGCTTCTTCCATTTTACATTTCATCTACCAAGTTAAAAAAAAAAATCAGAATACTTTTATATATACAATTTCGTCAATAGCCTTCTTCTTTTGTATAATCGAGCTATATACAGATGAAATCCATGAAGTTATGTGTTTTCTCTCCTTAACTTTGAAGTCCTGATCTGCCTACTATAAGTAGACTTATTAGTCATAAATATTCATATAATTCTCTCTCAATCTCAAGATCTACTTCTCTCTCTACATCTTTCGCTCTCAAACTTGAATCAGAAACAGAAGCAAAGATGAACGGATTCACAGTCCCTCTGCATCAGCAGCTGATGGAAGAAAACATGTCGAATCTTACATCTGCGTCCGGCGATGCCAGCTTCTCTTCAAACCCTAGCCCGATTAATCCACAAGCAGCCAAGAAGAAGCGCAATCTTCCGGGAAATCCAGGTCTGATCATCTCATCATGAATTTTTTAACTGAGGGTAGTACTAAATTTTCTACACTTATGGATCAGTATTTTATTCGGTATTATTTTTGTATTTATTTTAAATAAAATATTAATGCTGAATAATACAGAATAGAAAAAAATACTAACTTAGCAAGAAGAAGAAAAAAAAAGACCTGTAAGCTGCACTGACCTGAAAATCTCCCCCATCTAGTGGGAGATTGCTTCAAGTGTAGCCCACATGTCTTTCATTTGTTAACTTAGTGTTTTTAATCTGAAATATTGAGTATTAATATGATGCTAATATCAATATAGAATAATATTGATGTTTAGTGGTGGAATTAGAATTTTCAGATTAAAAAATTTTAATATTTATGTTTAATATCAAATTTTTATCAATAATTTCACTTATAATTATATATATTACAGAAATCTTATCCTCCAAAATTTTGTGTAAATATTTTTATCTTCTCTTATCTGAAATCCTAATTTTTATACTGAATAATAAATTTTATGCTAAATTTAAGGAAGTATATAAAATTTAATGATGAGCCTTACATATCAGTACATAAATATATATAATTTTTCTTCTCTATGCCCCCTCCTGATTTCACCACTGATGCTAAACAAAATACAAATCAGCTAGAAATTAATCTCTCATAAGTTACATCGATATTAGCTTCGTACTTCGTATGATCAGTTTACAAAGTTTCTTATCTTATGTACTGAAACAAATATGTTTATACATATATCTCGATCTTGAAAAATACTTTATATATAAGATCCTGAAGCCGAGGTGATAGCTCTATCACCCAAGACTCTCATGGCAACAAACCGCTTCGTGTGCGAGATCTGTAACAAAGGTTTTCAGAGAGATCAGAACCTGCAGCTTCACAGGCGAGGCCATAACCTGCCATGGAAACTGAAGCAGAGGAGTAACAAGGAGGTGAAGAAGAAGGTATATATCTGCCCTGAGGTCTCGTGCGTCCACCATGATCCGACGCGTGCGCTCGGAGACCTGACGGGCATTAAGAAGCATTTCAGCAGAAAGCATGGCGAGAAGAAGTGGAAGTGCGAGAAGTGTTCTAAGAAGTATGCGGTTCAGTCTGACTGGAAGGCTCATTCCAAGATCTGTGGAACGAGGGAGTATAGATGCGATTGTGGTACACTCTTCTCAAGGTAATTCATCCACTGAACAAGAATTAATTATCGTCGCTTTTTCTTCTTAAGTTTGATCTTATAGTTAAAAAGAAAAAAAAATAATCAAAAAGAAGATTTTTTATTATAATTTTAACATTTTGAATCAGGAATATAAGACAGAAAGAATATTTAAACATGTCATATATACAACTTTTCTGAATCTAAAAGTTCTTTGTTCATCGGATACACATATATCTAGACTGGTTTATATATACATGCATATTTGTATATCTATTTTACTTTGAGAAATGAATAATTATGAATTTGCAATTAAAGTTTCGTTTGTTATAATTTTTTACTGTTTTTTTAAAACAGTTTTGAGTATAAAAATTTTGTTACTAAAAACTTGCTTTAGAAAGTAATAAGAAAGCCATTCCAAATGAAGCCTAAAAAATTATTTAATTTATTTAAAGATTAAAATTGTATTAAATTAGTTTTAAAGAATTTTTTAAAATTAGATTATGGAAATTGCAGTATATTTAATAAAAATATAAAACATTGGAGTACAATTAACTTTTGTTTCAAAAATAATTTTGAATATTATCTTGTAATACAAATTAATTAATATTATCTAGCACTTATTATACAAATATCTTTTACTTTTTATAAATTAAATATAATACAGTTTTGATTAGTCTTGCACACCTAATAAAATTTTGGCTAATTAATTACAGTAATTCTTCCCCAAAAGCTGCATCTTTCCAATCCATCTTAGAAAGAAATTCATTTAGGCCTTATTAACAATCAATATTTATGATTACTCTAATTATTTAGAAGATAGTTTCAACACTTTACGACCTGTTATTTCAATTATTCAAAGCTGTAATAAATCTTAAAATAAATTATTTTCATAGCATCACACTACTAGCTTTTCACCTGGTCTGACTTCCTCAGTTCTTCCAGTAAGCTAAAATTATAATATTATATATATATATATATATATATATATATATATATATATATATATATATTACTTTAAAAGGGTGAGAGTGATCATCAACCTTCCCTGATTTCACCACCAACTGGAAAAGAACAGAAATTCCATCAAAACATTCTCACTTTCACACAGATTATGACATTCTTACTGCAAAAAAAACAGTATGTGAGAAAAGTTTCATGCACGAATAACGATGCATCAATTTTCTATTTAATATTTTATTATTTTTTTAATATTGCAGCATATTTGATGCATGTAAGTAATTAATTTAATATTCATGAATTTATATTTTTTTCTGCTGCCAAACCAAATTAATTTAAGATATCGATGATGAATCAGAATGCTTTTGTCTGAGATATAACATAAAGACACAGCTGAAAGAATCATGACTGGACTAGCCTGCTGTAAGGAACAATATTTTTACATATAAAATCACATAATGTGGCCCCCCAACATATTAAATGGAATACTACTTTGTTTTATTTTAAATGGAATATTACTCTCCAAACCATATTTTTTTACCCCCCAACAAATCTTAAATTTATATGCCATACTTTTTAGTAGTTACATTGCAATCACACAAAAATAAAAAATAAAAATAATACAGGTAATAATACATCTTATTAACATAAAAGCTCATGATTATAAATAAAATGATATGCTTAAAAAACAAATCATCCTTTAACCATAACTAGTTTCAGGAGTAACACCTATGGCTTCAATTCTTCAATTACAAAAAGAAAAACTAATCAGACAGTTAAATTTCTTTGCAGGAGGGATAGCTTTATCACACACAGGGCCTTTTGCGACGCATTAGCAGAAGAAAGCGCAAGAAATATGTCAGCAATGAATCCATTAACTAATCCTCTTCTCTTTCACCCACCTCCTCCCCCTTCCTTTGATCCCTCCTCTCTCCCACTTCAAACTCACTTCCCTCATCTCATTAGAACAATAGCCAACGAAACCTACCAAACCAACACTTGCAACAATAATAGCATGAACAATAATCACACACTTCAAGACCTCACTCTCAAAACAGAACAACAACAGCATCAAGACTTCAGCTTAAGGCCAGATATTCCATCTTGGCTTTCCACTACGACCACTTCATCACTCTACTCTCCAGTTCTTGAACAAGACCATTTCATTCATGAGAGCCACCAATCTCTTCCTCCTCCACAGTCGCATATCTCGGCAACCGCTCTGCTCCAGAAAGCAGCTCAGATGGGCTCGACAATGAGCCGGCCTTCGCCAATTCACTCACAGATGGCTGGACACAGCAATGGCGGCCTTGTTTTACCTTCTTCTCCCGTAGAAAAAGGATTTATCAACGGGTCAACGGCTTCGAACCATTTCCTTCAGATGATGAATTCATTGACACAGGGTAATGGATTTAGAGAGAATGATGGAAGACTTGAGGAAGGAGGAAATGGTGGAGTTGGCGGAGGGAGGAAGTTGCATGAGTTCTTCATCATATGAGTAGAATGGTAATAAAAAGCCATGGAATACTGGTAATTAAGTAGAATCTGTGATCAGGAAACTTTTATTAATGCTTATATAGTTTCTATGTCTTTTCTGTAAGAGACATATTATTATATGAACTTTTGTTTGCTAAAGTAGACACTCTTTGTACTAAGTGTACACAATAATGGAGCAATTTTACTATTTTCAACTTGCATTAGTTGAAATATTGATATGTGAGGGTGGAGTGATGATTAGATTATCTTTAGGGGCTGTTTCTTTCATAGATAGCAATACCATTTTTATAATAGTTCTATTTAGAAACAATCTGATGCTATATAGAAATACCAAAAGTTATTAATGCAAGACCATTTCATTCAAATATTGGAAAGTTTTTTAGATTTTTCGTCATTTATCTTTTTGTGATGCCCAATAATTACGTTTTGCCGCAAATAATTTTTATACTCATTAACACTTCTATCTGATGCTATATAGAAATACCCTTATTTTTTTCATTCTAAGTTTCCGCAAATAATTTTTATACTCATTAACACTTCTATTTATTATTATTATTATTATTATTATTATTATTATTATTATTGGGTGTTAAAAATATTAAGAGCTTAAAAATGTCAAAATGAGGCACTAATCATACTTAATGTTCCACTCAAAGGGTTGTGCTCTTTCTATGCTCCTAAGAGATCAATTTTTAAAGAATTACTTGGAGAGGCTATAAGGTAAGTGATATGATTATGTTGACTAGATGTCATGACTATAAAGGGAAGGGGAGAACAACTTACAAGAAAATAGTATCACTTGAATCTGATTCAATTGAGATTTGGGCATTGAACCCCTCACTAGTTAAAATAGTAAGTGATTTGATATCACTTAGTCTAAATATATTTATTATAAAATTCTTTATTTATGATATCTATCTATGCTCGAGGTTAGGCGCGCTCTTTATATGCTCCTAAGATATCAATTGTTAAAGAACGTGGAGAGGCTATAAGGTAAGTGATATGAATATATTGACTAGATGTCATGACTGTGAAAGGAAGAGGAGAACAACTTGCAAGAAAAAAAATATCATGTAAATTTAATTCAATTGAGATTAATGGAGCATTGAACTCTTCTCTAGTCAAAATAGTAAGTGGTTTGATATCACCTAGTCTAAATATATTTGTTATAAAAATCATTATCCATTACCTATAATCAATAAATGCCATTTCATTTTTCCTTTTCCTCATTCCTCAAGGTAGAGAAGGTAAAAGGAAAAATATGAAGAAAAAGAGAGAAGAGAGAAACTGGGGTTTGGAGATCACTAAGCCATTTTTACTAGTCGGTCCTCATATTGTACTTGTATTTTTGGATGATATATAGAGAATTTATCTTTAAGATCTAGTTTTCCACTTTATATTATATTTGTTAGTGGCCCTGTGTTGTATAAATTGAAAGTTTAGTTTTTCTTATAACTTCTCCAACAGGATCTTGCGATCAATTTCTAGTTCTTCCCATAATTGGGCAAGATATGACCTATGTGGTATATAGTCAATTTATGGTTCTTGCCACAATCGGGCTCTGTCTATCTATGCTCAGGGTTGTGCTCTTTCTATGCTTCTAAGAGATAAATTGTTAAAGCATTACTTGGAGAGGCTATAAGGTAAGTTATATGAATATGATGACTAGATGTCATGGCTGTGAAGGGAAGAGGAAAACAACTTATAAGAAAACAATATCATGTAAATTTGATTCAATTGAGATTTGGGCATTAAACCCCTCACTAGTCAAAATAGTAAGTGATTTGATATCACTTAGTCTAAATATATTTATTAAAAAAATATTTATCTATGCTCAAGGTTGTGCTCTTTCTATGCTCCTAAGAGAACAATTGTTAAAGAATTACTTGGAGAGGCTATAAGGTAAGTGACATGAAATATGGACTAGATGTCATGACTGTGAAGGGAAGAGAAGAACAAAATATCACATAAATTTGATTCAATTGAGATTGGGGCATTGAACCTCTCTCTAGTCAAATAGTAAGTGATTTGATATCACTCAATCTAAATGTATTTTTAATAAAAAACCATTATCCAATACCTATAATCCATAAATGTCATTTCATTTTTCATTTTTCTCATTCGTCAAGCCTGAGAAGGTAAAAGGAAAAATATGATGAAAAAGAGAGGAGACATGACAGAGAAATTAGGGTTTGGAGGTCACTAAGCTATTTTTACTAGTCGGACCTCAAATTATATGTGTATTTTTGGATGATACATAGAAAAATTATTATTTTTCTCTTTATATTCTATTCGTTAGTGGCTTTGTATTATATAAATTGAAAGTTTAATTAGTTTTTCTTTTCATTTCTCCAACTAGATCTTGGGGTCAATTTCTAGTTTTTGCCACAATCGGGCACGGTATGACCTATGCGGTATCGGATCATATCTAGTCAGGTCATGAAAATAACATTATCTGATGGTACTAGAACTGCACTGTGTTGTTCATTTGGTATATTTTGCTCTAGTAAATCAATTGCAGCTGTTCACTTATACAATCCTCTTTAAATAATTCATACATGTAATGAATCATTTATGCAAAATAATACACCAAAATCTACCAAAACCTTACCTGATTCACAATCAATTCTTATAGCTCTGATAATAATTCAATTATTCCTATAATCGTGCTCTAATATCAAGTTTGTCATGCCCCATAATCTAAATTAATATATATATATATATATATATATATATAATTTTTTTTTTTTGGGGGGGGGGGGGGGGGGGGGGGGGGGGGGGGGGCGAAACCCTCTGTCGGGCCTTCGTGTTAATTAAAAAAGGAGGTTACAAGGTCCTTAAAGGGAACATTCAGCTCGCTAATGCTCGAAGGAGCTACAACAAAATTAAAAAGAAAACCTAAGAGCCGATGGTTCCCCAAAACTATAGATACAAAATCACCTAATAACATTCTAAGTCTGCCAGAGGCCAGAACCCAAAAAAATGAGAGAAAAAAGACCAAAACATCATCCCCAATTTTCTACCAAAAAATTCCAGCTTGTGCTCCAAAAAATTGTCCACAAAGACCTGCAAAAAAGAAGGACTACCAACCCAAAAGATGAAACACAGAAGCTGGGCAACAATAGCATAAAGCAAATTAAAAGGCCAAAAGGATACAGTAATCTGAAGCTTCCACCTATGATCAGCCATCCATAAACATAAGAATAATAAACCATGAATATCACTGCTGTTGGCTAACCATTGCAATACAAGATCAATAATCCCAATGAAAAAGGAAACAACATTAAAGTTTATCGCTTTAGGAATACTCCAAGCCACATTAGAGATATGTAGAAACAAACAACCAAACATGTGGAAGCAGTAAAGTAGTAAACATCATTCTTAAATCATACACAGCACCACAAGTGCAAATCAACCAAACTAAGAGGTTCACGGAGGCACGGGGGACACCCAGCACCAAAAAGTAGGATAGTACCTGAGCCAAAAATTCAGTAACAAAAATGACCAGCAAAGGCTTCTCCATCAACAGGGAGTAGAACCAGAAATCCACAAACGGCAACCAGAAAAACCAAACAAGAAAAATAGAGAATCAATGCTCATCCAGAAATAAAAACCAGATCACGATCAACCTAAACGAATATAAGGCTGTCCAGCTTTGTCCAGATTAACCAAGCCTCTTAACAGAAAAGGAAAATTGATACTAGTAAATTCCTGCATCTCCTCAAGATGACAACCCAATTTAGCCAACCAGTCAGCGCAAGCATTACCTTCACAATACACATGAGCAATAGTGTAATTAAGAGTGGATAGAGAATATATATATATATATATATATATAATCTTTTTATAGCATCAACTAGAGCTATTTAATTTCATTCAAAATAACATACCAACGAAAGAAAATCTATTGATTAAAACATCAATATACATCTGAATTCATTTCTCCAAAAATTATATATAATTGTCAGAAATTATATAAATACAATACAATGTATGTCCACTCCTGACTACAAAAGAATAACTAAAGATAAAAATTAAAAGATAAAACAAAAGTGAAACTTGAAAATTCTTGTATCTCATCTGTCTCATACTCCAAATTTCTTTCTTGGCTTGAAATTATTAACTACATAATGAGCTAAAAATCTCAACAAGTTATCAAAATCTTACGACATAATGTAAAGCATTAAAAAGAAATAATATGCATATACTTGTTCAATTTATAATTGTGGTAATCAATATGACTATGAATCTGTGCAGAAACAGTAAAGCACATGCTGAAATAGTAAATTTGGTAAAACAATATACATATGTCGAAGCAGTAAAGTAGTAAACATCATTCTTAAATCATACATCGTATTAGTACTATCCAAACATTAAAGAAATCATATAAACCAATAAAACAGAAGTACTCAAGAAAATTGTTCAAATCCATAGTAATTACATTCTATATAGTACTATATAGTAATTGTATAGGAGTGTACACAAGAAACTCAATTATTTTGAATCAATATCTAAATCACATGCTCAATAACATTAAATCAATATAATGAATATCTCTTATGCAGGTTTTCTTTATTTGGATCAGCACAGCTTGCTGCTTTTTGTGGACCATTTGCATCCATTGGATTGCCATGAAATATACTTTGATGTGAATCCTATGATTTTTTTAGTTTGGCTTTGTGCCAATCTTTTCTTTTATTTGTTTTTATAACTAGTAAGGGATCTTAAACTCATTAGGATTTTCTTTTCTTTTTAATTGTAGCTCTTGGAGCATTTACTAAGATTTTGATCTCTTTTAAGAACCTTGTAACTTTTTGATTTAATTAACATGCAAGCCCATTGTGGGTTTTAATAAAAAAAAATAGTAACAGTAAATATCAATATATGTTATGCATATTCAAGCAATCATATTAAACAAAGAATTTTAGCTTACATGATATTTTTACATTAAATAGTCTAGTAACAATTGAGTTTTAATATTAGAGTTGTTACTCTTGTCCGTCGGCACAGTAATTACTTCTTATAACTCCTAATCAATAAATCAAGTGGATCAGTAGATGATAACACCTCAAACCATAGTATTTAACGGAATGCCCGTCAGCTCATGATCCTGTATAGGTATAAAACAGTCTCCAGTCAATCTTAGTAATAAACAAACATTTTTTTAGTTTTACACACATATTATTATACAAGTATTAAGAACCAGTTATTACTCATTCACATGCCCCTTTTATTTGCAATACTTGCATTAAGTATAATCGTATCAAAATGCTCAATAACTATTTCTATAAAATTCATACAACAATAACTTCAATTTTAATCGGTGAAAATACAAAATCAACCAGTCAAAATGACCAAAAGAACAGTGCTACAACATACAATAAGTTATATGATAGCAACTTCCTACAATCAGAAATATGCAATAAAAATTAATATGTGAGAAATCAAATGGCAGATATCAAAATCTTTGAAAATAGGAGTATGTTAGAAGTTACCTATAATAATCTGAAGAAATTTCGTAAAAGCTGCAAAATGAATCAAAGGCTAAAAATCTCGTTTCTCTTTCCTCTCTCCTCATTCCCTGCTTCCTTTCCTGGCAAGTTGTGCATATGAGGGAACGAGGAGTGAAAATGGCAGGTTATTGGAATAAAAAATATATAAAAACTTGTTTTAGTGCCTAGTGTCGCTGCGTCCAAATGACCCACCGCCGCAGCGCTATATATCAAACCAGAGTTACTGTAGAACAAAGAGCTATTGTGCCGAAGCACCACTCTCTGGCGCTTCTCAGTGCAGCTGCGCCCGAAAGCACAACGCCACAACTCTCCAACAGGTTAATTTCAGGAAAAAAATTCAGAATTCTTATTATTCAAAATTAGGGTTGTTACAACAACAATTTAAATTATTTTAATATTGGAGTATTTTCTGTGATTTAAACTGCTGCAGATGTTTCATGATCATAAAAATAATAATTTTTTTATGCTTCTTCTAAAACAAATTCTAGAGCATTAGCTTGATTTAAGACACTGCAGATTTGTAACATTTTCTCATAGAAAATTGATTAATTTTGTTCTAACATGTAGTCTGCATTACAATGGCTCTTGCAGTAGTTTAGCAAGGCTGAAGGAGGAAGGGAGATAGATCGTGGTCTGGCAAGGCGGCTCATGTGGCGTGATCTAAAAGGGCTGAGGGCTAGGTTTTGCAATTGGCTTGCAATGGGATCTAAATGAGAAGTCGAGGGCTAGATTTTGTGTTTTAGGGGAGATGGGAAAGAAGACTCTTCCTGATTTGTCTTGCTGCCAGCCTGCCAGGTTTATTAATAAAGGCTCGATTTTGCTTTTTAGGAGAGATGCTCGGGATTTGACGAAGGGTCATATTAAAATGTTTGGTTGAGATCGGGTCTGCAGCCGAGTGGTCGACGGAACACGTTCCTCACATCTCACCCGGGCTCGAATCCCCTAACTGTCCAAAAAAAAAAAGTGTTTGGTTGGTTTAATTGGATCCTACAATTTTTATCGCTAGTAATAGCAACGATTATAACCACAGCTAAAATATGAAATTAGCTCAATATATTGCTGTTATACAAATGAATTTTGGGAGTGATTGTTCTTAAGTTCTTTTAGTTTTATAATCTTTAATAACACCCTCTAAACTTTATTTATTTATTTTTAAAGGAACCGTGATTACTTGAGACAGAATGCGAAACCAAAAAAATGACGGACTATGAAACGAGTATATTCGTTAAAAGGTTGGATCGAGTAGCTCAAGTAGTAGATAAGATTAAAGAAAGTCACCTTCGATAGTTTGGTCACATAAAATGTTGATCTTCCAATCATCTAGTTAGAAGAGTAGATGTATTAGATTTGACCTATGTTAAAAAAGTTTGAGATATAACTAAAAAATTTGATTAGAAAGTATTAGAAATGACATTATTTATTAGATATAAATAAGACTCTTACTCTTAACCAGACAATAAAAAAAAAGAATTCATATAATGAGATAACGATTTGATGTTATTATTATTATTGTTGTGACTACTTGATTCATTTAAACCATCACAATAAAATCATAAACTATCATAAAAATCTAATGACTATTTTTTTATTTTTTTAATGATACTCCCTATCCCTTCTTCTAGAGAGGTAAGGAATATTCCAATCATTCAATAAAATAAAATAAAATAATTTCCCATATCATATTGCGGCCCTTCAATTATTCTTCCTGAAATGTAAAGACAAAATCCCAATAAGCTTTAAGATGCCATTGTAACTGATCTATTTATCTATTATTTCATGTCATCATGACAAAGAAAGCCCGTCAATCATTTTTGGAAGCTGGCCTTCAATAATACACCGTAAAAATATTTGAACTTGTAGAAGAAAAAGCAACACAGGGAAGGATAACTGTCATTACTGTGATATATCTTTCCTAATCTTCCCACGTTGGGACTTTCCAAATGGGAAATTTTTTACCTGCTCGTAAGAAATTATATCATCATATTTGACATAAAATATATTAGAATAAAAAGATAATATTTAAGTTTCGTTTGGAACGATTTTTTTATTATTTTTTAAAGTAATTTTTTAATATAAAATTTTTAATTTTTATACCTAAATACTGTTTTAAGAAGTAGCAAGAAAGCTGTTCTAAACGAAATCTTAGTCAAAATAAATGAAAAATTATTACAAATTACAGAACATTTAAATTTTATCTAATGAAAATAAATATTTTTAATAATTTCTTTTATTTTTATTTAAGCATTATATAGTTTATAGCAAAAATATCTTTTTGAACGCCATGTTTGATTTTTATTTCAGCATGGCTTACATTTTTTCATGCACTCTGTCAGTATTTTTGCTTTTTATTATTCAGTAATATTTAATATTAATATAGAATAATAACGAGGATAATATCATTAAATAATTTAAAAAAGTTTTTAAGCCAAATTTACCTTCAAAACCTCTTCTTGGTGCTCGCAATTGACCATGCATGCACAAGAGTGTTCAATAATGGAGGTTCTCAGAAATTCAGAACTCATGATGTTAAAGAAAATAACTACTACAGCTCCATGCATGCAGATGCAGCACAATCATAGGGTGAATTATTCTATGCGGTCACTGGACGTCGTCCAAAGGCGAATCAGAAAGAGCCACGTTATTTTTTAGCTGTGTATCAATACTGTGTACCGCTGTGTACTGGATGATGTGAAGCATCCTGATTCACCTCCGGACCGTCTGGTGACCGTACAGAATAATTTCTCCCAATCATAGGCCTAACACAGAAAATGAAGACAAAAATAGTTATACTGAGACAGGCCAACCAAATCCACAAGCAAAGAATCATTAATACTCAAAACATGACAATCATAAATCATGTAGTGATTCAAAAATAATAACTGTTCTTTATCACCAATATGATCAGCAACCATCAAAAACAACATAATGCAGAAAAGAAGGAATCAAAGGCAGCCCTACACAACAACAAAATGGACCGAGGAAGCAACTGACATGTTACAGGCGAAGCAGGATGCGCTATCTGACCAAGAATATGCATATCAGCTTTTCGAGTTTATTTTGCATTTGAATGGAATGATAAAAAATACAGATTTAATCACAAAAAAGTAATAAAAAATGAAAACTTTACGTACTTCAAAATTTATCAGTTTGTACTATTGATTTGTCTGCAAGCCCACATAGAATCTCAAGTGATTCTCCACATATAATTATACTCTCCCAAGTAATGTGATGGTAATTGACTTACCAGTTCTCTCTCTCTCTCTCTCTCTCTCTCTCTCTCTCTCTCTCTCTCTCTTCTCTCTCTCTATACAAGAAGCAGTTTGTATATGAAGATCACTTGACTAAATAGGAAGAATACTCTGATTCTTTTATTGACGTCTTAAGCTCTATCTCAAACAAGCTATTTATAATCCAAATTAACTTTTATTCACAATGTTCTTCTTATTTTCAGTCCCTTTTGTTCAGAAATATGATTGTTGTTGTGTGCCAATATATATATATATATATATATATATATATATATATATATATATATATTTGTGGTTATAGATAGCTCTTTTGGTACATTAAAAAATATATATATAATCTAAAATTTTTATTAATAATTAATAGAAAAATTAATTTCTTCAAAAAGTACAACTGTAAAATTTAAATGCTATTAAATGTATGACATTTAGGTATAATTTTACTTAAAGTATGCTTAAATTTTAATATTTAAACATATTTGCGAATTCATTTTTATGCTAAATTATATTTGAAGTGAGTCTTGGAAGAGTAAGTGAATCAAATCGTTCATCTCCTATTTTAGCTATGAGATAAAGACCACCCACCAATACTCACATAAGACAAACTATCATTTACGCGTGTTTGTATAGTTGTGTGTCATTTTTGTGGTTTATATCATTTTTCTTTATTTTCGGATTATTTTGATCTATTATTTGATTCTTACCTCTCTTTGCGGGCCATAATTTGTTAGGTCTTTTTTAAATGCTTTACTAATTATGTTCAAACAACACATTTTTTATTGGAATATTTTTTCCACCCTTCAAGGATATGGAATTTTTTTTTTGTCTAAACTTATAAAGATGCTTACGTGTTAATTTCAAAAAAGGGTTACAAGTCCTTAAACAAATCAAATGCTCACTAATGCTCATAGAGCTACATAAGAATGAAAATAAAATTTATGAGTCAATGATCTGAACTACTTAGAAGAGAAACAGAGGAAAAAAAAGACCCTGCATAGATAAGCCAAGAAGCAGAAAAGCAAGGAAAATGTCACCTACAAAATTACGATGCAAATCAACAAAACGAATGAAGAAACAGAAGCTAAGCCCCAGCAATGGGATCCTATCAACAATCCCAGCCAGCAACAACAGATGGAAATTTGACCAAGCCAACCAACACTGAATCCAAAGACCAAATCCAGAGCCAAACCTGTAGGAAAAAACTTCCAGGCAAAAATGAATTAGCATAAAAACAGGAAAGGAGAAAAAGCACCACCAATCCTGGTACAAAACAACCATAACCCAAAGGATAAGCCACTAAACACCAGACCAAAGAAGCAATCAAGCATAAAAGTACATAACCCAAACGCCAAAAGGCCAAAAAAGCGAACCTACCAACTGCCAGCCTAGAAAAACCCAACAACACAGCGAGTGACCCTAAACCCCAAATCAGAACCAGAAGACAGAAGAACCAAAGAGGCCCTTAACACCAAAACCCCAACAGCCAAACCCACACAACCAGGGACAAACCAACTAGCTACAAACAAAAAACACAAATAGAAGCCATGAAGGCACCCCAAAAACATAGAACCAAACCCCAACAGAAAAGCAAACAAAATTAGACATTAGAAGAAGAAGTAGCGATAACTTTTGATCTAGTTAACCTTCCTTCGGAGCATTTGAAATTTTGGCCCAATTTTTTGTTTTTATTTTTCTTATTTTTCTTACCAATAACCGTAGAGAAACATTCATTAAGATTATGCACAACATTGAAATCATAGTCATCATGATTATCATTGACAAATCATCATTAATGAAAAAATTGAACCCCCCATCTCTCCAATTAGCACCGAAATGAGCACAGGGGCAACAAGTCAGAATGATCAAAAGGATCCTCAACAGTGAGAAAATCCACATTCTGCTTCCCCGCTCCAAGTTTTAAAAGAACATCATCAAAAATAGGGGAACAATATATATTAATTATAGGCACCAAATTAGAAACATCCAAATTATCGGGAGCCATAATAGGAACATCCACGAGATCCACATCAACATCTAATCCAGAGACCACATCCTTCACAGGATATTTAATACTAGGACTAGCAAGTTGAATGCCAGAAATATTAGCATCATGAACCAAAGTAGGATTAGCAACCAAAACATTATTAGTACCATGATATCCACAACAACAGAAGAATTATCCTTTACATGATCTATAAAACTAGGACTAGCAGGTTGAATGCAAAAAATATTGACATCAAAAACCAAAGTAGGATTAGCAACCAAAACATTATTAATGCCCATGATATCCACAAAAGTAGAAGAATTAGCAACACAGGGGATATCATCAAGAGGCTCTAACAAGATATTATCCTTCTCAACAAAAATGACCAGTTTATCACTAATGATCACATCCTTAATTAAGAGAGTGTGGAGGATAACATAATCATTTTTATGACCCAAATTTTTGCAATGTTCATAAAAAGGAGAGAACTCCTCCATCTCAACATGTTGAATATACCTGAATTTGTTAGACCCAAGCCACACGCTATCAGGGTAACATTTAGAAAAATTAAGTTCCACCAAAACAGGAGCAACTAAAGGACGAGATCCATTCGACATAGCATTATCATTTTTTAGCAGTTGACTAAATAATGATCCCAAACCATGTAACTTGATCAAAATTAGTGAATAACTCGATCAAATCTCCATTGGATTTTATTTCGTAAGAATAGAAACCTATTTCATAAATTGGTCTAGCAAGTACAATATCAATTAATTATAAATTTTAAAGGGAAATTTAATGAGACAAATCCTAGAAACAAAGTCAAATAAAATGCAAATCTGATTTTGTTTTCATGAATATAGAAGCACTATTAGGAATAGGAATAAAACTCATGATGTTATAGTTGGGGGCTGAGATATGAATCACTAAGCCAGAGCTTGATTTATAGTTTTATTTTTTTTAATAAAAAAATAAATCCTATTTTTTCATTAAGTGGACCTATCAATTGTGCAATCATAAGATGCACACAATGTTAATTATAAATATAAGGTTGATATATGTCAAACACAAATATTACATTGGTGTTAGATATAGAGAAATCCATTATAAATACATCTGTTGAGATTGAAACTTCATATCTCCAGGTTAGAAGTCATGGAGTAAATTGCCTAAATGAAATGTCTTTGGTAGCTAATTTATAGCTTGAATGATGTGGATGTTTGATTTACTTCATAAGAGAAATTTGTTTTATCCCCATGCCCTATGTAATATGCTTCCATTCAACTTGTGGCCCTATGAGGATTCCCTCCCCGCCAACCTTCCTTCTACCTCTAGCTAGAGATCATTGTAGATGTCATATTCATTAGGTGATCAAAGATCGTCCGCCGGTAATGGGAGATTTTCCTGTAGTGCATTTTGTATCTTGTCTCTAAGAGCAAAGTTATTCATCCACCTGAGCATCCTCATCTCTGCAACACTTTTCTTTTAATGGCCAACATTCTATGCCATAAAACATTGCAGGTCTAATCACCATCTTATAGAATTTTCCCTTATTTTTGAGTGGTACTTTTCTATCACACAACAAGCCCGATGCATTCCTCCACTTCATTTATCCAACTTGAATTCTACTAATAATATTCCCATTTACTTCACTATCACTCTGAATTATAGACCCAAGATATCTAAAATATGTACTCTTATTAATGACTTCATCACTCAAAGCCACAAACCCCCCACTAGAACTATTACTACTAAACTTACACTCTATGTATTCAGTTTTAGATATACTAAAAAAAACCTTTAGACTTTAATGTTGACTTTCATAATTCAAGTTTACCTTCAACTCCCTCTTCAGTCTTATCAACAAGAAGAATATTGTTAGAAAAAGTATACCAGGGAACATCCTCTTGCAAATCTTTAGTAAGAACATCTATGACTAAATCAAAAGGAAATGGGCTTAAGGTTGATCCTTGATGTAATCCAACTGAATTGGAAAATACTTGGGGAAATCACCTTGTGTTTGAACACAAGTAACAGCTCCAGCATACATATCCCTAACAACTTGAATATAAGCATTATTAATCCCTTTTTTTTAGAACTCTCCATAACACTTCTCTTTGAACTTTATCATATGCTTTCTCTAGATCAATAAATATCATATTGTTGACCTCATTTTTGTATGAGGTCAATGGGACCAATCCAAACCTTTGGATCTTTCTAATCCTTAGGATTAATCTTGACCCTAGGATCAATCTGATCTTAGATCAATCCAGACTTTAAATATCAATCCAGTTTCAAATCAATCTTAATCTCATATTAATTTTAAACTCATTTCAATCAAACTCTAGGTTAATCTAAATTCTAGGATTCTCCTAGACTCCAGACCTTAGGATTTACTCTAGACCCTAAGATTTTCCCAGACTCCAAATCCTATGATCTACTTTAGACCTTAGGATCTATCTAGATTTTAGATTTATCTAGATTCCAAAATAATATAGGATCTCCCTAGAATTCAGACTTTAGGATCTACTCTAGATCCTAAGACTTTTCTAGACCCTAGAACCTAGGATTTCTTAGATTCTAGAGATCTCCTAGATCCTAGACCTTAGGATTCTTCCAGACTTCAAGTCTTAAAATCTACCCATGTCCTAGATCTACCCAGACTCTAGATCAATTTAGGTCTTAGGATCCTCCTAGACCTTAGAGCTATCCAGATCTCAAATCTATTCAAACTCTAGACCAACCCAGACTTTAAATCAATCTATTCAAGACTCAAATCAATCCAGAGCTTAATTCAATTCAAACCCCTGACCAATCTTGATCTTTAAACAACCCAGATTTAGTTGCTCCAGTCTCTGACCTAACCTTAATCTTGTCTAATCATCTACAATCATCTAAATATTTGTAAATAATTTAGGTAGTTTAAATTCAATCATTCAAATCAAAAATCCAGCTTGAAGTCAAAAATTCAAACCTAAAATCCAAGGCCAAAGACTATATCCTGAAAGCCTTTTTCAGCAAATCTTTGAACACATCGAAACCCAGTCAAATGACCTTTGATTCAGGGTCTATCAGTTTCATACTGATGTGATATGTCTCTAGAGGTAACTCTCCAAATTTGAGCTCATTCTGAGGTCTCTAACCCCAGAATCTGGATTAAAATCCAAAGGCTATAAAACTTTCAAATATTTATGGCCTATGCCACTGGATCTATCACCAAGTTGATTTTGACCTTGGAGCCTTCTCTAAACTCTCAAATCACTTCCAGACCCTTGATTATAACCCATTGAGCAATAAACTATATTTTGTCAGACTCACTTTGACCTCCTGTTGACTAGGAGTCAAAATGACCAAAATGCCCCTATTGGGTGCAAATAGTCACTTTGGACTAAATGCCAAATCAAATGCAACCACCTCCAGCAAGTTTCAATCATCAAACTAAACTTGTTGAACCCAAAACGAGACCCTGGGTCAACCTAGGTTGACCTAAAGGCCCATTAAGGGCCCAATTAGGTCATTTTGACCAAATGACCTCCCCAGATCTTGAGACCACCACCAGTAGACTTAGAATGTTGTTTTAAACTGGTTAGACCCAATCCCTGACCCTGGGTCAACCTGGTTGACCAAGTCAACCAAGTTGACCCATTAGACCCATTAAGGGTCTAAATATGTCATTTGATCCAAATGACCATTTTGATCCTTCAAAATACCTCCACTAGATTCCAAATATCAAATTAAATTCATTGAACCCAAGTCCTGGTCCTGGGTCAACCTGTTAACCAAGTCAACCAAGATTGACCAATTCAACCCTTAAGCTTCCATATTTTAAATTAAGCTCCAGATCAACTTCAAACCCATTCAAACCTCTCTAATTACACTTCTTAATGATGTGGACTTGATGGGACCCTTGACCAAGTCACTAGTTGACTTGGTCAATCAAACCTAAGCTTGGTCAAATTTAACCCTATTCAACCAAGACAAAATATGTGATTCAATCAAACCATTCAAATTCTCTAACTTCTTTCAAATGATGATTCAAACTTATCCAAACCTATTTAGGCTCAAACTACTTTGATTTGACTTGACTAGCCCTTGACCCATGGTCAAATCTCTTCAAACTCTCTTAAATGCATTCAAGCTTCAATATTTAAATCTCAAACCTTCTCTAATCCACCTAACCAACTCATCAAGACCACTTAGGTGCCACCTCACCTGCTTTTGACCAGTTGATTGGTCAACATGGTCAACAAATGCCTCCAAAAGGCTTAAATACCCAAATGACATGGCATCTTCATGCCAACTCAGCTCCAGTTAATAAAACATCCTCTAGAACATTCCCAAGTCAGTCTTTAACCCTTGGATTAAGATCAAACCGTTTGGATTTAAACCTATTTGCTCATATAGGACAAAGTTCACTTTCCATGTGGCTTGTCCTCTTGTCCTTAATCCCTCTGCCCCCCCCCCCCCCCCCCCCCCCCCCCCAACAACTCCCTGGATAGGTGGAAATCATCCAAGGGCTCACTCAAGCAATCTCAGCCCTCTATGAAGCCTGGAATGAATTGAGTAGGGCAAAACCTCTTAGAGAGCCCCCATTCAATTCTTAGCCATCTCTCTCCTCCCAAGCATCCCCAAACCAAAAATTCCTACACTTTTGAGCTCCATACTTCTTCTACACTGATTCTCAACCAAAAGCCACTATTAGAACCCCACCGGCGACGATCCTCCGGCAAGTTCAAGCTCAAATCTGCCCCAAGCTTATAGCAAGCGATTCAAGGCGTTTCAAACCGCAGTTTCAACTAGGATTTATACGAGGACAAACTACAAATTCAGAGTATTCATTTCCAGTTCAAATCTCATAGTTAGTTCCCTCTAAAACCCTTGCCCTAGGACACTAGTTTTTGGATTAAATAGCTTTTTTGTTAAGCTTGTTTAAAGCTGTAACAAACACTCCACATTATTTTTGTTCATGTATACGATCTATGTTTAAAATTTTGTCTGAAATGATTGAGTATTTTGGGAGAACGAGCAAAAAACCCTAATTTAGGGTTTATTCGGGACATGCATGCTCTGCACATTTTTTGAGCCGTTGATCTCAAGATCAACGGCTCAGATCAAGCCTTTTCACGGTCTGATCTAACTGCGTATCCGATCCTTTGCTCAATCCCATCGTCCGGCGGCATCTGGCCCTTGATCTAGAACCACGGGATCAAACGTTAGCCGTCTGATCTCTCTCCGTGCGATCAAACAATGGGATTTGATCTTGGCCGTTGATTCATTACAGTGGGTGATCAAACGGTGGGCGAGAGCTGCTGACTCGTTTAAGTAAACTGCATGGACCCCACGCATTAAAGGCTGATGATTGCCGGCGGCGCAATCATTGGCATTTAATGCGTCGCCACCGGCAATCATTGCCGCGGTATGGTTCATCCAAACAAAAGGCGCCACGTGGCCTGAAGGCCACCGATTTGTTTTTTTTTATTTAAGATTTAATTAACATAATTTGAATAATTAATTAAAAATTAATCTTAAATCTAAAACTAATATATTATATATTATAAATTTTAAAATATTAAATAATTTAATTTAATATTATTATTAATTTAAAATTCTTAAATACATTTTAAAATTATTTAAATATTAAATACTAATTTTTTTCAATCAATATTTAATAATTAGATATTAAATATTTTATTTAAATATTAAATATTAAATATCAATTATTAATTATTAATTATTTTAAATACTTTATCTAAACTATAAGATAAATATTAAGCATTTTAAAATTAAAAATTAATTTTAAATATTTAATATTAATTAAATAATTGAAGTTGTTAAAATAATTAAATAATTGATTAATTAAATTTAAAATTACATTTTAAAATTAAAATCTTATTTCAAAATATTTAATAATTAAAGAATTATTTTAAAATAACATTAATTTTGAATTTATTTTAATTTTAAAATATTTTATTCAAATAGTTTAAATTAATAATATCCCATTAATTTTAATTAAATATTATTCAACTATAAAGATTTAATTAAAAAATTATCATCTTAAAAAATTTTAAAATTTCAAAAAGATTGAAAATTTAATTTAATTCAATTTAATGGTTATTTTTAGTATTAATTAATTTTAAATAAATTTAAATACATTTATTAACCTTAAAGTTTAAAAATTCAAATAAAATTAAATTTAAATCATAAAAATATTAATATTATATCTTAAAATTTCCAATATTTTAAATATTTTAATTTGAAATTAATTTTGAGATTAAAAACTTAAGTTTTTTTATTATTTTATTATTTTAATATTTAATTAATATTTAATTAAATATTAAAATAATTATTTTTAAAATTAAATATTTATTTTCAAATCATTTTAAAATCAGAGGGTCTCTCATATCAAAATCATTTTAATGATATTTTAAGTATTTTAAATTTAAAATGTATATATTTATATATAGGTTTATATATATTATATACGTATTTTGAAATTATTTTAAAATTATTTATATGTTTAAATCTTTAACTTGAGAGACCCATTTGGAAACTTTAAGCATAGCTTGAGCCTATGAATAGGATTAATGGGGAGTGGTGATTAATCAATGTATAATTATTTTTGATAATTATCCTTTGATTGATCCCTTATTAATTAAATTATATCTTCTCTTGCATGCTTAGGGTGCACACACCACATATCTTAGGCTCTCCTAGATTTAGGATTGGATGTGATGTTTATATGTGTATCTCTATGTAATGTCCAAGGGTTAGAAACTTTGATTTAAACCCATTAACTTAATGACATCATTAAGGATAATAATTAAGGACTTGTTTAGAGGACTTAGAAAAATTTTAGAAATTAGGATAGATCTCCTTTTGACTTGAAATTTTGAACATTCAAACTTAGTGAAATTCTCAGCCCTTAGAAAATTTCTCACTGAATTTTGAAGTCATTAAGACCCTTGATCAACTTAATCAAAATTAAACCTTCATTAAGCCTTAAAACCTTCTAGAAATTATAATAAATCAAATTTAAACCTAAAAATTACAAATAATACCTCTAACTGACTAGAGTTAAATCCTTAATAAATGAAAAATAAAATCAACCAGATTTGACATCAATTTTAGTAATAATTTAATTTTAAGTGAATTAAATATTTAATTAATTTAATTAATTAAAAACAATTTTAATAAATTTCAAAAATTTCTCAAACACTTGATAATCACTCCTTCGATCATTCATGGTCATTGCAGGTGATTTTAAGAAGTTTGTAGGTCATTTGGATTCAAATCATCAAAACCCTTCTAATTAAGCAAATTAAATAATTCAGTAAATACCCAAAACTTTAAAAATTCATAATTGATTCAAGAAAATTCCAAACCAATCAAACTCAAAGGCATTTAACTCATCTTATGGTCTAATATTTATCAAAAATACCAAGTTTCCAGAAATCAATCAATTTTGAAAAAGTCAACTTTTGGTCAAATCTAGTTCAAATCCAAGTCAAAACTTCAAACCTTCATAATAAAATATAGAAAAATCCAATTTTAGCATACTTATAGTCTAACTGATCGTATTAAAGTCTAATATTTTAATAAAATATTAACTTTCCAAAAAATACTTTTAATCAAAAAGTCAACTTTTAACCCCTTAATTAAATCATTAAAATAATCCAAAAAATTCCAAAATTCAACAAATAATTCAAAGTTCCAAAAAATCTTAAGTCAATATTAAAACTAGCAACTAACCAACCTTGATTAAAATTTAATTAACTTTTAAGCTTAATTAAATTTAAATCATTTAATTATATCGGGTACCACTAGGTAACCCAAGCCTGCGAGGCTATTAAGTTAACCCCAAGGAAGGTGAAATAAACTTCACGGCCTCAGTGTGCAAAAAAGGTGGTATTCAACAAATAATCAAAATCAAGTTTAAAATCAAATTCAAATCATTAAAATTTAAATTTTAATTAGAATCTCCTTGAAGCCTTTTCAACCAACCAGAACCTTTAACAACTTTAATCAAATGATCCTACTTAGGACATATCAAACCCACACAGCCTCTTACACACACTTTAGATGGTTTTCTAGGACAACCAACTCTAGTCTTAGGCTAGGCCGGTGTTTACTTTTCTGTTGTGTGTCAAATTTTTGAGCTTTCACTGCATGATATTTGCTAGTAGTAGAATTAATTATTTATTTATTTATTACACTCTATGATATGATTGATTATGTGCTAGATCTACCCCTTGGTTATGGATGATTTATACTAATTCAATCTTATTCATGTGGCCATGCTTATACAGGGCATTTAAACTTAAAGGGGGCAATAATTAAGCTTTAAAATTAACGTTGTTTTCTACATGTGCTTCAGAATGCTTAAGTCCCCCTTTAAAATTAAAAGAGCATGGCCAAGCATGGTTGTGATTGAGCATTTAAATTTCAAAAATATTAACTGCTTTGGATATAAATATAATTGTTGATTATTAGGATAACCTTGCAGTATCGAGTCTAGATTTTTAATTTTAATTAATGTAATTTGAATAGAAATTAAGTTGTAAATTATTTAAAGTGATTTGAGAATGGGATGTTTAAGCATCTAATTTGGAATCCAAAGAGGAAGGGACATCTCTTAGAGGAGAGTCTCTTTCCATTTGGAGATCCAAATTTGGATGATTTAAAAGTATCCAAAGAGAAAAGATAACACCCATATTCATAGGGAGTTTCTTTTCATTTGGATACCCAGACCCGACGATCCAAGGAGTTCCAAGAAGACGAAGAAGTGAAGAACTAGAAGACCCATTCTCAAAGTCACTTGAGTCTTAGGAGTAGAATCTGGGTTGTAGTCAGTGGTACCCGGCCACTTTACCTTTCCTGCAGACCCTGGGTTGTATAATTAAAAGGCACTTACCTATGAACTTTTATTTTGAATATTTATTTAATTAATTTAATTATTTGATTAATTTGATTGATGTGTTGATTGCGATTAGGATTTACCTGCTTTTATTAGTTTTTTGACGATCTTGCATGTCGTATTTGATTTAGCCTGGAATCCGTTCAGAGGCTCATGAGGGTACGGTCAAACTATTTTTATTTTAATTAAAATTAAAAACTTCATGCTCAGATAGAAACTCTAATGCCTATAAGAAGTAAGCCCAGGCTCGCCAGGGGTTTTTCATGCATTTATATTGACTTTTCTCTTTTGTGTTAGGCATCTCCCCGCCTGCAGGTTTTGGCATACTACCTGACCTATTAGGGTACAGTTCTGTCCAAGGGAATATTATGCAATCTCTAGGATAAAATCTATTTAAAGCCTGATTTTAAAATTATTTTATTCTGATTTTAAAGCTTTCGAGTCAACTAGCATGCATTGCATTAGATACAAATTAAAATTGATTCTAATTCTGAATCGTATTTTTAGTTTAAGTATTTCACCCAACATATGTTAAGGGGTCAATTAAGAATCTGCTCTAGATGTTGACCTCAACTCCTCAAAACTTAATCTTAAACAATGCCCCTAACCACTCTTTCATCTAAAAGATCGGACACATGGTTTTGAAGCGCTTAGGTGGTTTAGCTGGCTCTCCAATCAAGGACAGGGTAAGTCCAGACCTTGCATTGCATTAACTAGGATCCGGGTTACTAATTTTCAATGCCCATTTTAGACTTAGGATATGAGGTAGATTTTTAATCTTAAGACCTCAACCTTCAGGGAATTTAATTCCCACTTTCTAATAAAATTGACCACTCAAACATAAATCTCTTTCCATCAAACTTAAGCCCAACACTTAGGATAGGTTGAGATATTTCTGAAGTAATTCAAAATCTCAAAGTACCTCCTACCCCTCTTTCTTTGACTCCAGAAATAAGTGTTCATTTTTGAACCAATCCCTATTGAATTTCCAGTCCCTACCTCCTTTGAAATCAAATTTTAAAATCTAAATAAAATTCGTATCGCTATTTTAATCCAGAGTATTCATAGGAAATTTCTTATTTCCTATGATGTAATTAACTACGAAGACTTGCACTCGTAGGAGATTTAGAAACTCAGACCAGATTTTCAAAAATTAAATTTTCAAAACCTTAATTAGTTATCTTTAGGAAATTAAAATAAAAATGGCGATCATTATTATCATATTCAAACTATCGATAATGATTGATATCTTTTTTCTTCGAATAGATATATCAATTATAATCATACCGTTGATTATAAAATTAATGATCCATCTATCCAGATTAGCATAGTCAAACATTGGATTAAACATCATTTTGATCCTTTGAGATCATATGTTGTTTTTCCTTGAGTTTGATTACGATAATCAGGATAAACCAAGATTTGTAATCTAAACCTATTAGAGAACGATATGTTCACCTTTCAAGTTGATATATTATTCATAATAAACGTTCAATTTCAAATATTAAAAATTTCAGAAATCTAACTTTCCCAAAGAAAATTAAACATTTTTTCAAAATATATTTTTCAATCAAACACATATGAAGATCTTTCTTTTTCTCTCTATACTTCTCCATCAAACCTCTCAATAAATATATGGCTTCCATATATGACATTGGTTGGAAATGATTAACCTGTAAAGGATGGTGGGCCAACGAGTTTATCTTTAAATACTATAAATTAGTGTTATCTTTTACTAATTCACGTGATATTGATTGAGAGTTAAAAAGAGTTATTACTGTGCCAATGGATAATAAGTGATAACTTTGTTTACTGAGCTAACAGGATACTGATACGGATTAATACTTACTAAAAGAATACCGCTTAAACCAAGACTTTTTTACTTGTTTAGTGTAACTATCGAAATGCATGTTATTTATTCATTTACTATTACTATTATTATTTATGGATTTATTATCATTATATAAATTTATTGTTACTGAATTATTTACTATTACAGCCAACAATTTTACTAATAACACTATACTAATACTGAGTATATGGTATACTGAGCACGTGATATATATACTTAGCATAAGATTAAGATATCGATTTGATACTTATATAAAATAATTTGATAATATGTGTACGTCATTATAAGGTTTTATTATATTAATATAATTTTGATAGTCTTTACCGATGGTTTAATTTTATCGCTTTATATAATTTCTTTACTAATTGATAATATTGATACGATGACTACTTTATTAATCTGACACCAATACTAGTTTATTATTTTCCCACCATACTTCTTTATTGGCTTCAATACCATACTATTTTACTAGTTACAGACTTTATTGTTACAGCATATGTAACACCTCATAATCTAATTTGAAAGAATTATTTTTTTATCTTTTAATAAATAATAACTAGAGCTATCTAATTTTTTTATCAATATAAGTACGAGTGAAAATAAAACTTTCGATCGAAATGTTAATATATACATATGTATTTATTTTTTAAAAATTATATATACTATTCAGAATCTATACAATCATATCATAACTACTATATCATGAGTATAAAAGAATAACTAAAATAATAAGATCCTGAACCTAAAGGATCCTGGTTAATCTCTCACTCCTGCTCTCTTGACCTAACTTGAAATCATTTAACATATAATGAGCTCAATGGCCTAGCAAATAATCAAATCTTACAATTGAACTCAACATAAAATAAAGGAGCAATATGCATGTCAACAATCAAATCATAATATTAATAATTATATGATCAAGAATCAATATAAAAATAACAAAACTCACATGTAATATCAGTAGAATCTATAAATAATAAAACAGTATAGTATGAAAGTTAGTAAAGTAATATAGTATGGAAATCAGTAAACCAATATGGGTATTGAATCATTAAGCAATAATTATATTAGTACTTTTAATCAGTAGATAAATTATATAAAGCAGTAAAACCAAAGTACTGGTAAAAATTATCAAAATCATATCAATGCGATAAAATCATAAAATCATATATATATATATATATATATATATATATATATATATATATATATATATATATAGGAGTGTACACATATTATTTATTTATTCTATATCAATAAAAAATCAATATATTATATGCTCAAGATGTCACATGCTTAGTATTAGTATAGTGAATTAGTAGTATAAAAAAATCAATGTCTATATCGATAACAGAAATAGTCTAGTGATATTCTTTCCACCTTCTTAGTTTGACCAAGTAAGCTTTTAAAATAAGAAATAGTAGAAGAAGTAATAGAATCCTCATTATCTAACCATGACCACTCATTGGATTTAATTTTATGAATGACATATTTAATATTTTTGTTATTGGCACGAGCATGAAAATTTTTGGTGTTTCTATCACCTTCAGAAATAAAATTGGCATTAGCTTTTCTTCTTTCATACGAAGTTTAGAAAGGACATTTTTACCTTTGATTAAAAGAGATTTGTTGTCATCAGAATTATTAAGCATAAAGTTATTCTCCAACTGAAGAACCACTTTTTCAGCTTTGGTAATATTTTCAAACAAGTTACTAAAAATATTTTTATTCCACCACTTGATAGCTTGTTTCAACATTTTAAATTTAAGAGAAAAAATAGTGATACCATTGGAGCAATCATAATAAGAGATAGTAGAATTCCAGTTCTTCTTAACCATCTTGAAAATTTCTTTAGAGAGAAGCCTCATGTTTTGAAATTGAAAAGAAGCAAAGGCAGAAGAGGTGATATGATCAATGCAAATAAGAGGAACATGATCAGAGTTAGTTCTACAAAGATGCTCCATAGAAGCTTATGGAAAGAAGAGATCCAATCCATGTTAAAAAGAATCTTATCTAACATTCCCATATCTATAATTAGAGCAAGTAAATCTAGCACCAATAAAATCAATGTCAGAAATACCATAATCCATAATCATATTATTAAAATCTTTCATAGCATTATAAGAAGGTTGAGACCCACAAATTCTTTCTTGAGCATTAATAATAATATTAAAATCACCCCCACCCCCCACCCCCCCCCCCCCCCCCCCCCCAACTAACCAAGGACCATTAAAACTACCAGCAAAGTTAATTAATTGCTTTTATAAAGTAAGCCTACTAGTTATAGTGCAGCTAGCATAACATATCAAACCCATGACAACCTTGTTATTGATGGATAAAAACAATACATAACTTGATGAAAGTCAGCAATAATATTGAGTTGGATCTCTTCTTTCCAAAAAAAGCCAGATCTTACCATTAGAATTAGCACAAGAATAAGAAAAACCCAATTGATGTTGACAATGAGAAATATTAGCCACCTCAACTAAAGGTTTAAGGATAGCTAAAAACACAATTTTATTGATAAAGCAAAGATTACGAAGATGTGAGCGACTAGCCAAGTTTTCCACACCCCTAGCATTCCAAATAAGGAAATTAATCATAAAAAATTAGATTTTGATGAAGCTTTAGATCTAGTTAACCTAGAAGCTAAAGCCATCAAATTGTTTTTTTTTTTCTTTTTTATAACTCCTTTTTTTCTTTTTGTTGGAATCAAGTTTAAAATCAATTAATGAATCATGTATAGCATTAAGATTATGAACATTCTTGATTCAAAAAATTAAATCAATATCAGATCTAATTTCCTCATCTTCCTAGGCAGAGTTAAAATTTAAAGAGGGGCATTCTTCATCTGAGGCATCAGGGAAATTTTTTGAAAGAGCTTAAAAATGATTAGGCTCAGTAGTCACATTCAAATCACCCATATCTTGAACCTCCATAGAAACAACTGGGGCCACAATAGCAACCTCAGAAGAATTACAATTACTTTGAATAGTCTGATCACCATTCAATTTATCACTAATATTAGGAATAATAACCATAAGGTCAATACCATTAGAATTTTCTTTAAGACAAAGATCATTATTATCTTTCAAAACATTATTAATATCCAAAGCAGGGGATTGATTCTCAATAATCATAGGATAAGAGTCCACATTGATAAGAGATGAAGTATAGTTCACTTTGGAGGTAGGTTTTGGAAGGTTAGGTTTCCTAAGATGCGGATAAAGATGGTAATAGTTTGATTTATTGTGCCATAGATATTTGCAATGATAAAAAAACTCAGGAATATCATGTAAAACCACCTTTTGAATGTAACCAAACTTCTTTGGCCCTATCTAGATTAAGTCAAGATAAGACTTAGTAATATCTAGTTCAAATAATATGCAAGCAATAGAAGGATGTGAACCTAAAGCTGTAGCCCCATTCGTTTGTAAAGGACAGTCAAACATAGAACCCAGCCCATGTAAAATTCTATGAGAAAATAAGTGAGGTCATAGATCAGGGAAGGAGATCTAGACAGGGACAACAGGTGATTTAATAGAAATGTCAAACATTAGGGACCATTCTATTAGTTTCATGTAATAGTTGTAGAAGAAATAAGCCATTCGAGTAAACATCCAACTGTAGTCAAGGTAGCTCGATAGCTTAATATGAACATAGCGAGGGTCCAAAAGAGCAATTGAGAATTCCCCTGAAAGATTAAGCAAGGAAAAAAAATTCTAATGGAATCCAGAGAAGGCCGCCTATAGGTTAATTTTCCAACAAGAGTGAATTCGAAGGGGGCAGCCAAAGCTTGGATTTCTTCTTCAGAAATCTAAAGAGGAGGTAAGCCATGATGAGTAGTATGTTTTAACGGAGGAAAAGAGTTGTTGGATTCTGATCCAGCCAAAGCATCTTTGAAAGATTTAGATTGGTATTTAGAGGATAAAAAATTAGGATCAAATCTAGATGGAGGAGGGTCGGACATACTGGACGAGGATGGACCAGGAAGAACCATTCAACCAGGATGAAAAAAGCACAAACCTGGAAGAAAATAACATAAAATATAAGCCTAAGGCAAAGAGCCAAGGGAAAAACAACAAAAAAAAAAAGAAAGGCAAAAGAAAATTACCCTTGAGAAGAAGCTAACTCGACACGGAAACTCTGTAAAAATATCTGGAAGACAAAAAACCCCCACCAAATAAAGCCGAAGGTTATGGTGTCGAACGAAACCCTGGCAGGTCGTGATTTTTTCCTCAGTGTTGAACCATTTCTGGTCAGTAGGTTTTACTGTCAAAATCTCCACTTTTATCGATAGATGTCAATTTCTTAAGGATTTATATTAGTAACAAAAAATTATAAAAAAGTTTGTATAATTAATTCATTGTAATATCTATGTTATAGCAAAGACAATTTTTAATTTAGACTTATAACGACTCCTAAAATATTTATGATTGGGTCAAAATATGGGCTATTACAGCATGTGCATTTTGTTTATGTATTGATTCATAATCATATGATTACTACTGCCATGAATTGATTAACATCATGCATATTACTTTTTTATCATACTTTAAGTCAATTATAGGATTTAGTTACTTATTGGGCTCTTGAGCTTATTATATGTAGTTAAATGATTTCAGGTCAAGGCAAGCTGGGAGTAGGGGTGTGAGATTATTAGGATCCTTCAAGTTCATGTTCTTATTATTTTAGCTATTCTTTTGTACTTAGGATATAGTAGTTGTGATATGATTACATAGATCTTGAGTAGTATATATGATTTTTAATGAAATGAATACAAATATATGTATGTGTGTGTGTGTGTGTATATATATATACATACATAATTAAAACCCATAGATGGGCCTATGCGTTAATATAAAAATAGTGTTACAAAGTCCTTAAAAGGGACATTCAGCTCACTAATGCTCAACTGAGCTACAAAACAAATCAAAAGAACACCTAAGAGCCGATGGTTCCTTATGCTAATCATTACAAATTTTCCTAGTAACATACTAGGGCTACAAGTAGACAGCACCCGAAAAGAAAGTACCAGAGTTAACCTTTACGCTCCCACTTCCTGCAAAAAAAAGTTAGGATGGCCCACCATAACAAGAGTTCCAATAGCCTGCATAAAAGATATAATAGAAAAAGCAAACCAAGAGCCAAAAAATATGGAAATAACCAAGATAATCATGTAAAATAGAAATATGAAAAACATAAGGATTATATAAAATGATTAAAAGAAACCCAAACCAAGCTTGTACAGATAAGCCAGCATTTGGCCACCATAAAGCTCATATTGATCAAAATTAGTACACAGCTGCTCCAAACAAGACCAATAAAGGACCGGATAATGCTACTGGCCATACTCAGATAAGAAACAGGAGACCACATGAACCCTCCATCGAGCTAGAGATAAGAATAACACCAAAGTCATAATAGAAAAAATCCCAACCGAGGAATAACCAGAAAGACCAAACAGGATCAGCAAGAAGCCCCCAACAAAAGAAGGACAAAAAACCAATAACCCCACAGCTAAAATCTCTCTGCATCTCAAGCCAGAACCTAAGCCCATACTAACATGGAAAAAACACAAACCAAAAGCTTTGATAGCATAAAATAGAACAATCACTAACCCCAGAAAAAGACATTACCTCAAAATCCTGTCACACAATTAACCAGTAGGAGATATAGAAATAAACACAACAAATAATCAAAATTGAAAAGAGGTACAAGACACAAGACCACAGAACTCCAACCAATGCCAGACCAACCAGTGAAAACAACCAGCAGCAGAGAAAAAGCCTGAAGTAGGCCCTGTAACCCCACCAAAAGATCCCTCTCAAGACAGGAAAAAAGCATACAGAGCACCAGGAGACCACATGGTCACAATTCCATCCATAAAATCCAACAATAAACCAGAAAGAAGAAAGAAAAATAAGACGCTTCAAACCTTCCTAAGGTAAGATAACCCAGATTTATCTAGGATAACCAACCCTTTAAGCAACCTGGGAAGATCCAAAGCATTAAATTCATGTAAAGCCTCAATCTGGCATCCAAGTTTGGCCAACCAATCAGCACAAGAATTACCTTCCCTGTGAATATGCAAAATATAGTAATTCAAGTTTTGAAGAAGCTGTTTAATTTTCCTGGTAAGATAGAAGTTATGAGGACTGCCCGGGCAATTATCATTGATAATATGGATTAAGAGCATTGCAACCACCTTAACCCACACATTCATAATGCCTAAATTATGATAGATCGTAAGCCCATAAGATAGGGCCATCAATTCAGCAGTAACGACATTGCAAAAGTTTAAAGGAACAGTAAAAGCAAAAAGAACATTGCCCAGCTCATTACGAATAATCCCACCAGCCCCAGCCAAATTGCAATTAACCGAAGCATCAATATTAATTTTGTAATAAGGGGGCTTAAGTTTAATCCACTTCACAATCCTGTCAATCTTAACCCTATCCCAACTCGCATTAGCAATACCCAAATCTAAGGCAAGATCCTTACGATTATTAAAACTTTTCCAAGTAATAAGATACACATAATATAGCTAGACAATTTTATCTTTAACTTTAATGATGATACTATTAAACTCCATTTTAATGCCATTAAACTTAGCATCATTTCTAGCCCTCTAAATGAACCACATGATAAGAATAGGAATTAAATTATAGATGTGATGTTTAGAGGGATAAAACCAACATTATAAAATATAACCCACAATAGAATGGGTGTTAACAACACCTTTATTAGCCAAGTGGAAAAAATAATTCCAAACCTTTTGAGAAATTTTCCCATTGATAAAAATATGTTTGATAGTTTCAATGTCAGAGCAACAGTGACATTTAGAAGACAAATTAAAACCTTTTTTTCATTAACAAGTCATGAACCGGTAAAAAATTATGAAGGCATCTCAAAATAAAAATAGAATAAGACACATGAATGCTCTTGTGCTAAATAGCTTAAAATAATTGAGATTTATCATGAGTAGTTTTAAAAGAATTCCACACAGTCTTCAAAACAAACTTACCAGAATTGATCATTGTAATGCATTTGTAAAGGAATATTCTTCATAATATCAACTAAATTTGCAGGAATAACATCAAGTAACTTATTCACATTCCAATTATTATTATCAATAAAGTATTTCACCTTAATATTGTCAAGCATGTGAGTGTTAAGGAAAGTATCTATAGAGAAAGGGCCAATCCAATTATCTTGCCAAAAAGACACCTCACTATGGCCCACTCCCCATTGAATAAATTGCTCGGCTTCCCATTTAACATGGCAAAGCCTTTTCCAAATCAATGAATCATTACTTTTATAATTGCATAACAGCGGGTGATGATTATTACAATACTTTTGATTTATAAACTTAGCCTATAAATTGTTATTAGATTTAAAGGAAAACCACAGCTTATGAGAAAATGCATGCGCCATATCCAACATATTCTTGCAACCCAAGCCCACTTCATCAAAATCCCCACAAATTCTTTTCCAAGAAGCCCAAAAAATGCAAGAAGAATTATTTTTAGAACCCCAAAAAAACTTGTTGAAAATTCTCTCCAATCTAAGACAAATATTCTTAGTCGGTTGGAGAGTATGAAATAAGTAAATAGGAATCAAATTCAGCACACTTTTAATCAAGATAAGCCTACCACCAAAAGATATAAATTTAGAATACCATGCAGAAAGCTTTTTCTTTATAGTAATGAAATTGTCCTCAAATAAGTTGGACCTTTTCCTACCTTTGTAGAGAGGGGTCCCCAAATATTTAAGAGGCAAGGATTTGGAATTAAAACCACAAATTCTTTGAATAACACCACTTCTAGATTGATTAACAAACTTAGCAACAATAAAGCCACTCTTATCTTTGGTAATAAATAAACCACTAATATTTTGAAATTCCAAAAGGAATCTAAATAAGATTTTAACATTATTGAGAGAGCCATTTGAGAAAATATTAAAATCATCAGCAAAATTAAGGTGAGTAATAGGGATGCCACCAAGAAACTGATACAGCAAATTAGGATACTTATTATACAGATCCTCTAACCCCCTAGAAAGGTATTCAATAGCAATAATAAACAAAGTAGGAGAAATAGGATCACCTTGCCTAATCCCTTGAGAAGATTTAAAAAAAATCATGATTCTTTCCATTAATGATGATAAAGAAATAACAATTATCAATGATATTCTTAATAAGCTCAATGAAGGAATAATTAAAGCTAAATAGATGTAAAACCTCATATAAGAAATTCCAATTAAGGTTATCATAAGCTTTGGTGATATCAAGCTTAAAGATGACATTGCCCCCTTAAACTCTAGCATTAATATCATGCGTGAGTTCTTGAGCCAGAAGAACATTATCAAAGATACTACGGCCTTTAACAAAATCGGTTTGACACATAGAAATGATTCTAGGAAGAAGGGAGACTAATCTACCCATAATAATTTTAGAATTTAACTTATTAAGAAAGGAGCAAAGACTAATAGACCTAAAATCATTCCAGTGATTAGCACCCTCCTTCTTAGGGATTAAAATGATATTAGTAAATGATAAAAATTTAGGATAAGGATTCCCAGTATAGAAATCTTGCACAACATCAATCACATCCAATTTAACAATATCCCAAGTTTTCTAAAAAAATTTAGTGATAAAGCCATCAAGACCCGCAACGGAATCCCCATTCATATCTTTAATGACATTCCAAATTCCAAGCTCAGAAGGAGGTTCAGTAAGAAAATGGTTGTCATTATCAGCAATGAGTTGAGGAATAATAGAAGGATTAGGAATAGGAGACATATTAACATTATAATTTAACATATTCTTAAAGTGGTCGACCCAAGACTTATAAATCAAATCCTCAGAAACAAAAACACTCCCATCATAATTAGTAATTTTATAAATATAATTCAAAACTTTTTTCTTATTAGCTAAAGAATGAAAAAATTTAGTGTTCCTCTCACCACCCAGGATAAATTTGGTGGCAGCTTTCTGCCTCTAGAAAGTTTCCTTGATCCTGCAGGTGAAAAAGGGCCTCTTTAACTTTATTAAGATTAATAAGGTTCTCATTAAACCGATCATTCAAATAGATGTTATCCATATCAATGTTGACCTCATTTTTGTATGAGGTCAGTAGGACCAATCCAGACCTTAGGACCTTCTTAGTCCTTAGGATCAATCTAGATCCTAGGATCAATCTGATCTTAGATCAATCTAGACCCTAAATCAATCCTGACCCCAGATCAGTTTAACCCCAGACTAATCTAGACTCTTGGATTATCCTAGAACCCAAACCCTAGGATCTACTCTAGACCCTAGGATTCTACCAGACTCCAGACTTTAGGATTAATACTTCAAACCAAATCTAGATCCTAGGAATTATCTAGACCCTAGAATTCTTCTAGATCAATCCAATCCTCAGACCTATCTAAACCTTAGAATCTATTCTAGACCTTAGGATTCTTCCGGATCTCAATCCTTAAGATTTCTAGATCCTAAGATCATTTTAAACCTTAGATCCTAGGACTCTTAGACTTTAGGATTCTCCTAAATTTCAAACCCTAGAATCCACCCTGACTCTAGATCCATTTAAACCTCAAATCAACTCAAACCTCAAATATACTTAGGTTCTAGATCCATCTAGGTCTTAGGATCTTCTTAGACCTTAGATCTATTCAGACCTGAATTAAATCAAATTCTACGATCAATTTAGATTCAAATCAATCCTGGTCTCAATCCTATCCAGATTTTGATTCAATTTAAACCTCAATCAAAATCTAGATTTCAGTCTAGTTCAAAATCCAAATCCTAATTTGAACCTTGATCCAGCCTTTTATCAAGCACTAATCTTATCCAATCAATAAAATTATTCAATTGATTATTATTGATTTGGGTAATTCAAGTCCAATCATTCAAAATCAAAATCCAGGTCAAATCCAAAAATTCAATTCAAATCTCAAGGCTAAAGGTCTAAGTCCTAAAAGCCTTTTTCAGTGAATCTTTAAACACTTCAAAACCCAGTCAAATGACTTCTGATTCAGAGTCTGTTAGTTGCATATTGATGTGACATGTATCTAGAGGAAACCCTCCAAATTTGAGCTCATTCTGAGGTCTCTAACCTGAAAAATTTGATTGAAATTCATAGGCTGTAAAACCTTCAAATATTTATAGCCTATGCCATTGGACCTTTGCACCTAGTGGATTCTGACCTTGGAGCTTTCTCCAAAGCCTCCAATCACTTTCAGAACCTTGATTATGACTTATTGAACATTAAACTGCATTTTGTTAGACTCAATTCGACCCCTAGTTGACCAGGGATCAAAATGACCAAAATACCCCTTAGGGATATGTATAGTCACCTTGGATCAAATGAGCTCCAAATCAAATTCAACCACTTCCAACAAATTTTAAATATCAAATCAAACATGTTGGACCCAAAACTAGACCCTGGGTCAACCTAGTTGACCAAGTCAACCTAAGTTGACCTAAAGTCCCATTAAGGGCCCAAACAGGTCATTTTAACCAAATGACCTCTCTAGACTATGGGACCACCACCAGTAGACTCAAGGTGTCATTCTGAACTAGTTGACCCAGTCCTTGACCCTGGGTCAATTGTTTTGACCAAGTCAACTTAGTTGATCCATTAGGCCCCTTAAGGACCTAAATAGGTTATTTGACCCAGATAACCATTTTAATCCTCCAAATTACCCCCACTAGACATCAAACATAAAATTAAATTCATTGAACCCAAACTCATATCCTGGGTCAACCTGGTTGACCAAGTCAACCCAGGTTGACCCAAGTACCCCTTAATGTTTTAAATGGGTCATTTTAACCCACTTGACATTTCAAACTTCTTCTAAACTTTAAATCAGTTCCTAATCATGGCCTAAACCCTTTTTAGTCATGGATCAATCAACCCAAGTCAAGTTGACTTGGTCAACTTAACAAAACCATTAATTAAACCTTTATTTATGAGCTCTTATCTTAACCCTTAGGTATCAAACCCTTGAACCTATCCTACCAGCCCCTAAACTCTTTTTCTTGTGCCACCTCAGCAGCCACATGGCTTTGGGGTTGGTCAAATGAAGGCATTAGGGTAGTCAAACTTGGTCAAAGAAGCTTAAATTACCTCTATGCCCATGCCAACTCATCTCTAGCAGTCCCAATAGGCTCTAGAACCTTCCTACAGCAGATTCTAGCCCTTGGATCAAAATCAAAGGGTTTAAATTAAATCCATGTGGTTTTAAAAGGACAAAAGGACCTTTACACTTGGCATGTCCTTTATGTCCTTTGATTCTCTGATTCCACCTACCACCCTAGATACATGGCAGCATCATAGAACCCAATCAAACCAATCTCAACCATTCATTCAATCTGGAAGAGATTGAGTAGGGCAAAAGACTCAAAATGAGTCTCATTCTTCAACCTACATTCTCTCACATCCTTGAGCTTCTCCAGAAACTATCAAGCTTTCGTTTGGACTTCTCACAGTCCCTTAAGCCTTCCCAAATCAAATCCCACCACAAAAGGCATGCCGACTACGATCCTCCTGCGAACATAGGCTTTGATTCTTCTAAGGTCTATAGCGAGCAATACAAGGCATTTCAGACCGCGGTTTCTGAAGAAGGATTGAGTGTGGACAGTCAAGAATTTAAGAGACATCTTAAACGGTCCAAACCGTCCATTATCAAGGTGAAAATCCTAAACCCTTGTTTAGGGCACATTAAGCTAAATATCTTTATGATAAGCACTTTTTAACCATGATTTTGCATCCACATAACTTCTGTTCACATACTAAATTAGTGTTTAAAATTTCATTAAATTCTATCGAGCCGATTTTGAGAACGAAGCAATTTTGGACTTAGGGCTTCGGTTCGCTGCGTGCATGGTCTGCACAATATTTGGACCATTGATCCTTCGATCAATGGTCTTGATTAAGCCCTACCACGGTCCAGCCAGCTGCCCGTTTCGATTTACCATGCTGAAGGATCATCCGGCTCGATCAGAGCCATTCATTCCTTACAACGGAAGATCCGACGGTAGATGGCAATCGCTAACTTGTTTAAGTAAACCACGTGGAACCCACGCATTAAAGGTTGATGATTGTCGGTGGTGCAATCATTGGTATTTAATGCGCCACCGCCAGCAATCATTATCGCGGTCTGGTTCATCCAACCAAAAGGCGCCTCGTGGCCTTGCGGCCACTGATTTGTTTTTTTTTTTCTTTATTTTTTTTAAATTATTTAAATGTTAATTATTAATTATTTTAAATCAATATTTAATAATTAAATATTAACTATTTTATTTAAATATTAAATATTAAATATCAAATATTAATTATTAATTATTTTAAATACTTTATCTAAACTAAAAGATAAATTTTAAACATTTTAAAATTAAAAGTTAATTTTAAATATTTAATATTAATTAAATAATTTAAGTTGTTAAAATAATTAAAAATTGATTAATTAAATTTAAAATTACATTTTAAAATTAAAATTTCATTATAAAATATTTAATAATTAAAGAATTGTTTTAAGATATTATTATTTTGAAATTTAATTAATTTAAAACCTTTTATTTAAATATTTTAAATGATATCCCATTAATGATTAATTAAATATTATTTAATTTTAATGATTTAATTAAAGATTTTAAAAAAATTATTATTATTTCAAGTAATTTAAAATTCTAGAAAATACTTAAGATTTAATTAAGTCTAATTTAAGAATTACTACAATTATTAATTAATTTTAAATTAATTTAAATACTTTTAATTGCTAGAAACTTTAAAAATTCAAAATAAATTTATTTTAAATCTGAAAAATTAATATAATATCTCAAAATTTTTAGAAAATTAAATACTTTAATTTAAAGTTAATTTTAGAGCTTAAAATTTTAATTTATTTTGATTAATATTAATTATTTAATTACCTTAATATTTAATTATAGTGTAATTAAGTATTAAGCTAATTATTGTCAAAATTAAGTATTTATTTTCGAATTATATTCAAAATTAGAGGGTCTCTCATATCAAACTCATTTTAATAATATTTTTAGTATTTTAAATTTAAAATTTATATATATACATATAGGTTTGTATATATTATGTATATATTAAAATTATTTTAAAATTATATATATATTTAAATCGTAGAATATTGAGAGATCCCTTGAGATTTTAAACTTAGTTTAAGCATGTCTGAATAGAACTTGTGGGGAGGTGATTAATGAATAATTATATTTTAATTATTCATTAATCACATCATTAATCATCTTAATTAATTTTAATCTTTGCATGCTTAAGGTGCACACACCACCTAGCTTTAAGGCTCTCTTAGATCTAGAATTGTATTGTGATTATGTATGCATGTATATGTATGTTTGAGGGTTAGAAACTTTGATTTAGACCCATCAAACTTAGTGTCATTAAGGACAATAATTAAGGACTCATTCAGAGAACTTATAATATTTCTAATAATTAGGATTCACCTCCTATTGACTTGAAACTCAAACCATTTGAACTTAGTGATACTCTCAGCCCTAGAAAAATTTCCCACTAATTTTTTTTAGAAGTCATTAAGCCCCTTAATTTATTTAATCAAAATTAAACCTTAATTAAGCCTTAAAATCTTCCAAAAAATTTAATAAATCAAATTCAAACCCAAAAATTATAAATAATACCTTAAACTAACCAAAATTGAACCTTTGATCAATGAAAAATAAAAGCCCTTTGATTGGACTTTAAAATCAAGCTTAATTTAATTTTAATTGAAATCTAATATTTAATTAATTTAATTAATTAAAAATAATCAAAAATTCCAAGAATCTCTCAAAGACTTGACAATCCCTTCTTAGATCATCCCTGATCATTGGAGGTGATTTTAAGAAGTTTGGAGGTCATTTGGATTCAAATCAATAAAATGCCTCTAATTAAACTAATTCAATAATTCAATAAATACACAAAACTTTAAAAAATCATAACTAATTCAAATACATTCCAAATCAGTCAAACTCAAAGGCATTCAACTCATCTTAAGGTCTAATATTTATCAAAAATATAAAAATTCTAGAAATCAATCAAATTTGAAAAAGTCAACTTTTGGTCAAACCTAGTTCAAAATCAAGTCAAAACTTCAAACATTCACAATAAAATATAGATTTCAGCATACTTATAGTCTAACTGATCGTATTAAGGTCTAATATTTTAATAAAATGCTAGCATTCCAAAAAATTCTCTTAATCAGAAAGTGAGTTTTTAACTTCTTAATTAAATGATTAAAATAATCCAAAAAAAATTTCAAAATTTTATAATTAAATTCAAATTCTAGAAAATATTAAATTGATGTTTAAAATATTTAACTAACCCCTTAATATACAACAACCACTCTAAAGTTGAAGTTTTTAGGATGGACTACTCTGGGCTACGGGGCTAAGTGTCCTAATGAGGCCTGGTTCCTAGAGCCTGGTGGCACAACGCCACAAATGAATTCTAAGGAGTGTTAAACCATAAAATGAGTTGATTATTATTTAAAATCCTTAATTCAAATATATTAACTTGGTTTATCAGCTGGACTATTCCGGGCTGCGGGGCTACGTATCCTAAGGAGGCTTTATTCCTCGAGCCTGGTGGCACAACGCCACGAACTGGTTAATAGCAAACTTAAATAAATTAAAATTTGAAAATTAGCAATTAATAAACCTTAATTAAAAATTACTTAATTTTGAAACCTTAATCAAATTAATTCATTTAATCATACCGGGTACCACTGGGTAACCCAGGCCTACGATTAAATTAGCCCCAAGGAAGGTGAAATAAACTTCACGGCCTTGATGAGCAATAAAGGTGGTATCCAACAAACAAAAAAAATTAATTTTAAAATCAAATTCAAATAATTAAGATTTAAACTCATATTAAAATCTCCCTCAAACCTTTAAACCAACCAGAATATTAAATAACTTTAACTAATTGACATACTTAGGACATATCCTAGCAACACAGCCTACCTCACACACTTTAGATGGTTTACTAAGACAACTAATTCTAGTCTTAGGCTAGGCCGGTGTTTACTTTTCTGCTATTTGCGTGTGCCGGGTTTTTTTTCTGTGGTTTTCATTGCATGCTGGGTGTTAGATTTAAGTAATTGATATTGATGTGATTGTTTATTTAATCTCCGCACTCTGTGATATGATTGATTGTGCGTTAAATCTACCCCTAGGCTAGGGATGATTTGTAATAATTCAATCTTATGCAGGTGGCCATGCTCGTATAGGACAATTGCAAATTAAAGGGGACAATAATTAAAGCTTTAAAATTAACGTTATTTTCTACAGGTGCTTCATAAATTTGCTTTAAGTCCCCCTTTAAAGTTAAAAGAGCATGGCCAAGCGTGGCTATTTTGAGCATTTAAATTTAAATATATTAACTGCTTGGAATGTCAAATATTAACTGTTGATTATTAGGATAATCCTATAGGTTGTTGAGTCTAGATTTTTTTTTTAAATATCAAAATGTAATTTGATTTGAGTTGTAATTGAGTTGTAAACATTTAAAGTAATTTGAGATGGGATTAAGTATCCAATTTGAATTCCAAAGAGGAGAAGACATCCTTAAGGGGAGAGTCTTCCTCCATTTGAAAGATCAAATTAGGATGACTTTCAAAGTATCCAAAGAGAAAACATAACACCCCTATTCAGGGGAAGTTTCTTTTCATTTGGATATCCAGACCCGACGATCCAAAGAGTTCCAAGAAGATGAAGAAGTGAAGAACGAGAAGAATCTCAAATCTCAAAGTCACTTAAGTCTTAGGAATAGAATCCAGGTTATAGTCAATGGTACCCGGCTACTTTACTTTTTCTGCAGACCCTGGTTGTAATATTAAAAGACACTTGCCTATGGAATTTTAATTTGAGCATTACATTTAATTGATTTGATTAATTATTGATGGATTGATTACGATTAAGTATTTGCCTGCTTTTCTTAGTTTTTTTGCGATCTTGCATGCCGATTTTGATTTAGCCTGGAATCCGATCGGAGGCTCGTGAGGACACGTTAATACTATTTCTACTTAAATAAAATTTAAAATATTTAGGCTCAGATAGAAACTCTAATGCTTTTAAGAAGTAAGCCCGGACCCCCCGGAAGTTTTTCATGCATTCATATTAACTTTTCTCTACCTTGTTAGGCACCTCCCCGCCTGCAGGTTTTGGCAAACCACCTAGCCTATGAGGGTGTAGTTCTGTCCAAGGAGATATTGTGCAATCTCTAGGATAAAATCTATTTTTAAGCCTGATTTCAAAATTACTTCATTCTGATTTTAAAGCATTCGAGTCAACTAGCATGCATCGTATTAGTAACAAATTAAAATTGAGTCTAATTTTTAATTGCATTTCTAGCTTAAGTATTTCACCCAACATATGTCAAGGGATCAATTAGAAATCTGCTCTAGATGTCGACCCTAACTCCTTAAACTAATCTTAAATAACATCCCTAACCACTCTTTCATAAAGACCGGATATATGGTTTTGAAGCGCTTAGGTGATTTAGCTGGCTCCCCAATCTAGGCCGGGGTAAGTCCAGATCCTACATTGCATTAGCTAGGTTCTGGGTCACTGATTTTCAGTACCCACTTTAGACCTAGGTTCTGAGATAGATTTTTAATCTTAAGACCTCAACCTCTGAGATTTGGATCCCAACTTTCTAATAAAATCAATCATTTAAACATTAAACCTCTTTTCATCAAATTCAAGCCCAATACTTAGGATAGGCTGAGGTCCTTCTAAAGTGATTCAGAATCCTAAGCACCTCTTACCCCTCTTCCTTTAACCTCTAGAAATAACTGTTCAATCTTGAATAAGTCCCATTTGAAATTCCAATCCCTACCTCCTTTGACATCAAGCTTTGAAAATCTTAAATAAAATTCGTATCGCTATTTTGATCGAGAGTATTCATAGGAAATTTTCTAGTTTCTTATGATGTAATTAACTATGAGGGCTTGCGCTCGTAGGAGATTTAGAACCCCAGATATGATTTTCAAAATCAAAATTTTCAAAACCCTCAATTAATTACCTTTGGGAAACCAAATAAAAAAATGGTGATCGTTATTGTCATATTCAAATAATTAATAATGAATGATATTTTCTTCCTTCGGGATGATATATCTTTTATTGATATAATTTTGAATATGAAATCAGCGATAATTTATCCAGATTATCGTAGCCAGATATTTAACTGAACTTCATTTTGATCCTTTGGGATTATGTGTGGTTCCCTCCTGAATCTAGCTTCGATATTCAGGATTAGATTTGTAATTCTAAATTTGAACCCATCATGAGATTATATCTTTACCTTTCGAGGTAGTATATAATCACTAATGGATGTTCGATTTTAGAATTCAAATTTAAATATCAATTTTAAATTATTCCCATACATACTTTTTCAATCAAAACAATCAATCACATTCTTCGCAGCCTCCTTAATATTAACAAAAATATTTTTGAAAACATATTTATTTCGCCATCTCAAATACTGCTTAAGCCTACTCAGCTTAGACCATAATCTAGACATACCCTTAATAGAATAATCGGGGCAAATAGGAGCATGCAAATTAGTATGAACCAAATTCAAGAAATCCTTCTGAAGAATCCACATATTTTGAAATCTAAAAGTAGATGATGAAAAAGAGGAATTAGCATTAATACTCAGAAGCAAAGGAGAATGATCAGAATGAGTTCTACTTAAATGCTCCACTTGAGTCATAGGAAAATTAGAGATCTAGTTATCATTAAAGAGAATCCTATCCAACCTCTGCCACATAATGGCTCTATTCCAAGTGAATGCACTACCCAAAAAACCAATGTCTTGTAAGTTACAATCCATAATCATAGAATTAAAATCATTCATAGCCTGAATATTAGGAGGATTACCCCCAATTCTTTTCGAGCCATTAGAAATAATATTAAAATCACCCCCAACAAACAAAGGGCCATTATTCACACTAGAAAAATCAGATAATTTCTCACAAAGAGGCAAACGACCCAATCTAGAACATGCAGCATAAACAAAGGAAGCATTACATTTAATATTAAAAAATGAAATTTGAGAATGAACAACTTGCAGAAAATTTGCCAAAATATTAACAGTCACAGAACTATTCCACATGATCCAAACTTTATTAGAGCAATTGGCAAAATTCATATAAAAGCCCAAACGAGAAGCAGTGACATGTAATTTATCAGACAAAATAAAGGGTTTAATAATAATTAACATATGAATATTATGTATTCTGCATAAGTTCCGCACTCTAACTTTCGATTCCACCCCTCCAATACCCCTCACATTTTATATAAGAGCTTTAAACATTAACAACTTTTGAAGAAGTTTGAGCTCTAGTAGAATGAGGCGTGGCGTGTAATGGGATTTTAATGTTTTTACCTTTCTTCTTACCCACTTTAGAGAAACCCTCATCATCAATAAATCTAAAATCACTATCCTCCTATGAAGAAGAAGAAGCTTCAACAATAACTTCAGAGTTTATGTGTTCCATAACCTTGTGGCCTATGTTTGAATTAGGAATAAACCCCCCTTCTTCACAAACATCATTGGAAAAATCCCCTGAATCCAATAAATCATTTTGTGTATCACCTTCCTTATGCTCATTAGAAAGTGACTGATTTAATAGAACAGGAGTAGAAGGGTTAGGATTTTCCATATTGTGAAGCATAGAATTAACTGAGATATAAACATCAAGGCCATTAGAATGCTCATCATTAATTCTTTCAGAACCAGGAATTGGATCATTCATTCTAGAAGAAACCTTTTCATCAAGCCCCACATCTATCTTATGAGTTTGCTCAACATCCAAACCAACTTCTTCCCCTTTCTATACATTGCTAGCTGGAGAGTCAATCTGATCCATACGGATTATAGTGTTCTTGTTAGGCACATTCGTATTATCTATCAGTATGGAACCAACCTCCTCAACATGCCGGGGTGAAGCTTTTTTTAACTCAGGATGCAAAATAAAACAATCACTCATAGCATGACCATGAAATTTATATTGAGAACAAAAATCTAGAACTTTTTTAAATTCAACTTTTTGTAAGTAACCAAAAGATTCAGAACTCACCCAAATTTCCTTTGCATGCTTTTTAGTGATATCAACTTTAACTAAAATCCTAGCCACAGAAGGACGGGTCTTATATGCAGTTTCTTGGTCAGTCTGAAGAGGCCTCCCGAAAATAGAGCCCAAAGCATGTACAACACGTGGGTTAAAAAAAGTGCAAGTGGAGATTTGGAAAAGAGATCCAAATAGGCACTATCGAAGATTCTTCCCTAATGTCGAAAAAAGGAGTCCATTTTAAAATACGCATTTGATAGTTATTAATATAGTAAGACCTTCTAGCAAAAACCCTACTATAGTCAAAATCATTAGAGAGCTGAATGGCGACATGTCGGGGATCCAGCAAATCAATAGAGAAAAAATCAGACAGTTTTAAGTTACCAAAAAATTGACGAACAGAATCTAGATTCAGTTTACGCATGGAAAACTTCCCAACTAAAGAAAATTGAAAAGGTGAAGCAAGCTTAAGAACCTCCTCATCTGAAAAAAGCATAACTGGGACACCTTTGAAAACCGTAGGAGATAAAGGAGAAGAAATTTCTCATGGGGAGGAACCCCCCGACACAACATCTTTGAAAGAACGAGACGGAGCTTTAAGCCCTTCAGCATCCAAACTGGAAAAAACCTTTCTGATTACCTTGCATCTGAGTTGAGGCATTACCCCATGCATTTGACGATGAGGGCAACGCCATACCGAAGCAACCTGAAGAGGGCCCAGGACCAATGGAGAGAACAAAATGACAATCGAACAGAGGAGCCTGAGGAAACGAGCAGAGAACCGCCAGAAAGCACGAGAAAATCACTCGAAGAGGGGAAACCCTAGTTTTGCCAGAGACAGCGCGACCAGAGCGGAGGATAGTGATTTTCGTAAATATATTGATGTTTTAATCGATAATTTTATTTACGCTTACATTTATATTGATAAAAAAAATTAAGCACCTCTGGTTATTTTATATTAAAAGATAAAAGAATAATTATTCCAAATTTAATTATGTGGCATCACTTTTCTTTATGTATGAGCTTCATCTTTGAAGTGGAATGAAAATAGACAATTTAAGGTGTTTTATTTCTAAATTTGAAACATTTTCTTCACAATATTTGCATGTTAATAGTTAAAATAAGTGGCTTTTCAAGAAAAATTCAAAGCATCAAAGATCCCTCAATTATGAGATCTTTAAGTCAACTAAATACTAAAAAAATTATCAACAATTAAAAAAATCAACACTAGTCGGATGTCCTATAGAGTATTTTGGGATTTTGATTAGAATTACCAAAATATCACCCTAAAAAACTATAAATAAACACATTCTCTGCATAAAAGAGACCTCAACTTGAGCTTGGGGGGCCTTTAAGATCTGAAGTGCTTTAGAGCTTTGCCTGACGTTCGACGTTAACAATAGCCATGAGTAATTGTCATCATCCAACCGTCACTTGTCCACTATTATCGAACTCTCTTCATTTGATTGGCATCACCTAATCACTACCATATGCATGTCATTATATATTCAATCACCATTTTTTATTGTCATCATCCATTCACATCACCTGATCATCATTACCTGACTAATTAATATCATCTGATAGCCATCATCACCCTTTATTGTATCTCCAACATTAATTCCCTACCACATTCAAAGAAAGACAAACTTGTGTTCTAAACTTTGTAATAATGTCTTCTTTAATTAAAAGAATGATATCTACTTACATAGTACTGGATCATTTCATATAGGCTTTTCCCTTTCCAAAATTTTCATATTCGCATATATACTTTTCATGTATATATTTGTGTGCTGGATCTCCATACAAAACTATGACGTAAAATTCTCTCTCTACCACCACATATCTTGTTATGCACAATAAATAATAAGTGAATTGATGTTTAGAAGAATAGAATGGTATACTAATAATTTTAAAAAATAAATTGCATTAATAAATAATAAATAGTGAAAGATACATATCTGCTCATCTAAAAATTTGAACTTGTCAATACATTTTATTAAATATTACTCATATTTTTAAAGGTTAACACTCTAACCTCCCACTACGCAAAATGACATAAAGAATACAACAGCCTGCATGCTTTCCCACCATAGCGTGTCATTTAAGTAGTAGTAGAAGACTTTGTAGTAGAGGTACTGTTGACGAGTAGTCCTCTTTATTATTCTAATTGGCCAGCAAACTAATTCATTTGTTCTATTGGTGTATATATATATAATGAAGTAGTGGCTATGGCACGTCATATTTTGTTCATTTAATATACAGTAGTAAGGAAATCATGAAGTTCAAAAGAATTAGATAGGCTGGACAAGGAATTCGTGCAAAGACAATTTACAATATATATTGAGGTCACTATCCTCTCTGCATGCCAACAAAATATATAGAAGATTAATCACTAGACATGTACAGAAATTATTTTCTTCATTTTGCAGTAAAGCCAAAGACATGGAAGGGTTGAACGGCTGTTAAGAGAAGAACAGATTGAGATTTCGTTTGGGATAATTTTTTTACTGTTTTTTAAAATAATTTTTTAATACAAAATTTTTTTGATCTATAAACTTTTATAATAAAAAGATACTTTAGAAAGCAGTAAGAAAGCTGGCCTAAATGAAGCCTGAGTTTATGTTAAATGGTGGGGATGGAGAAAATATTATCATTGGGCAAAATAGTATCAACAACCACTATAGGTAAATTTGAATCATAACCTCTGCAACTATATTTCTTTCCTAATATTGACAATCTTGTAGGGAACTTTGTCAGATAATATTTAAATCAACCTAGTCATTGAACTTTTTTTTTTTTTTCATTATAGTTTTGTGATTAATAATCAATAGAGATGAGGGCAAAGGTGTTGTGATGTTGAGATGAACATGAGAATTGACATCTAACTATAATGAAGATGAGATTTCTAGGATATTATCATTGGTTGTTGATGCTTGGAGCTCCATATAAAAAAAATTTTGCATACTTAAATATGATGCACAAGTAGATAAGAATAGAAGCAAAAAGTTGGTCTCCTCTCAAAGATCATATTTTGCCTTTTTTTTCTCTCTCTCTCTTAAAAAACCTATCCAAATGACCTCTTTGAAAAAGTTGGAGAGATCAATTTTCATAAGGACTTGAGTAATCGAGTACCTTGATACTTATACAGCAGGTGAGTCCACATGTAAAAGATTTTCATATAAAGAGTCCAATGAGTAAAGAATGATTTTGTTCTTTATGTGTGCTCTTAAATATAGAAAAGCGATCTGTATGGGGATAATGGATGATTTGTTAAAGAACTAAAAGTCCATTGTCCATTATGATAACCTCATTAATGGTCTTTCAATCGCCATTTATTTCTTCATAAAAAAAATAGTGTAGTCCTCAATCTAGGAGAATTTTAATAAAACATGTTGTGTAATATTATTTTCACCCACCAATAAATTGTATGGATTCTAGAGAAGAACTAATAGAGTGAAGTGGTGGTCGACTAGCCCTGAATGTTCCTTCTAATAATAATTTAAAAAGAACCACCAAATTTGAAAGCATTAAATTAGGGACTTATAGGACAAGTTTACATACCTTGGTAAGATGGTAGTGATAATAGTTTATGATTGAGGAAAAAAAAGCTAAAGGGCATTACTTATAATATAATATACTAGATGCAAAAAATCACCATGAACAATGTAACTATTAGCAATATTTAGCATGATAGGGTACAACAAATTCATTGGGTAAACAATCGAGATGAGATCAAAAACAGGCAAAAATGTTATGTCCACATAGAATTGAGAAGGTGTGATGGGCCTCAGATGGTCCCCTGACTAGACTTCAATCATTGAAAAGAGAAAGGAAGTCAGAAGCAAGAGATACTAGAACTTAGAGGCTCTCAGGATGGAAAATGCCATATATTTGTAAAGCAACAGCAACAAGCCAATTTTTCTTGGGACAAAGAGAGAATTAGGACTCTAAATAAAATCAACGTAAGCTACAGATCTAGCAGAATATAAAAGAGAGATAGGACTCCAAGTAGCTTGTTTTTTTTAAGGAAACACATTGTAGTTATCATTAATAAAAAATTATAATTTTAAAAAAAATATCATAAGTCCAAGCAAAGAGAGAAAGACAAATAATGTAAAACTAGCCAAACTCCATTTCACATTTAGAAACATCATAAATGAAAAATACTTGGAAGAAAATCAAATAAGTTAATGGCACATCATATGAACTTTCTTTCTGCCCCTTCCACAAAAAAAGCTAAAATTTAGTGAGTAGAAATTAGATTCCTTCATTGGATCTAAAAATTGGAGGGTCAAAGGCGAGAAAGTCCTAATCATATTGAGATGGCATATGTTAAAGTGCACATAAAGTTGTCAGAGCATGAATGGAGTTTATCTTTTCTTGAGTACTATTGATAACATAGGTGCATGGGTATGATATGGATATAAGAGAGATAAGAGAACAACTTCTACGGAGAAATTAGCACCTAGAGACTAACCAAAGGAGATGGTAGGGTATTTTGATTTTGAGATTTTTTTTCTTTTATTTTTCCTCTACAATGTTAGATCATGTGTTATAGATTGAGGATATCAAAGTTCAATAATGGTTCATCATCCCCATTTCTTTTTCTAATTCTCATTACGATAAGAAATGTTGGCATGAGCAAATAATTGAATTTATTGAAGAGGTGAAGGAAGTGGGAGAACAAGTTCTAAAGGTGAAATTATCAATAGGAGAATGAGTATGATCATCATTTGGCAGTATAAAATCAATAGCCAACATTTTTTTACCTGGTGTTGACAAATTGTAGGTACTTTAGTTGAGAAGAATTCGATTATTTGGACCATTTAGCTCTTCATTTTTATCACATAATGAAGGATTAATAATCAAAGGAGATGAAGGAAATGATGCCTTGGTGTTGAAATGAACTTGGGGGATGGATTTTTTTTTTTTTTTTGAGGAAACCCATAAAAGGTACTACGCGTTAATAAAAATATATAATATAAGTCCTTAAAGGGTTCAATAGCCCACAAAAGCTCAAGGAGCTACAATCAAAATATAAAAAACCTAAAGAGCCAAAAAACCCAACTAGTTACAATCAAAGGAAAATAAAAGGGAGGTCAGAAGCCAACCCACAAAAAGAAGCTAAAGATTAAATCAACATGAAGTTCATATAGGTGCCAAGGGACAAACCTGCAAAAAAGATAGAGCACAAGGAAAATAACACCAAAAAGATAAAAAGGTAAACCAAATTACCACCAAACCAGAAATCTGCACACTCTAACTAGAAGAGATTAACAACATCAACAAAAAAATCAATCTATAGGAAAAATACCAATAAGGAAAATGAGACCCAAACAACCCCTATCATCAAAAAAACTAGCAACCAAGATACCACAAGAAACAACTCAATGGCACAAACACCACCACATGCAAAAATAGACACAGACCACCCACAAGAAAATCAAGGGGCGAAAGAAAGATACACTGAACACAAAGATCTAAAATAAAAAAAAAACACCCATAAGAGAGACAACAAAAGACCACCAACCAACAAAGATAATCAACCCAAATAAGAACACCCAGATAAAACAAGCCCATGCCCAAAAAATCCAGCCACAGGAAAAAAGAAACCTCTAAACTCACAACAAGAAGCCAAACCCACAATAGCCAGAACCAAAATCAAGCCACCAATCAACCACTCAACTAGCATAAAACCCAACCAACAAAAACCCCACACCATTAAAAAGGCTATTTAATCTTTCTAATGTAAGCGAAGCCCATCATATTAAGCCTCAACATCCCTTTAATAATAGGAAGCTCAGAGCAATTATGAAAGATCAAAGAATCAGTAATAACATATCCTTTCTTAGCAAGCCAATCAATAGCACAATTAGCATCCCTCCAAATATGAGTTATCTTATAAGCAAACTGCAGCAGGATAGCCTTTATTTTATTATATAAGTAAAATAAAGAGGCATTATCACAAAATTTAGAAGAAATCAAATCAACTAATAGTTTAGAATCAGAATCAATCCAAATATTAGTCATATTTTACTCCAAGAAAATATTGAGACCCTGCATAAGAGCTTTCATCTCCGCAAAATTGATATTACTATTAGGAATATTGGAAGCAAAAGCCATAACAAAGTTACCTTGATAATCTCAAATAATGTCCCCACAACCCGCACCAGTATTAAAAATAGAGCCATCGATATTAAGCTTAAATTGATTAAATAGTGGTTTGATCCAGTAGAAGATCTTAGGAAGGCCATAAACAACACCATTGCCCATAATATTAAAAAAGATAAAAATAGCCTTATTTCCCCATCAAAGATTAGATTTTAACACATTAGCATGAAATAATTAGAGAACTTTACCCTTAAGCAGAAGAACAATTCTCTCAGTATTCATCTTAATCACATTGTACTTATAATTATTTCTATCTTACCATAGAAGCCACATAACCAACATTGGAAAAATAGTAGTAACATGGCCTTTAGATCTTCTACCAAACCAATCCTTAAGGAGGTAATAACAATTATTATATCTACCTTCCAATCTCACATTCAAATTGATCTCCAAGATATGCCAAATTTAGTAGCAATATGCCCATTTAAGAAAACATGGTTCATAGATTCAAGATGGGAGTAACATTGACATTTAGTGGTGATATAAAGACATTTAGTTTTGAGATTCTCATCAATAGAAATAAAACCTTTAAGAATCTTTCATATAAATATTGAAATATAACTAGGGGTAGACGAGTTCCAGATTTACTAAAAATATCATTCTTATATTTTCTAATCCTAAATTAATTCAAAACATCATTAAAATTAAAATCTTCATTTACAGAGAAATAATAAATAGGATGATTCAACATGTGAGCCTTAATGAGGATGTCACAAATAATATTAATCAGGTGATTGGGAATATAATCAGCTAGTCTCTCTCTACAAATGACCATCCATAAAAAATAGGAAACTTTCATATTAGCAATATAAGGAGTGTTAATAAAGAGTCAATAGACCCAATACCAAACCATTTGTCTTGCCAAAAAGAAGAAGAACCATTTCTAATCCCCCACATGATAGAAAAATCATCAAGCCATTCAATTTTGTAAAGTCTAAACCTGACAGCAGATTGCCCTTTCATAAAAAAAAAATATTGGGAAGGATGAGAATTCTTACAATACTTGAAATTTATAAAATTAGCCCATAATGATTTATTAATTCTAAAATTTCACCAAAGCTTTAAAGAGAAACTCTTAAACATGTCCAAAATAGATTACACCCTAAACCACCTTCATAAACCACCTTCATAATAGGGACCACAAGAGAAATTCTAGGAGCTCCAGTGAATCCACTTAATGTTTTGAGAAGAACCTCATAAGAAATTGTTAATGAATCTATCAATTCTAGAGCACACCTCCATAGTAGGATTAATAGATTGAAGCAGATAGATGGGCATCAAATACAAAACACTTTTGATAAGGATCAACTTGCCACCCATAGATAATAATTTAAATTCCCAAGAAGCAAGCTTATTCTTTATGGTAGATAAAATTGTATCAAATAAGAAAGATTTATTGTGCCCTTTATGAAAAGGAGTGCCAAGATAGAATAGAGGGAGCGATTGACTACGAAAATCTTCTTTATGGCATTAATGGAGCCTTATTTCATAAGTTTACCCCCGCAAAAGTACATTTGCTATGATTAAAATGGATACTACTTTCATGTTCAAACTTTTCAAGAAAAAGATGAATAATTTTAACATTATTAATAGCCATTACAAAAAATAATGATATTATCCGCAAAAGAAAGATTATAGACATTCATGCCACCAATAGTTTTATAAAAAATATTTCTATATTGGAAAAAAAGGTGTTGAAGACCTCTAGATAAATATTCAGCAACAATAATATAAAGAGCAGGAGACAGCGAGTCCCCTTGCCTCACCCCCTGCCCCCCTTTAAAAAAATATTTAGATTTACCATTGACAATCATAGAATACCAAACATTCTCAAAAATACCCTTAATCAAGCAGATATTAGAATTATTAAAACCAAATAAATTCATGTTGTTAAAAATAAAAATCTAATTAATATTGTCATAAGCTTTAAAAATATCCAATTTTGAAATAAGGTTATGACCATGCACTTTGGCATTAATATCATGAAGAAGCTCTTGGGCCAATAGCATATTGTCATAAATACATCTCCTTTTGATAAAACCCATCTAATTTATAGAAATAATCTTAGGTAATAAAGAAGCCATCCTAGAGTTAAGAATTTTGGAAATATTTTTATTAAAAGTGTTACACATGATGATAGGTCTAAAATCATTCCATCTCTTAGGATTTTCACATTTAGGAATGAGGGAAATAGTAGTACTAGCAAAAAACTTAGGTAAAATAGAACCATTAAAAAAGTAACAATAGCTTTACATAGATCATCTTTAATTATATTCCAATATTTATGGTAGAAATAGGTAGTGAAACCATTAGAACCAGCAACAAAATCCATGTTCAAATCCATAATAATCTTTAAAATATCCTCTTTAAAAGAAATACAGGTAAACACAAGATTATCATTAAGAAAAATAACTATAGGGATAAAATGCAGGTTAGAAATATCCTCCACCATCTTGGATGCACCAAGAATAGTGCCAAAATGATTAAGGAAAGTGTTAGTAATATTATTCTTATTCTTAATCCAGATAGTAGAATCAAGCTTAATTTTTTTGATAAAAGACTTAGCCTACTTACAAGAGGCAACTGCATTAAAATACTTAGTATTACTATCACCTTTAAAGAGATGCTTAGCATTTGCTTTTTATGCCAAAATTCTTCTTCAATGAGATGAAGACCAATAAAATTGTTTTTGGTAAAAGGAGGTTGTTCTTATTAGAATCACACTAGTTGTTAATAAAAATATCCTCAAAATGAATGACATCACTTTCTACTTTAGCAATGTTATCGAAAACATTCCAAAAAATACTCTTATTCCACCATCTCAATATTTTCTTGAGTCTCTTAAGCTTAAAAGCAAAAAAATATTCATATCATTAGAACCCTCATAGTAAGATATAAGAGCATCCCAATTAGCTTGAACAATCTCAAAGAAATTAGAAGAAAATAACCATAGGTTTTGAAATCTAAAGGGGAGATACTGTTTGATTAAAAAAATATTGTTTTGAAAAGTGTTTAATTTTCTTTGGGAAAGTTAAATTTCTGGAATTTTGATTCTATAATCGAACACTTATTATGAATAATATATCACCTCGAAAGCTGAATATATCGTTCTCTAATAGGTTCAGATTACAAATCTTGATTTACCATGATTATCGTAGTCAAACTCAAGGAGAAACAACATATGATCCCTAAGAATCAAAATAGTGTTTAATCCAATATTTCACTACAATGATCTAGTAAAGAGGTCATTAATTTCATAATCAAGATCACGATAATAGTACGATATATCTTTCCAAGGAAAGAGGATATCGTCTGTTATCGATCATTTGAAAATGACGATAATGATCGTTGACTTTTGATTTTCCCAAAGATAATTAATTAAAAGTTTTGAAAAAAGCTTGATTTTGAAATCAGGTCTGGGTTTCTAAATCTCCTACGAGCGCAAGCCCTCGTAGTTAATTACATCGTAGGAAACCAGAAAATTTCCTACGAAAACTCTCGATTAAAATAGCGATACGAATTTTATTTAAGAATTCAAAGATTGATATCAAAGAAGGTAGGGACTGGAATTTCAACAGGGACTGGATCAAATTTGAACAGTTATTTTTGGAGTCAAAGGAAGAAGGGTAGGAGGTGTTTTGAGATTCTGAATTACTTCAGAAACACCTCAACTATCCTAATTGTTGGGCTTGAATTAGATGGAAAATAGATTTGATGTTTAAGTGATTGATTTTATTAGAAAATGGGAATTAGATTCCCGGAAGATTGAGGTCTTAGAATTGAATATCTGCCTCAGATCCTAAGTCTAAAATTGGGTACTGAGAATTAGTGACCCAAATCTAGCTAATGCAATGCAATCTGGACTTATCCCGGCCTGGATTAGGGAGCCAGCTAAACCACCTAAACGCTTTTAAAACCATGAGTCAAAGTCTTTAAATGTAGAGTGGTTAAGGACATTGATTAAGATTGGTTTAAAGAATTGGGGTCGACATCTAGAGCAGATCCTAATTGACCCCTTAACATATGTTGGGTTAAATGTCTAAATAAAATGCAATTAAGATTTAGACTCGATTTTTAATTTGTATCTAATGCAATGCATGCTAGTTGACTCGATGAAATGCTTAAATCAATATGAAGCAGTTTTAAAATAGGCTTAAAAATAGGTTTTATCCTAGAGATTGCACAACATCCCCTGGGACAGAACTGCACCCTAATAGGTCAGGTGGTCTGCCAGAACCCGCAGGCGGGGAGGTGCCTAACAAGGATGAGAAAAGTCAAGATATATGCATGAAAAACTCCCGGCGAGTCCGGGCTTACTTCTTAAGAGCGTTAGAGTTTCTATCTGAGCTTAAATATTTTAATTTTGTTTTAAGTAGAAAAGGTTAATGACCGTACCCTCACGAGCCTCTGATCGGGTTCCAGGCTAAATCAAATACGACATGCAATAGCGCCAAATAAACTACTAAAAGCATGCGGGTCCTTAATCGCAATCAACACATCAATCAAATCAATTAAATAATTAAATCAATTAAATAAATATTCAAAATGAAAGTCCATGTGGCAAGTGCCACTTAATTATACAACCCAGGGTCTGCAGTAAAGTAAAGTGGCCGGGTACCACTGACTACAACCCGGATTCTACTCCTAAGACTCAAGTGACTTTGAGATTTGAGATTCTTCTCGTTCTTCACTTCTTCGTCTCCTTAGAACTCCTTGGATCGTCGGGTCTGGATATCCAAATGAAAAGAAACTCCCCCTGGATAGGGGTGTTATCTTTTCTCTTTGGATACTTGAACTTCGTCCTAATTTGGATCTCCAAATGGATAGGAACTCTCCCCTAAGGGATGTTCCTTCCTCTTTGGATTCCAAATTGGATGTGTAAATGTCTCAATCTCAAATCACTTTAAACATTACAACTCAATTTAAATCAAATTACATCAAACTGAAATTAAAAATCTAGACTCAACAACCTGCAGGGTTATCCTAATAATCAGTAGTTTATATTTGACATCCCAAGCAGTTAATATATTTGAAATTTAAATGCTCAAACCAGCCACACTTGGCCATGCTCTTTTTGATTTAAAGGGGGACTTAAGCATGCTTAGCACCTGTGCAATTTAATAATCATGATTTTTGCCCCCTTTAATTTATGCCCTGTATGAGCATGGCCACCTGCATAAGATTGAATTAGTACAAATCGTTCCTAGCCTAGGGGTAGATCTAATCGTACAATCAATCACATCACGGAGTGCATTAAATAAATAAACAATCACATCAATTCTACTACTAGCAAACAGCATGCAGTAAAAGCTCGAAAACCCGGCACACAGCAGAAAAGTAAACACCGGCCTAGCCTAAGACTAGAGTTGGTTGTCCTAGCAAACCATCTAAAGTGTGTGAGGTAGGCTGTGTGGCTTTGATGTGTCCTAAATAGGATGATTTGATTGAAGTTGTTTAAAGTTCTAGTTGGTTGAAGGCTTAAGGGAAGATTTAATTTGAATTTAAATATTAATGACTTGAAATTGATTTTAAATTTGATTTTAATTGTTTGTTGGATATCACCTTTGTTTCACACCGAGGCCGTGAAGTTTATTTCACCTTCCTTGGGGCTAATTTAATAGCCTCGTAGGCCTGGGTTACCCAGTGGTACCCGATATAATTAAATGATTTGAGTTTGATTAAGGTGTGAAAGTTAATTAGTTTTAATTAGAATTAGTTGGTTGCTGATCTTAAGTTCAAATTAATGTTTTCTGGAATTTTTAGAAATTTATTGAATTTTGATATTTTTGATTATTTTAATGATTTAATTAAAGGGTCAAAATTTGACTTTTTGATTTAAAGTGTTTTCTAGAAATTTAATATTTTATTAAAATACTAGACCTTAATACGATCAGTTAGACAGTAAGTACACTGAAATTGGATTTTTCTACATTTTATTATGAAGGTTTGAAGTTTTGACTTGAATTTGAACTAAGTTTGACCAAAAGTTGACTTTTTCAAATTTGTTTGATTTCTGGAAACTTAACATTTTTAATAAATATTAGACCTTAAGATGAGTTGTATGCCTTTGAGTTTGCTCAATTTGGAGTTCATTCGAATTAGTTATGAATTTTTGAATTTTTGAGTATTTAATGAATTATTTAAATTGTTTAATTAAAGCCCTTTTTGTGGTTTGAATCCAAATGATCTCCAAACTCCTTGAAATCAACTCCAAAGGTCAGGAATGACCTAAGGAGTGATCTCCAAGTGTTTGGAAATTTTCTGGAATTTTTAATTATTTTTAATTAATTAAATTAATTAAATATTGAATTTCAATTAAACTTAAATTAAACTTAATTTTGAAGTCCAGTCAAGGGGCTTTTATTTTTCATTGATTAAGGGTTTAATTCTGGTCAGTTTGAGGTATTATATGTAATTTTTGGATTTAAATTTGATTTATTATAATTTTTAGAAGGTTTTAAGACTTAATTAATGTTTGAACTTGATTAGGTTAGTTAAGGGGCTTAATGATCTCAAAAGTCAGTGAAAATTTTTCTTAAGGCTGAGAATGTCTCTATGTTCAGATATTCAAAAATTCAAGTCAATTGGAATTGTATCCTAATTATTAGAATTTTTCTAAGTTCTCTAAACAAAGTCCTTAATTATTGTCCTTAATGATGTCACTAAGTTTAGTGGGTTTGAATCAATATTTCTAACCCTTGACATACCCATATATATAAACATATATTTATAATCACAATCACAATCCTAGATCTAATAGAACCTTAAAGCTAGGTAGTGTGTACACCCTAAACATTCAAAGATTAAAATAAGATATAATTGATTAGAAAATTAATCAATGAATAATTAACAAAGTAATTATTCATTGATTAATGATCACTCCACATTAATTCTATTCAATCATGCTCAATCAATGTTTAAAGTTTCGAGGGATCTCTCAAATTTCAAGGTTTAAAATAAGTATAATCTCAAAATAATTTTAAAATATATGCATATTTGCATATATATATTTACATATATAAATATAAATTTAAAATTTAAAATACTTAAAATATTAATAAAATAAATTTGAAATTTAAATGAGAGGCCCGCTGATTTTTGAAGTTATTTGAAAATAAATTTTCATTATTTTGAAAATACTTAATATAATATTGAATCAAATATTGATTAAGTGATAAAATAATAAAATAATCAATATTAATTAAAGTAAATTAAATTTTTAATCCCTGAAATTAACTTCAAATTAAAGTACCTAATTTTCTAAAAATTTTGAGATATTATATCAATATTTTTGATTTAAAATGAATTTGATTTAAATTTTTGAAGTTTAAATAGTAATTAAATATATTTAAAATAATTTAAAATCAATTGCTACTTAAAATAATCTTCAAATTAAGTTTAAATTGAATATTAGATATTTCTGAAATTTTTAATATTATTTAAAATAATTTTAATTGAATTTTATTTAAGTTACTTGAATTTAATTTAATTAAATATATAAACATTTGAATAATAAAAAAAATGAAATATATTTTAAATTAATTTTAAATTCAAATTAAATCATTCTAAAAGATATATATATATATATATATATATATATATATATATATATATATATATATATATATAACTTTAATTTCAGAATGTTTGAATTATTTAAGTTAATACTAATTAACTATTTAAATTAATATTAATTAACTTATTAATTAAACCTTTAAAATTTATTATTCTTAAATTATCTAAAATATATAATATATTTTAAATATATTTTTCTTAATTTTAAATTAAAGACTTTTTAAATTCTGAAATTTTGATATATAATATTAATTTTTTTTATTTTAAAAATAAATTTTAATTAATTTTATAAAGAAAATAGAATTTAAAATAATTTGAATAATGATTTTTTAATCATTATTATTGATTAGGGCGGCGGCTGACACGTGGCAATCACTGGTTTGCGGGTGCAAAACACTCAACGACGAAGGCGGCTCATCTCCCACGCGGCAGTCAACGGGAGAAGGCACGCGTCAGCACCCGGCCCCTCACTTAACCATGTCAGCAAAATCCGCGGCCGCTGGATCTGCGTGATCTCAATCCAACGGTGGAGATCATAACCCGCGGTCTGATCTCGATTTGGATCAATCAGACGGCGAAAAATAGATCCCGCGGTCTGAAACTGAGGGTTCAGATCGAGCTGTATGAATGGTTTAACTGCAGGATGATATCCGCGGTTAATAACAGCGCAGAATGGCTCGATCTAGGCCGTTGATCGAGAGATCAACGGCCCAGAAAATGCATAACTCATGCAGGACGTGATTGAGCCCTAGAAACACATATCTGGCTCGTTCTTTCGATCGGACCAGCTAAATGTTATGAAATTTTAGACTTAGATAGAGAATGCGAAGAGCATTAATGTGGACATGATTATATAGTTCAGAATCAACTTAAATAAAAGCTAATTAATCTTAAGTTCTGTGACCTAGGGTTCGAGTTTTTAAGAGATCTAACCACTGGATTTGAGGGATTTTGGATTCTCTGAGCTTGTTGACTGTCCACGTTTATTTTTTATGTTGAAGCCACGGCCGGACGAGCTCTGGATTGGGCGATATAGCCCCTAGACGAAGAAAAGCTTTGGCTCGCCGGAATATGAACACCGGCGAGCTTTGACCGGCTGGATTTTGGTTGGAAGATATAGGAGATGGTGCTGGGAGCTCAAACGAACAAAGAGCTCGTCTGGAGAGGATTGAATCTGGAGAGAGAGTATCAAGGAGAGAATGAGACTCTATATGAGTCCTTTTTCCAATTGAAGTGCCTCAGCTCCACATGGATGGCTAGGATCGAATGGATAACCTCCTTGATACTTACCACGTGCCCCTAGACGGTTGAAGCAGCAGAGAATAAAAGGACAGCAAGGATGGTGAGATGGGGAGCCTCCTTTTGTCCTTTTATGCATATGGGTTTAATTGGGGAAGGTTTAAGTTTAACCTAGGGACTAAGTCTTGTTTAGAAGATTCTAGAGGAGTGTTTGAACTGCTAGAAGGGAATTAAACATATGAGATTAGTTTGTTTAGGAAGCTTTGGCCATCTCAAGTGGTTTCAATGGTTTATTGACTAGTTTGACTGGTCAATGGTCAATTTGACTGCCTAGGTGGCATGAAGGAAGCTTAGAGCTGCTGGTAGAATGGATTCAAAGGGATTTAAAGGGTTAGATCAAGTATAAGAGCAAACTAGTAAATGGGGCAAGTTGATTTGACCAAAACCTAATGTGTTGACTAGATTCAAATGTCCATGATTTGACTTATAACAAATCTAGATAAGTTTATAATATCATTTGAAATAGATTTGAGGGCTTGATTGGCTTAAATTTGAAGTGGGGATTAAAATGATTAAAATGTGGAGGTTTGACCAAGTTTAGAGAGTTGACTTGTCAAACCCATATTGATAAGTCTCAAGCTAAATTAATTGAATTTGAATGATAGCTTAAAAAGGGTTTTGAGAGTTTTGAAAGGTTTGATTTGGATGTATTTGAGGTTTGATTCAATACATGGAAGCTTAATGTTTTGATTTGGTCAACCTAGGTTGACTTGGTCAACCAGGTTGACCCAACGCCAGGGTTTGGGCTGGAATGGTTTGAAATGATGAATGAGGTCTGTTGGAGGTGGTTTCAGGGTTTAAAAGGGTCATTTGGGTCAAATCACCTATTTGGGCCCTTAATGGGCTTGATGGGTCAATTGTGTTGACTTGGTCAACCAGGTTGACCCAGGGTCAGGGATTGGGTCCAACCAGTTCAGAATGGCATTCTGAGTCTATTGGTGGTGGTCTCAAGGTCTGGAGAGGTCATTTGGTCAAAATGACCTATTTAGGCCCTTAATGGGCCTTTTAGGTCAACCAGGTTGACTTGGTCAACCAGGTTGACCCAGGGACTGGAAGTGGGTCAAACAGGTTTGGTTTGATATTTAAAATTTGTTGGAAGTGACTGCATTTGATTTGGAGGTCATTTGGTTCAAGTGACCAGTTACACCCTATAGGGGTATTTTGGTCATTTTGACCCCTGGTCAACTGGGGGTCAAATTGAGTCCAACAAAATGCAGTTTAATGCTCAATAGGTCATAATCAAGGGTCTGGAAGTGATTTGGAACTTTGTAGAAAGCTCCAGGATCAAAATCCTCTGGGTGGCAGGTCCAGTGGCATAGACTGTAAATATTTGAAGGTTTTACAGCCTTTGGATTTCAATTCAGTTTCTGGGGTTAGAGATCTCAGAATGAGCTCAAATTTGGAGGGTTACCTCTAGAGACATGTCACATCAGTGTGGAACTGACAGATCTTGAATCAGAGGTCATTTGATAGGGTTTTAAAATATTCAAAAATTTGCTGGAAAAGGCTTTCAGGACTTAGACCTTTGGCCTTGGATTTGAATCTGGAAATCTGGTTTTGAATTGGATTTTGAGCTTGAATGATAGGATTTGAATTAAGTTTATATTGAATTGAAATTTGGATTGATCTAGAAGAATCCTAGGGTTTAGAATAGGTCCTAGGGTCCAAATCAGCTTAAGGGAATCCTGAGGTCTAGAATAGATCCTAGAGACTGGAGTCTGGGAAGATCCTAGAATCTAGAAGTCCTAGGAAAATCCTAGGATCTGGAAGTATCCTAAGATCTAGGAATCCTAAGATTCAAGATCTAGAAGGATCTTAGGATCTAGAGTAGATCCTAAAGTTTGATTTCTAGGAAGGTCTTAGGGTTTGGAAGTCCTAGGGCCTGGGATCTAGAATAGTCTTAGGATCTAAAAGAATCCTAAGCTCTAGATAGATCTAGAAGAATCCTAAGGTCTAAGAGGATCACATGATGTAGAATCAGGTAGAATCTTAGGGTCTAGAATAGATCCTAGAGTCTGAAGTCTAGGAGAATCCTAGAATCTAGATTTGTCTTAAATTGCATTGATCTGGGATCAGGATTGATTTGAATTTGGATTGATCTTAAAGTTTGGATTGATCTAAGATCAGATTGATCCTAGGGTTAAGATTGATCCTAAGGATTGGAAAGATCCTAAGGTCTGGATTGGTCCTACTGAGCTCATACAAAAATGAGGTCAACAGATACCAGGGGTTAGTCTTGGATTAATACTCAAAAGAAAAAGAGCATGATCTGAACATGTTCTACTAAGATGCTCTACTTTAGAATAATTAGAAAATAAAGAAATCCACTCATTGTTAAACAAATTTCTATTTAATCTTTCTCATAATCTATAGTTCGACCATGTGAACTTGGGACCATAAAAGCCAATGTTAGATAAGCCACGATCTAAAATCATATTATTGAAATCATTAATAGCATTAAGATTAGAAGGAGATCCTCCAAACCTACTATCAACTTTAGAAATAGTATAAAGTCCCCACCCACAAACCAAGGATTAAAATAATTGTTAGAATGATCCATCAATTATTGTCATAAAGGCAACCTACCATCTTTCATAGAACTAGCATAAATAATAGGGCCCATCATAGAAACATTTAAAACAGATAAGAAACAATGAACAACTTGCCCAAAGTCTCCCATGATAGTGAGATTAATATTATTATTCCAAAAAAGTCAGATTTTACCATTTGTATTAGCAAAAGATATATCAAAACCAAGTTGTCTTTGACAGATTTAAAGCTTGGACTCATCAATCATCGATTCTAATAAAGCAAGAAAAGAAATTTTGTGCCATCTCATAAATTATACATAAGAGATAGAGAGTTAAGATTTCCAACACCCCTAATATTCCAAATAATGCTATTAATCATATTTAAGATATTTGGAAGCAGCTTTAGCTCTAGCAAACCTAGAATAAGTGACAGAGTCACCTGGCCTTTTTCTCTTTGATTTTTTCCTATGTTTTCTTTTAGTTGTCACTACTTTAAAATCATCCAAATTATCATGTATAGCATACATTTCAAGCTCTGAAGTAGATGGACCAAGGATAACTTCAGTGTCAACATGAATTCACTTGGGGAATGGAATTTGATTACATTGAGGAAGAACTTTTAGGTATAATATAATTGGGTTGTTGATGATTGGAACTCCCTTTAGAAAATTTTCTACACACTTGATTTCAAGCCCAAGCAAGTTATAATGAGAATAAAATTTAGGTCTCCTCTCAAAGATCATTTTTTACCAAGATCCTTTCTCTTGGATGCTGTTGGTATGCGTTATGTTTGATTTTAGTGGGGTATCTTTTTCTTGAGATGCCTTTATCTGAGTGTTTTTATTTTTTCTGGTCTATGCATCCCGCTGGTTGGTCTCTTATAAGTAATTTCATATTGGTATTTGATTCTCAATGATATCTATTATCCTTTATCCAGTCCGTGTGTTTCTTCTAGCTGGTTTGGATTATTGGTTGATGCTTTGGTTGCTTTGGAAGGTATTGGTTCGGATCGGCTTGGCAATTCTATTTCCTTTTCTCTTGTTTTTCTCCTCTTTTTTGTTGCAATGTGTGTTATTTCGGTTCTTGTTGCAGGCTTTTGGGAAATATTCTTATAATTTTGCAGCTGTCTTTTGTGTGTGGATTGTTGTTTGAGCTGATTGTTATTATGAGGTTTCGCTGGCCTATTCAAAGTTCATATCTTTGTGATCCTTTTTTGGGTGATGGCTCCTAGCATCCCTGGTTCTTTTTTATAGGTTTTATTGTGTTTGTACTTAGGTGGGATCTTCAGTTTTTAGGTTTTATTTCAATTTCGTATGTTTGCTCTTATGAGCGATAGCAAGCTTTAGATCCCTTTTAAGGATATGTAATTTCCTTTTAATCAACGCGTAAGCCCGTCAGTAAATTTCCCTAAAAAAAAGAACTCTAAAAAAACTATCAAAACATCAATTTTTATAAGGACTCTAACAATTGAGAGCCTTGATACAGAAATTGAGTCACTACAGGAAAAACAGCTATTACCGGCAGACAAAATCCATCGCATTTTTTTTGCCGGAAGCATTTCCGGCGGATGTTCCGTCGAAAAACCGGCGGATATATTTGACAAACCGACGCCTTTTCTGTGTCCGTGTTCCGGCGTAATAACCGTCGGAATTACCGACGGATAATATCCACTGGAAGTTCCGGCGGATATTCCGCCGCAATAAAAGCGATGCCTAGTCTTACCGTCGGATATCACCGTCGCATTATTCGTCGGAATTTACGTCGCATATTCCACCGAAAATGTCGTCATATCGTATTTCTGACAAAGTTACCAGCGGATAATCCGCCGAAAATCTGTAGCAGAAAAAAAAAAACCTTCCTCACTTTGAAAAATGATTTCCACATTTATACCTGCATACAAAAAATTACAACACCATATATATTCTACAAAATTAATAATTACACAAACCAGAAGAGCATCATCCAGATAAGGAATAATTAAACATGTATAAATAAATATATATAAGAAGAGTGTCATAAATAAATAACTAAACATGTTCAAACAGTAAATAGATAAATTTATCCAAAAAACACATAAAAAAAGAATGTCCACATTAGTAAAATAAATAAATAATATCTACTCTGATTCAGTTTCATCCTCAGGTGATGTTGTACTTCTACCACTACTCATCTGCTCCCTCATCTTTCTCATTTCTTCTAACATTTGAGCTTGCTGCTGCTGTATCTGCATCTGCTGCTGCTGCATTTACATCTGCCAATCAGCTTGGGCTTTTCGTACCTATTCTAGCTCAGCTGTAAGGGCAGCTATCTGTTGGGTATATAAAGATTCCTAGGTACTAGATGAAAAACTGCCCCCACTAGATGACTGTCCTTCATATGCATAGGCCTGCGAGCCTAACCCATATACTCTGCCATGCTGCATTCCTCCTACCACTTGCGACCAAGTGTGGTAGTCAGAATAGTCTGTTGATCCAGCAAAAGAACCATCTGCGCATAAACCTAATCTTATATTTCTTAATTCTGAGGCGAATGTGGCATATGTACGATCAAAATGTTTCCAGGCATCTGCTTCTGATGGATGTGTAATAAACCCTTCCTGTGAGATATGTTCTTTATGCCATCACATATGTTCAGCATATCTCATTGATGCATATAATCGTTGCAGTCTAGGAATTATGGGTAAGTAAAATAACCTGCTGGCTGCTACATCCTTCAGCTTTCTTTTTGTGATAGATTTTAGTTTAAATCTCGGTGCGTTGCAATAATGGCATGCAATCTCTGATTGGAAATCTTTATAGAATAACATGCAACCGTTGACACAACAATCTATCTTTTTGTATGTCAAACCAAGCTTCGAAACCAACTTCTTAGTCTGATATAAATCTGTGGGAATTATATTATCTGTTAGATTGGTTTTTTTTAGCAGTCCAATAAACTGATTAAAACAATCATGGGGGACATTATATTTTGCCTTGATACTTAACATCTTAAGAGCAATGGATAACTATTAGTGAGTGGTGCAAACTTTCCATATTGGTTGTTGGGAAGCATGCAATAAATCATAAAAATTTTGTGCTTCTTTATTAGGTGACTCTTCTGTATATTGTTCAAATTGTGCTCCACTTACATCATGAATTAAGTCCTCAAGATTAGGTATGATATGCTCTTCATCATCTCTAGTAGCACTTGTCGATGGGCAGCATCAAGAATCCAAATGTGGTTCATACTCACCATGAGAAGTCCAATACCAATAATCTGGCATGAAACCTCGATGATATAGATCAACAATTACGTCATCTGGGCTAAGGTGCACCTGATTTTTATGTTTAAAACATGGGTAACGAAACTTTTCATCTGAGATGAAGCTGGGTAGTTGAGAAGCTGTCTGAATAAAAATATGCACCCCTCTAATGAACTCATTAGTTAATATCTTTCGTCCTTGTGCCAATCGATTATACATCCAACTTCTTTGAGTTCTGATATCCATAATATATAGCCTACATATAATATTGATAATAAGGATATAAGTTATGATTACTTGCCAAAATAGTTACATACTACCATTGATAAAAAGATAGCAAGGTAGTACTATCTAGGTTTGATGGAGAAATATATAGAGAATAAAGATGATCTACATTTGATATTTATTGATTTAGAGAAAGCATATGATAAAGTTCCAAGAAGAGCAAGCGAGCTCGAGGATTTGACCAAAATATGTATGCAGGAGCTTTTGGAATCATTTCGTATCCTATCTCTAAGGGTACAACCACTCATCCACCTGAGCATCCTCATTTCTGCAACGCTTAACTTAGAATTATACTACTCTTTTATTGGCCAACATTCGGCACCATAAAGCATTACAGGTCTCACCACATCATTAGGCGCACGGTACCGAGCTCGGTATCGAGCGCGGTACCACTCGGTACCGACAGTAGTACCGCTCGGTACCGATCAGTACCGCTATCTGGACAGAATAATTTTTCAAGTTTGAGGGGTACTTTTCTATCACACAATAAGCCCGATGCATTCCTCCACTTCAACCATCCTACTTGGATATCTAAAACGTGTACTCTTATTAATGACCAACATTCTGCACTTAAAAGAATTGCAGGTCTCACTACCATCTTATAGAATTTTCCCTTAAGTTTGAGAGGGACTTTTCTATCACATAACAAGCCCAATGCATTCCTCCACTTCAACCATCCACATCTATTTCATTACTCTGAACAATAAACCCAAGATATCTAAAATGTGTGCTTTTATTAATGACTTTGATTGCCCAAAGTTACAAACCACACACTTGATTTATTATTACTAAAATTACACTCCATATATTCAGTTTTAGATTTACTCAAATGAAAGCTTTTAGACTCTAAGGTTGGCCTACATAGTTCAAGTTTACCTTCAACTCCCTCTCTAGTCTTATCAACAAGAAGAATATCATCAGCAAAAAGCATACACCAATGTACATCCTCTTGCAAATGTCTACTGAGAACATCCATGACTAAACCCAAAAATCAGGAATGCGAAAGGGAGAAAGTTACATAAACAGCAAGCGAGCTCCCGGCGCGGCCAACGTCAAACGAGCGAAGTCCACCAGCACGCGTCAAGGAAATAAGTCGATCTACGTCCAAGAAGAAAAGTTTGTCAAATTAGGGCGAACTAACCAGAGGAAACGGAGCAAAGAATGCAAAAGGGAGAAAGTTACGTACACAGCGACCGGCGCGAGTCGTCGAAGGAGGAGCTCGATCGAGCGAGGGAGGGACGTCATCGAAGGAAATTCGAGGGCAAGGTCGTCGTCGAAGGAGCTTGATCGAGGGAGGAAGGGACGTCGTCGACGGAGCTTGAGGGCTGACGCGCATCATCGACAGAGCAAGGCGAAGCGGCGAACTAAACAGAATGAGCTGAAGTCGAGGTCACGGGGCCGATATATTGAAATTACTGGCGTATTTTTCGGTGGAAAATACGCTGGAAGTATTACCGGCGGATAATCCGTCGGTAATACTTCGTCAGGTTTTAATTAACCCGGCGGTAAATCCGCTGGAATATCCGCCGGATATTACCGGCGGAATATGCGTCGGTATATTGAAAACACCGGCAAAATTCCGGCGGTTTCACCGCCGGAAAAGTACCAACCGTATTTCCGCTGGAAAGTCCGCCGTAATATTACCGGCGGACTAATCCGCCGGAAATGCTGTCGTTGATTCCAGCGTAACTATTTCCGTCGAAAATTCAGCCGATATTTCATTGTTTTCCTGTAGTGAGTCCAATGTAGTGTTCTAAAGAAAGAGCCCAATGTGTAAGTAATATATTCATAAAAAATTTTATAATCTTAAAAGAGGATATGTAAATATTATGATTTATATACCATATGTCAGAAAGGTTGAAAATTAAGGTTTACCTACCATATGTAAGGAAGTTGATACTCCAAGGGGCTTGTGTTTACATATCAAGAAGGATATAATCTAGTAATTATGCTCTCTTAAAATCATTTCCCACGTAAAAGATATTTAATTATACTGTCAAATAAAAGGATTCATGGATTAAATATTAAATTTTTTTTATTAAATACTAATTTATTTTAATAATTTCATAATTTTGCCATCTAACATGTCTCTAAAAAATTAACTTGATCAGCATGACTTGATGCAATATTTGAATTAGATGATTTCAAAATTAAAGTCAAGTCATCTAAATCCCAATTTCAACAAACTTAGAATTGAACGTCTCAACTAAACAAACAAAATTAATATTATTCAAAATAAGCTCAAATCAAGCATTTGGCTCCAACGCTCTTTGGCTCTGGTGATTCCCTTGCGATTCCGGCTTCCCCTGTTCATCGGTGTAGTCTTTACTGTAGATTTAGTTTCCTTTTATTGATCTGGGTTTTGGTTCCATTTCACATTTCCCTTTCCTGGCCATTTAGCCCTAGGTCATTCTCTTCTCCTGATGGAGGCGGGTCTGTCCTCGGTGGTTCCTGATGCTTGGGGTGCTCCTCCCGTAGCATCCAATATTGCTTTAAAAGGTTTGATGATTAATGGTTTTTCTAAGTCTTCTTCTCGATCTTTTCGTGATGTTTTAGCGGGATCGTCTTCTTTGAAGGATCCTTCATTTTCGATTACTAAGTCGATAGTTAAAGGTTTTCCTGCTATGTTAATGACCGATGAAGATATTCGCAAACTTGCATCCCCTTTTCAGTTCACCCTTGTTGGTAAACTTTCGGTTCGTAGACCTAACCTAGATGCGATTCAGAATTTTTTTGGAAAGCTGAAGTTATCTGGAAATTTCTCTATTGGAATGCTTGATGCTAGGAATGTTTCGATTCAGTTATCTAATGACCTTGATTATAGTAGGGTTTTTTCAAGGTCTTATTACATTTTTAATTTCCAAATGAGACTTCTTAAATGGACTCTGTTTTTTGATGTCAAAGAAAAATCGCCTATTGTTCCAATATGGATTTCTTTTCCTAATTTGTGTTTATACTTTTTTAATTCGCATGTCCTACATGCTTTAGGATCCATTTTTGGTAGGCCGCTCATAATGGACCAAGACACTGCCTCCTGGTCAAGGACTTCGGTGGCTAGGACCTTGGTTGAGCTCGATATCACTAAGAAGCATCCTAAAGATATTTGAATTGGTTCTGAAAATGTCAGGTATTTACAGAAAGTGGAATTTGAAAATGTTCCAAATTTTTGTTTGCATTGCAAGATTTATGGCCATTCGATTAACGATTGTTTTATTGCTCACCTGTAACTGAGGAAGAATACTAAGCCTTTAAAAATGGTGGGTATCCCCAATTCTGGTGAGCTAGAAGTTATTCTCGAGCCTTTTCAATCTAAAGAAAAGGAACTCATTTCTCTTCTGCAATGTTCTGTACCATCTGGAGATGACATAGACACGGATCCGTTAGAGATTACCATTAGGAATGAATCTGTACTGATTAAGGAGAATAAAGATGGTGGGAGAAATGTTAATAATGATGTTCATAATGGTGGACCGGTTGCTATTGTGAACAATGATGTTAATGATGTTGGAGATAAAAGTGAGGAAGACTGTAATGAGCTGGCAGAAATTCAAGGAATGGAATTGAACAACATGATGAGCCCTAACTAGAAGATTTATGTTAATGAAGGTGATAATGAGGAAAATTGTGATACTGGTAACGATATTAATGTCAACAAACCTCAGGTGGAAGGCGAAGATAACAAAGAGGATATGGAGGAAGGGGAATTGGGTTCTATTGAAATTTGGATTCCTATGGAAGGTCTAAAGGACTCCTCTAAATCTATGCCATCACCAAATGGGAAGGCTAAAAGTTTTGAAGAGGGTAATAGCTCTTATTCCAAAAAGAAAGTTAAGAACAAAAAAGCATATCAAGCAACACCCCTAGGGTCACTAAAGCTGCTAATCAATCTGTTAATGATTAAAGCTCTCGTTTGGAATATTAGGGGTGTGGGTGGTTCACTCTCTAGGGATAGAGTGAAGAATCTTTGTAGGATTCATGGCATTCATCTTCTTGTTTTAATTGAGCCGCTGATTGCTTCTTCTAAACTTGATTCGGTTCGGATCACCTTGGGTTTTGATTTTTCTTTTGGCAACTGCACTAATAAGATCTGGCTTTTATGAAAAAGGTCTATCTCTTTAGATGTTATTATGGATTTACCTCAATTGATTCAGACTAATATTAATTTAAATCAAGTATCTTGCTATGCTTCTTTTGTTTATGCTTCTTACACCAGAATTGGGAGAAAATTGCTTTGGGAATAACTTTATAATTTTTTTACTTCTGTCAATGCCCCTTGGTTGGTAGGGGGAGATTTTAACTGTATTACTAATGCTATTGAACGTTTGGGAGGTAAGTCTCCTAATTTTCATTCTATGGAGGATTTTAATGATATGATTAGGGATTGTAATTTACATGATATTGGCTTTTCTGGGAACAAATTTACTTGGAATAAAAGCACAATGTGGCAAAGGCTTGATCGTATCCTTTTTAACAATTATTGAGTTGCCTCTAATTTTAATACTCATACTGAGCATTTAACCCGCAATCTTTCTGACCACTCACATTTATTACTTAGTATTACCAATTCTATTAGCACTTCTTATCAACCTTTTAGGTTTCAAAACATGTGGCTTCTGGATGGTAATTTTTGTCATATTGTTAAAGAAAATTGGGAAGCTTTTCTTTTTCCTACTGACAATATTTATGGTATGATCTGTTTCTGGTTTAAACTTAAAATGCTCAAGCAAAAGCTTACTTGGTGGAATAAATGCATCTTTAAAAATATATTTTCTAGTATTTTAAATGCTGAAAAGAGATGGACAATGCAGAGATATCTTACATGCTTAGTTCTTCTCTTGATAATCTGAATGGTCTTAATGAAGCAAAGACTAATTTGTTCAAATTGCAGGAAATGGAATAGGCTTTTTGGAGGCAAAAAGCTTCCTCTAGGTTTCTTGTGGAAGGTGACCATAACACTGCTTATTTTCATAATATTTCAAATCATAATAAGGTGAGTAGGCACATTCATAAGATCACGACTCCTGATGGTAATATTATTGAGGATCTTGAAATTATCATTTCTTATGGTAATGAGTATTTTAACAAAGCTTTTAACTCTTATTTTACTCCAGATCTTAATACTGATTTCACTTTTATTCCTTCTATTGTGTCTGAGGAGGATAATGTGATGTTGTCCACCATTCCCTCTGAAGAGGAAATTTGGAGTTATTTAAAAGGCATGAATACTGAATCTGTTGTTGACCTTGATGGTTTTACCAAGAAATTTTTCCAGAATTCTTGGGATATCATTAAGAAGGACCTGATTGATGCTGTGATTGATTATTTTAGAGGGACTCCTATTCCTAAATTCTTTATTGTCACTGCTATAGCTTTAATTCCTAAAACATCGAATAGTAACTTCTGGAATGACTATCATCCTATAAGTCTATGCACTTTTTTTAATAAATTGGTTGCTAAAATTTTAATGGGAATGCTTGCTCTCATCCTTCCTAACATTATCTCTTTAGAACAAATTGATTTTGTTAAGGGCAGATCTATCTTTGATAACGTGTTACTTGCTCAAGAACTTATTCATGATTTACACACCAAGATTGTTGGTGGAAATATTATCCTTAAATTTGATATCAACAAAGCTTATGACAATCTCAACTGGGAATTTCTTTATAACATTTTAAAGCTGTTTGGTTTTAACTTGCAATTTGTGAACCTTATTAAAAATATAATTGAGTATTGCTACTTTTTGGTTATTATTAATGGTAAGTCTCATGATTTCTTCCGGTCTTCTCACAGTTTAAGACAAGGAGATCCTTTATCTCTGGTCTTGTTTATTATTGCTGTTGAATTCTTATCTCGTGGCATTAACTATCTATTTAGAATGCACCCTAATCTGTACTTTAGGACAGGTGATGGTTTTCCCATAACCTATTTGAGCTTTGCTGATGACTTTATCATTTTCTCTAATTGCACTATTAAAATGTTGCATATTCTTTTTAAGTTTCTCAATTCCTTTCAACTGGCTAGTGGCTTAATTTTTAACAAGTCCAAGAGTTACTTTATTCCTGCTAAATCTATCTCGATGAATCATATTCATTATATTGAAACTAAATTTGGTTTAAGCATGAAACTTCTTCCATTGAAGTATTTGGGCACACCTCTTTATAAAGGTAAGAAACACACCTTCTTATCTGATGATCTTTTCTCTTCCATTCATAAGAAATTATCTTCTTGGGCTTTTAATTATCTCTCTTATGGTGGTAGACTTATTTTGATTAAGCATATTTTGTCTTCTATCCCTATATATTTACTTCATACTTTATCTCCGACTTTAAATATTTGCAGTAGATTGGAGGTTTTATTTAACAAGTTCCTGTGGGGTTCTAAGGATGACAATCGTTTGATTATTTGGGGTTCATGAAAAAATTATGCGGGAGCTATGGATGACGGAAAATTAGGCTTCAAGTGTTTTAAGGATATGCTTAGAACCTACAATCATAAATTGTGGTATTCTTTTAGAGCTAAAAAAAGCTTATGGGCTAAATTTATGGACTCTAAGTATTATTTTGGGAAGCACCCCTTAAAGAGTGTTCTGAAAAATGGGGATTCTTTTAATTGGAAGAGATTATGCAATATTAAGTGGGAAGCTGAGGAGTTCATCCAATGGGGTTTGGGTGCTGGGAATATTTTTTTCTGGAAAGATAAATGGTTGGGGAATTTTTCTATTGATAACCTTTTACATACCCATTCCACTGTTGATTGGAAAGTTAAGGATTTTTTTTTCTAATGAGGGTTGGAACATTGACTTGCTTTCCAATATTGTGCCAGATTTTATTTCCAAGTTAATTCATAAAATTTCTATTCACTCGGATTGTGAAGACTGCATCTCTTTAACCTTTCCATCGATGGTAAATTTGACACTAAAAAAGTTTGGAACACTATTAGAACTACTCACCCTAAGAATCCTCTTAATATTGCTTTTTTGCATGCGAGTATCCCTCCCACTTACTCTTTTCTTATTTGGAGGATTTTGAATAATTACCTTCCTTTGGATGCTATTCTTTCTAAGAAAGGTCTTTACATTGTGTCCAAATGTCAATGTTACTACCATAATGAGAATATGATTCATGTGTTTTTTCAAGGCCCAATTGCTATGAAGGTTTGGATTCATTTTGACATCATGTTTAATGTTATTTCTACTATGCATATTAATTCTATTACTAATCTTCTTAATGACTGGTTTATTCCTATTAAAGGTCATATTCATAACATCATTCCTATCATTATCTATTGGTTTATTTGGAGTAGTAGGAATGATTCTAAACATGTTAATATTAAAATGGATGCTTCAAAAGTTATTTCTAAAGTGAAGAATAAGATTTATCAACTTTTTGTTGCTAAACTTCTCAAGCTTGATTCTTTTAAAGGCTATTCTCATTTAGCTTCTGAGTTTGGTTTGAAGTTTAATTTTTTCTACTAACAGTAATTTTGGTAAAATTATCTACTGGAAAAAACCTAAGGGTGGTTGTTTTAAACTTAACATTGATGGCGCTAGGAATAGTGCTGGTGCGGGCTGTGGTGGTACTATCCAGGATTATAATGGTTTTGTGATCATGGCTTATGCGGGTCCTTCTTCTGCTATTAATGTGATTCAAGCTGAGCTTGAAAGCCTTTTAATTGGGATTCAATTAAGTGTGTCTCTGGGTATCATGATTTATGGATTGAAGTTGATGCTTTGCTCCCGATACATTACATTAATGGTAACACCTTGCCCAATCCAGTTAACTTCTATTTAATCAGAGATATTAAATATTGGCTTTCTTTCATTTCTTATAAGATTTCTCATATCTTGAGGGAGGGAAATGCGGTTACCGATTCTCTTGCTAATCTGAGTTGTAATCTTGATGGTTTTTGTGAGTATTTTGAGCACACTCTTCCCAATAAGACCAAAGGTTTGGCTAGGTTAGACCGGATGGGTCTTCCTTATATTCGGTGTAACTAGGTCCAACTTTTTGGGTGTGGTGTCCCTTTTGCGATTTGGTTTTTGGTGGTCCTTCTGTTGTGCTTATGTTCTATTGCTGGTTTCTATTTTCTTGCTCTGGCTGCTTCTGCTTGATTTGCCTAATTCAGTTTGTTTGGTTGCTCCTATATTCCTTTCAGCATTCTGTTTGTATTATGGGGTTGCTGGGTTTAATTTTGGTTGTTCTGATGATGGTTGGAACTTCTGGGTTTCTCTATTGTTCCTTGCGGGTCGGTTTGGCTCTGGGACTGCTGAGGATATGGTTTCTGGGACTGTTGAGAATTTGGGTGTGTGTTCTTCTGGTATTATGGGTAATGGTTTGTTGTGTTATTTTTGGTTGGATTGGTCTCCCAACCAGAATGTTAGCCTCGTTTATGTTTTCTGCTTTGTGTTTTTGGTGAATGTTTTGGGTGGTGTCTGTACCTACTGGGCTTTTTACTATCGAAATTTTCACTTCCTTTGGATTGATGTCGAGTTCTGTCTGGCTGTTTATTGATGTTACCATATACCTGTTTTTAGTTATACTATATTTTTTTTTTTTTCATCCTATGGAATTTTGGTACAATCGTAAAAAGGGGTTATCTGAACAATTATACATTGCTAATCATCACTATATCATGTATTACTTGGTTACTGAGTTGACTTATGTGAAGGCTATGGGTTACTGTGGTATATCTGATTTTTTCAATTTCGATTTTCTACAGTTTTTATTATCTTATTTTCATTGCTTAAACTTTTGGGTGAGTGTCTTTGCAGACCTTAATTTTTTTTAGATTTTTGGAGACTAATTCTCGTTTTTTGCAGGACCGGACGCTCGTTGGGAAGGACGTGCTGAAAGTGGTTATCTATAGCCTTTTCCTTTTTGGTTTTAGAATGTTGCTAGGTTTCTTTGTACTTCCCACTAGTAGAGAATTCCGGCTCTTAGGTATTTTTTGGAATTTTTTGTAGCTCTTTTGAGCAGTAGCGAGCTGGAGGTCACTGTAAGGGCCTTGTACTATTTTTATTATATTAACGCATAGGCTCCTCCAGGGGTTTTAACCAAAAAAAAAAAAAGCATTTGAAATATAATAGAAAACTTCAAGATATTATTAAATTTCAAATAGTCTCCAAATCCCACATGCTTATAATGAAAGTGAGTGGCTTACGAAATGAATCCAACGAGCCTAAGATGATTATGACATTATTAAAGTACTTCTGGATAAATTATCTATGATCAAGAGGATTAATATGGATTATTTAATTGAGTCTTCTATATTCTGTCCTAAGGGTTTTATTTCCACATGGGGGTTTCAAGAACTACGAGAAACTTAACTATTATCATCCAAGCTCTACACCGAGAATCAATAATTGTGTTCAATTGTGTAATATCATCTTCTTTAATTGTGAAGAAAGGTAGCTTTTTGTAGCTATACTTATATAATGTATCATTGCAATTAGGCCAAGCACTCTAATTTTTTCCTTTTTTAAAATTTTCACGTAAAAATTTTTGATTTCCTATAATTTCTATGTGCGTGTGTCGGATCTTTGTACAAAGTTAAAATGTTGAACACTTTGCTGCCCCAAATTTTCTACCGCAAATTTCAAAACATTTTTTTCTTTTCTATTTGTTAATTAAAAAATAAGCAGAACATCTAAATATATTTATATATTATGTCAATTCCTAATTATCAACAATATGTAGAACAAAATAATTATACTTATCCTGCATGAATGCAAACAGATAATAAAAATTTTGAACAATTGAACTAAGACTGAACAGATTACTTCATAACTAAATAGTAAGCAACTAATCAGAAAAATATACAGAGATAGCGATAGCTAGCTCCTCCATCCATATAAATGTATTTATGACTAGGAATTAAAATTGAGAAAGATATAAGAAGCCAAATAGATGACTTGTGGTGGTAAAAACTAAAAAGTTTGGCGATGGAGTAGGAACAGTGAATCAACTAATACTTGGCTTTGGCTCTTTTAAAAGAAGAAACAAAGAAGGACGCTGCAGGCCAGAGGGACTGGGTAGGCTGAAGTTAACAGTAGCGTCATGTTCTTCACAGTTTTGCCTTTGTTTTCATTCTTCTTCAAGGGACCCATGACATTGACAAGTGTGCTTTTTTCCTTGGCCAAAACTGCAAAATGGCCACACACCAGCCATGATAAAAGCATTGAGAGCTTGTGAACGGCAGCCATGGCACTTGTTAGACGACGACAGCATTGCAATTGGCCTCCTGATAATGCTCAGCTCAAAGTTCTAAATTTGTTTCAAAACAGCTTGACTATTGCTTGAATTTAAATTAGTCAATGTCTCCTGCTAGTAATGAGGCTATGTAAAGAGTATTGAAAATTTCTTAGCAACCCTTTAGATCCACCTCCATTAAAAACATCTCTTCGTAGTTATTTATTATGAAAAAGTAATATCAAAATAATCTTATCTAAAATGTTACAATGAACTCCAAATTCTTATATGATATTCTGAATAACACTAATCTCAATAAATCTAAGAGCTCCATCACAATGGACATCCTATGGTAATTTTTTCCGTTCAATTATCTATCATTTGTTATTATCATATGTCAAATATCATGCAACAATTATAAAATGTTTTCTCTCTCCTGCAGCCTTCAACAGTTATTCTCTCTCCTCTGTCTCATATTCTCTCACTTTGTGGCTGACCTAACTTGCCTGTCGTCTGTACTATTGTTGGCATGCTTTCATTCCTTTGAATATTTCAAATCAAATATGGGTTGCTTATTAAAATAAAATACAGACCGATCAATGGAGAGACGACAAAAGGGGTTAGAGGGGAATGTTGGTGAGGTTTGCATATAATGATACTTTACACTATGAAAATAATACGCACAGTATATGTTTAATTGCATGGTAAAGCTTTCTTTAGCAGTTGATGAACCGAGAAGGTAAATTGACTCTCTTAACAATAATAAGAAAGATGTCCAAACGATGCCTACAACAGATGAAATATTGCTTTCATTCAAAGGTAATAAGATAATATAGATATAATATAGATATTATATTTTACCTCATCTAATAATTTTTTTCAGAAGAATAGCTTGAAACAAAATAACTTAATTCGCACTCTATTTAACTTTCTCAAGGGGATAATAGTAAATATAATCCAAATCAAGAAGAGAGAGAGAGAGAGAGAGAGAGAGAGAGATGCAAGCCCGATTGATTTATTGACTGTGAACTGGTCTTCAAGTGCTGAGTTTATGCTTTGATCAAATTCAGTATGATCAGTTTGACTCTCTTTTTTGAATAGTTTGCGGTGATTTGCCAAAATAACCTTTACCGAAGCATTCATGCTTCTCATATGCCCTAAAATGAACAGATGATACTGTGAAACTTTTTTTTCTTATAACTTTATTTTTCTTTGATGCAACTTAAGACTTCACTTGGGAAGGCTTTCTTACTGCTTCTTAAAACAGTTTTTTAGTACAAATATTTTGTACTAAAAAGTTGTTTTAAGAAACAATAAGAAAGCTGTCTCAAATAAAGCCTAAGTCACTTCTCTTTCTAAGTTGTGAAACTCTTACATTATACTTTGCACAAGTAAATGTTTCATATCAGCTCAATCTGAGAAATATTAGGCTAACAACTATATATGCTATCTTGAAAATTGCAGAGAAATTAAACCCAATTTACAGTTTTTGCTTAAGTCTTGGCTTCAGATCAACCAATTCAATCATGAAACAAGAAACTTTTCAAGCAAATTTTTAATTACTACTACTGCTAACTAAAAAACTTTGATCTGAACTGATCAGCTAGCTTTAAACCCTAATTTTGTTATCCTGATAAACCTACATTATTCAAACCCTCTCTACAATCAAAGCTGAATTCTTCACCTTAATTTAATTTTTGGTTTATTAAAGTTTCATATACAGAGACAAAACCAACTTTTTTTTTAGGTTAGGCAAAGTAAGATTAAGATGTACATAATCTTAAGAGTAAAATAGAAAAATAATTTATTTCTTAGAACTCTAAGCAAATTCATTTATTAAGGGGAGAAAAATAGTTAAATAGTTTATTGCGCTAAGAAAAAAAAAATTCAAGGTGAACAATTGCGCGTCTATCCTAAACTCTTTCCAGATCTACCTCTGTATGTAGACACAGATCTACACAACAATAACAACAAGTTTTATCCCACAACATGAGGTGATTGAGGTCTGTTACATAATCTTTTTTTCTCTATGACCTACTATATATATATATATATATATAATTTATATTCCAGAAAAATAAAATAAAAATGAATTAAAAATCCATTCATAAAATGGAGAGATTATTACGTGCGGAGTCCGGACAAAAAGAACTATTTGGTTTTGTGATTGTGAATACTAAAAGTGCAGTTGTTATTCACCCCTGCGCTTTTACTGTTCACAGTCACAAAATCAAACGGATTTTTATGTCTGAACTCCGCACATAATAATCTCTCCAAAAAATGATGGGACTCAAAGCCCAACATTTCTCTTTAGCACTCAGCAGCATGCAGCACAATAGGCCACATGGATCCTAGCTGGCATGGAATATTAATCATATCATTCCTCCAGTTTTTTCTTTTTTTTTGGTGGGCCATATTAAACTCAAATGTATAAATCTTTTCAATGAATTGGGCCAGCTTAATCATGTTGCTCTTGACAGCTCGAGGACAAATTTTAACACACATATAATTTTTTTTTTCTCCGGCCTCCGATCTCCTTGTCGTTTTTATTGTCGTTTTTATGAGTTCATGTCACCTTTTTTTCAATTATATTTAATGATGAATTTAATGGGATTAATTAAAATTAAATAGTAATTAATGGTGTTAATCACTTTTGTCTTGTGTAATGTTTTGTAGAAGCAAAAGCTTGGGGTTATTCATTTTCATGTGGCTTTCAAGTTGAATCATAATTTATTTTTTTATAATGTATAATTAAATTCAATGGAATGATAAATTTTAGTGAGTTTATTTGAGAAATAATTTGAGTTATGTTAAGATGCTTAAAACATTGCTTGAAATTACCAAGATTTCATTCTATTTGATGTATAAATGACAGTACATGATGACATTTACCCACGTCAACTCCTTGTGTTATAGACATTTTGTCAAAAAAAAAAATTTTTTTTTGAAGGATAGAAATCTATCTCATATTTTTATTGGATGGTTTTAGGGCTATTATAGATATAATGTGGGCATTAGGACCATTGCAGATATAAGATGGTCATAAAACAAATTATAGGTATTAAATCAACATGGATATGAAGAAATTTTAGATATTTGTCTATTGAGATTGGTGCTTGAAACAAATATACCACTTGAGCCAAGACACTTTGATAAGTTAGACTTTGCATCACTACACCACTTCACATTATTTAGAGGAAAATGAACATGGTGGAGATTTTGTTCAAGATTTTTTTTAATATTTTTTTTACAAATGTTATGGTGCTCAAAACACAATTTAAAAGAAGTTCTCATATCATTTGATGCATGGATGGCATGTGAAATGTATATGCCACATCTCATCCATTCAATAACTAGACAATTTCACTATATGGCATATACGCTAGCTCTTCAGCTCCATACTTCCTAGAGATGTTAAAAGGCCCTAATTTTTCACAATAATTTACATTATTTGGGGGAGTATGAATGCTCTAGTATTTGGCATTGTGTCCCAATATTTACCTGCTAAAGAAATTTATCAGCGAGTTTGACAGGGCATTAGGATTTATCTTCAGCGTTAGATGGTTGACGCAATCATTCATTTAACAAAAGTGGGACCTTCCTACTAAGAGCTTCAATTGGGTTATTCTACACTTCTGCATACTTCCAAATGGACTAGGCAATATCCTAGGGTTTTGAAGGCCGGTTTCTAGGTAGTGACCTCTCTTGGACGAATGGTGTTTGTTTTAGTTTTCCTTTTGGCCTGTATAAGGCTTGTTATAAATTTTAAGCATATAAGTAATACTCACCCCAAATAAAATCCAAAAATACTTGAGATTTTATTGATCATTGTGTATTTTTTATTTAGATTCTTACATTTATATATATATATATATATAAGTTGATGTTGTTTATATAACTCAATAAAAATCATTTTGTGTGGATCAATTAATTTAAAGATTATAACTTTATTCTTTTTTTCTGGGGGGGGGGGGGGGGGGGGGGGGGGTGGGGAAACCCCTCGGAAGGGGCCAACGAGTTAATTAAGGGTAAAAGTACAGGTCCTTAAAGAGGACCTTCAGCTCGCTACCGCTCAGAAGAGCTACAAAAAACTTCAAAAATAAACCTAAGAGCCGATGGTCCCCTGTACTAGAAAATACAAAATAACCTAATAACAATCTAGGCCTGTAAGAACTAGGACCCTAAAAAGGAAGTAAAATAAAGTTCATTCAGCTCCATCTTCCAAAGAGAAATCTGCTACGCTCCCAAATCACGTTGCCATTAACCTGCAGGAAGATCCGACTGGGAAATAAAAGAGAAAAAAGCAAGAAGTATATAATTTTATAGCAAATTAAATTAACCAGAAAAGGATACAGTTTCTGATATAACCAAGCAAATTGGCACCCTCAATCTGGTAAGAATAAACAACAAAGATCTTACAAACAGTCATAGCATTAGTAATCCACATGCAGATATAGGTGCAACCAATAAAATTAAAAAGAGTGGGGGGATGGTAATTCAACAATTTGTAAGTGGTGTCTGCATCAGCATAATGAACCCTGAAGCTGAAGTTATAATAAATTTCGGTAAACAGCAGCAGCCAGTAGGAAGACCAGAAAGCTTCATCGAAAAAGCCAAAAAATGCTTGCAATAATCCACCCGAAATACTATAACGCTTGATAGAGAGGCCCCAGGATTGAGGAATCAAGCAGATAACAACATAAAAAGAACCATTGAATAGAATCATTGAACCAGAACAATATGAAAAAACCCCAAAGCCACGAAATAGAGCCAAAAATAGAGAGCTAATGGTTACGGATGTAAGGAAGACCCATCCTGTCTAATCTAGCCAGACCTTTGGACTCTTTAGGAAGAGTATGCTCATAATATTCAGTAAAATTATCTAAATTGCAACCCAATTTAGCCAGAGAATCAGCAACAGCATTCCCCTCCCTTAAGATGTGAGAAATTTTAAAAGTTATGAGAGAGAGGAAATGCTTAATATCTCTGATCCGATAAAAATTAACCGAATTGGAAGAAACGTTGCCATTGACATAATGAATAATGAGCAGAGCATCAACTTCAATCCATAAATTAGTGATACCAAGAGAAATACTTAATTGAATCCCAAACAGTAGACTTTCAAGCTCAGCTTGTATCGTAGTAGTAGCATTAGAGGGACCCGCAAAAGCCAATAGCACAGCACCCTTAGAATCCCTGATAGTACCATCACAACCCGCACTAGAAGGATTCCTAGCACCATCAGTGTTCAGTTTAAAACACCCCACCTCAGGTTTCCTCCAGTGAATGATCCTGTCGCTATGACTAATAGTAGAGGAGATAAAACTCAACCCAAACTCACAAGCAAGATGATGATAACATTTAAAAGAATCAACTTTTAAAAGCTTAGCAATAAACAGTTGATAAATTCTATGCTTAACTTTGGAGATAATAATAGTGGCGTCCATTTTAATGTTCTCATGTCTAGAAACATTCCTACTACTCCAAATAAACCAACAAATCAGGATCGGAAGAATATTACGAATATGGCCTTTAGTAGTAGTAAACCAGGCATTAAAAATATCAGCCATAGAATTAAACCGAAAAGTAGAAAAAACATTGAACATATTGTCAAAATGAATCCAGACTTTCATAACAATGGGGCCTTGGAAAAACACATGATTCATATTTTCAATGTGATAGCAACATTAACATTTGGAAATAATATATAAACCTTTCTTAACAAGAATAGAGTCCACAGGAAGGTAGTTATGCAAAATTCTTCAAATAAGAAAAGAATAAGTAGGAGGGATACTAGCATGCCAATAATTCCCATTAAGATAATTCCTCGGCTGAAGTTATCTAATAGCATTCCAAACTTGTTTAGTATTAAAATTCCCATCATTGGAACGATTGAACAAAATACAATCTTCACTCTCCAAATGAATCGAAATATTGAGAATCAACTTGATAATAGATTCAGGCACAAAATTGGAAAGAGATTCAATATTCCAATTCCCATTGAAAATAAAGTCCTTAACTTTACAATAAGAAATAGAATGGGCGAAAAGAAGATTATCAATAGAAATATTACCTAACCATTTGTCTTGCCAAAAATAAATCTCAGCAGCCCCCAACCCCCATTGTATAAAATCCTCAACTTCCCAATTAATGTTACATAATCTTTTCCAATTAAAAGAATCACCTTTTTTAAAAACAGAGTTTAAAGGATGCTTCTCAACACAATACTTAGAAACCATGAACTTAGACCATAAACTTTTCTTAGCTCTAAAGGAAAACCACAATTTATGATTGTAGGTTCTCATCATATTAGTGAAAGTTTTGAAACCTAATTTGCTCTCATCCATAGCCCCAGAACAATTCTTCCAGAAGCCCCAAATAATAGAACGATTACCTTCCTTAGAACCCCAAAGAAATTTATTAAATAAATTCTCCATCCTACTATAAACATTTAAAGTCGGGCATAAAGTGTGAAGCAAATATATAGGAATAGAATAAAGAACATGCTTAATCAGAATAAGTCTACCACCGTAAGAGAGAAAATTAAAGGCCCAAGAGGAAAGTTTCTTATGGATATTAGAGAAGATATCATTGAATAAATGCGAATGTTTCTTACCCTTATAAAGAGGCGTGCCCCGATATTTTAATGGAAGGACCTTGTTACTTAAACCAAATTTTCTTTCAATACTTTGAACATGAGTGGAAGAAATAGATTTAGCGGAAATGAAACAACTTTTAGCAAGGTTGAAGGTTAAACCACTAGCTTCTAGAAAAACATTCAGAAAATTAAAGAGGGCTTGCACCATTTTAATAGAGACATTAGAGAAAATAATGAAATCATCCCCAAAGCTCAAATGGGTTAAAGGAAATCCACCACTAGACCTAAAGTAAAGTTTAGGATTCATTCTGAACAGATGATTAATCCCATGAGATAACAATTCCATAGCAATAATAAACAAAGCAGGAGATAGAGGATCTCCTTGTCTTAGACCATGAGAGGAACGAAAAAAACCATGAGATTTACCATTAATAATAATCGAGAAATAACAGAATTCAATACTATTTTTAATCAAGTTGATAAAATGCACATTAAAACCAAATAATTTTAAAATGCCATAAAAAAATTCCCAATTTAGGTTGTCATAAGCTTTGGTGATATCCATTTTAAAAATAATATTGCCACCAACCACCTTTTTATCAAAATCATGAACTAACTCTTGCACAATAAGAAGATTATCAAATATGGATATGCCTTTTACAAAACCTGATTGTTCCAAGGAGATAATTTTAGGAAGAATAAAAGCCATCCTTCCCATAATAATTTTAAAAATAAGTTTATTAAAAAAGGAGCATAAGCTAATAGACCGAAAATCATTCCAAAATTTAATATTAGGAGCCTTAGGAATTAAAGCAATAGAAGTAGCAGTAAAAAATTTAGGAATAGAATTACCCCTGAAAAAATCCAGAACAGCATTAACAAGATCCTTCTTAATGATATCCCAAGTCTTCTGAAAAAATTTATTGGTCAAATCGTCAGGCCTGGCAACAGAATCTGTGTTCATGTTTTTTAAATTACTCCAAATTTCCTCTTCAGAAGGAGGAGAAGTCAGCATATCATTATCCTCGTTAGAAACAATAGAAGGGATAAAAGAATAGTCAGTATTAAGATTTGGAGAAAATGAAATTAAAATCTGTAAAGAAATACTCAGTGCCCGAAGAAGAAATCAGATAAGGGTCCTCAATAACATTACCATCAGAAGAGATAATGTTATGAATTTGCCTACTCACTTTATTATGATTAGCAATATCGTGGAAGTAGGAAGTATTACGGTCACCTTCCACAAGGAACTTCGAAGATGCCTTTTGTCTCCAATAGGCTTCTTCTTGTTCCTGCAGCTTGAATAAATTAGCCTTGGCCCCATTAAGCAGGGTCAAATTAGCAATAGAGGATTAATCATATATATAAGCCGTCTCAGTAATATCCACATCTTCTTCAGCCTTCAAGATACTAGAAAAAAAATTTTTAAAAATACATTTATTCTACCAAGAAAGCTTTTGCTTAAGCCTTTTAAGTTTAAACCAGAGTCTATTCATGCCATACACATTATCAGTAGGGGAAAGGGGAGCCTCCCAATTTTCCTGAATAGTAGGAACAAAATTTTCATGAAGGAGCCACATATTTTGAACCTAAAAGGGGGAGAGATGTTCCCATTGGTAGTACTAATGCTTAATAATAAAAGGGAGTGGTCAGATAAAGTCTGCGTTAAGTGAGAAGTATGAGTATTGGGAAAAGAAGCAATCCAAAAATTATTAAAAAGAATCTGATCTAATCTTTGCCACATAGTGCCCTTATTCCAAGTAAAGCTATTCCCAGAGAAATCAATATCGTGCAGATTACAGTTTCTTATCATATCATTGAAATCCTCCATAGCATGAAAATTAGGAGACTTGCCACCCACCCGTTTATTAGCATTAGAAATGTAGTTAAAGTCTCCACCCACAAACCAAGGAGCATTAATAGAATTGGAAAATTTAAGAAGTTGATCCCATAGGCACTTCCTTCCTAATCTAACAAGATGCATAAACAAAAGAGGCAAAACTAGAAACTTGATTAAAAGAAATATTAGTATGAATAACTTGGGGGCAATCCAGGATAACATCTAAAGAAATAGAACGATTCCACAAAAGCCAAATTTTATTAGTACAGTTACCAAAAGCTAAATCAAAACTCAAATGCAATCTAACAGCCTCCAATTTAGTAGCAGCAATCAAAGGTTCAATTAAAACAAGCAGCTGAATACCATGAATCCTACACAGATTCTTCACTCTATCCTTAGAGAGAGAACCGCCCACACCCCTAATATTCCAAACAAGAGCTTTAACCATTAAAAGAGTGATTATTAGCTCTAGTGACCCTAGGGGTGTTGCTCAAGTTGGTTTTAATTTTCTTGCCTTTCTTTTTGGAAATAGAATTATTACCTTCTTCAATAAATAATTCCTTCCCATTGGGAGATGACATAGAATTACTCGTATCCTTTGGATCTTTCATAGGAATCCAAATTTCAATGGTACCCACTTCTCCTTCCTCCAAATTGTCAATCTTTTCCTCATCACCCAATTAATGCTTTAATATGTTACTCTCGGTTCCACTCCCATAATGTTCTTCACTAGCTTGGTTACTACCACATCTATTAACAATGTTATCCTGGTTATGAGACACATTGTTAACCGTCTCCCTCTCTTGGTTAGTAGCCAAACTCAAGGTATTAGTAGCTCCCTCAATTATATCTTCCCCAACATTTCCATTGATATTCACATCATCTTGGTTCTCTTCCTTCTCATCATCCTTAGTCAACTTATGTTGACCTATAAGCAGCGAACCGAATCCAACCTGCACACTCGACCGGCTCCACGCAAGCCCACGATCCCACGATCGCAAGTAACCGCTGCCTCACAACCGCTCCTCACAACACAAAACAACGGAAGCCCTTTTTCATTGGCTCACACACTCTCAGAACCGAAAAAAAAAGAGGCACACAGATACGTTCTCAGAATCGCACATAGAGAAGGAAGAGGGAGAGGATTCGAAACTTACAAGCACAGCCGACTCCTCCGCCGCTCTTGGTCTCCGACCGACTCCTGCACTCGACAACTGCCGTCGACCCTAGCCCTCTTCCGCATCCGACACCGGCTCCTCGATACAACAAAGCCCGACATCTGCGAACTCCGCCTCCAAGCCCGCCTATCTTGACGTCGAGCCTCACTTCCCGGCCAAACTGCTCCATCTCCGGCCGCATCTTCTTCGACCCTGCCGACTGCAACAGTACCGACCATCGCCTCAGCAGCCGACGCCAAAGTGCCGCCGTGCCCTAGTCGCACCTGCTCCTCACTCCACCGTGCCCTAGCCAAGCCGGCCCAACCTGCATTTGCTCCGGCCGAGCTCCCTCTAGCCGACCCACCTCCGGCCGACCCGCCTCCGGCCGCCGCCGACTGCCCCCGTGCGTGGCCTCCTCCGATCCCAGCCCGATCGGGCTTTGCCCGATCCTCTCCCTCCTCTGTTATATTAATATAACTAATATTAATATATTATAATATATATAATATATTGTTATATATAATATATGTATATATATGTTAAATCATATACATATATTGTAATATGATTATTATTATATTATAATATATATAATATTATATTATATATATATTATTAATATTATATATATATATAATAGAATAAAAGAGAGAGAGAGAGAGAGAGATAGAGAGAAATGAGAGGATTTTCAAACAGGGAACTCGCAACAGATCGCCGGCAACAATTATCTGCGTCCAATCGTCGTCAATCAAAGCGTCATAAGACCGATTCCCAGGCCCGACAATGCCCTGAAGCCCCGGCCGTTGACTATCTTTCCGGCCGGGTGGACTTGAAAGGGAAAATGCCCTCCTTACCTCCCGGCGCCGGGGAGGGGACGCCGGAAGGCTGCCGAAATTCCCTCAAAAATCCGGGACTTAACCAAAATTTTGGAGAAATTGGAAAATGTTCAAATGATTATTTAATTTGAAAATAATTGCAAATATTAATTAAATGATAAAAAAAAGGGGGATCGACAACAAATCACCGGCAATCGACAATCGTTTGCAACCAATCTTCGTTGATAAGAGCTTATGAAGACCGATTCCCGGGCCCGACAACGCCCTGAAGCCCCGGCCGTTGACTATCTTTCCGGCCGGGTGGACTTGAAAGGGCAAATGCCCTCCTTACCTCCAGGCGCCGGGGAGGGGACGCCGGAAGGCTGCCGAAATTTTCTCTGAAATTATTGGACTTGTGAATTTTTTGGAAAGTTGGAAACACATGACTTGCAAAATTGGATAATTCAAATTAAAATTTGATTTATTAATGAATTTAAAATGATTGAAAATAGAATTTAATATCTTTAACTCTAATTAAATTCATTAATCTAATTAATTAAGTCACATAAAAATAAAATACAAGAATCAATGTTTCCAATAATCCAATCTAAGTGCATATTCTTTTAAAGCTCTCTAACAACTCTCCAAGTGGCTTTCAAGCTGTAAAGCTACCAAACTACCGGATAACTCAAACACAAGTGCTCTCCAAACTACTGAACAACTATAAGGGAATTGGAGGCATGTCGTTCGATAGAAAGGGTTCAATTTGTCAAGATCTATAGTGGTTGGTGCTTCAAACCATTTCCTTCAACCCAAAGGAAAATTACAACACACTATAATTCACCTATAAATGGGAGTAGAGAATTTATAGTGCCCACTACAAGTATACTACAATTTACCTGTGAGTAGGAACAGGGAATTCGTAGTGCTCACAACAACTAGCATCAAGCAAGGACAAGGAGGCTTGTATCAAACGAATTAAACCACCTACGGGAGAGAATAGGGGAACTTATAATAAGCAAGATAATTCTCCTACGAGCATAAGCACGATCTACTAGTATCGATTGAGCAAATACCCTCTACGAGCTGTGCTAAGTGACGCTTAGAGGAGTCAAAATAAACTAAGTGCAATAAGTGAAATGTAATACACTTGAACGCCACCGGATCCGCAACATGCGTACAAGCGGACAGAAGGCGTTGTAGGCCCCTACGTGAAATCTCGGGCAATTTTCTAAATGATATCACCCGCATGTGCTCCGAGTCACATCTGAATCTCAAATCCAACGATTCGAGAATGCTGCGCGGGTCAAATATTCAAGTCACATCCTCCTCCACAAAAGGGACCGGAGTTGACCTGACTTGAATCATAAAATACCTCCCAAATGCTTACGAAAATATTAGTGACTTTAATGCCACCCCGATGATGGCCGTGTTGACAGAAAATCTCAACCGGAGGGGTCAAATCTCAAATCAAACAAAATTTCAAATCTCTAAAATGAAATCTATCACTTAAAAACTTAAAACTAAAACTCATCCACCTTCCGCAACTATTTATCGGGGGTGATAAATTTGAAATTAACCTCAGCTCACAAAGAGCGAATGCGTGTCGAGTGTATCGCTACGATTCATCCTCAAACAGTCTCTTGCTAATAGGGACGTGGCACGTGCCCTCTGATTGGGTGGTTTTGCCGCGAAATGGCACCATTATATTACGATCACGGCCAAAGCCCGTATGTTCCCTAACGGCGTCAAACCCTTGAGTTATGAATCATAGGGTATATCTGATAGGCACAAAGCCCTCTGTCAGCTAAGGTGGATTCAGATATATCCCCTTAGATAAACACCAACCCAGGTCTACAAGGTATTCTTGGACGAAGCAACCCATGGCTGCCGACAAGGTACCTTCTGTCAGGTTGGGTCGACTACCTCCTCTGACTAAGTAGACCAGGGATCATGACAGCCCGGGACGACGGAACCATGGGATCTTGATCGGGCTCGTCTTCATTTCCCCCACCACCAGTTTTAAGTTCGTGGTGATAATTTCTAAATCATGATGATAAAATTCAAATCTCAAATTCAAACCCTAAAACTGTTGCTATTATATATTGTATTTACAACCTGTACAACCTCTTCAACGACTAGCCTTAATCGAAAGTTCTCTCTCATTATCGGGAGGGGTAATTAACTATAAGGGCTTGCACCTATAGGAAACCAGAACTCAGATCATAAAGTCCTCACAAAATGAGGGTGAAATCTCTGGGTAGTGTCTTATCTAAAATCCAATCTGCCTTCTAAAAATTCACCCGGAACCTAATCTCATTAAAACTCTTCGCCATCATTGCCATCAAATAAGGAAAATTGATCGATGACGGAGGAGAGGCCGGGAGCATGCATCCAATGGAATTTTCGGAGCCCACAGATTTCTGGCGACTCCGCTGGGGACTGGTTTCTCTTTCCATCTTTGGCTAGATATACATAAACTACAATAGCAACAAAAATGTTGAAATTCTAATAAATTAATTAAAATCAGGGTTTTAAAATAATGCAATCAAATAAAATTTATTATATATATATATATTTATATATATATATATATATATATATATATATATATATATATATATATATATATATATAATATTTCATTCTGTCTAGTCTCTGCACTTTGAAAGTGTGGGGTGATGTATCAATTTTTGACTACTAACCCTTACCTTTCTTTTGTGCAGAATGGAACTACAGAATACTCCATTTACCGTCCAACTAGGACGAGGTGCTAGCATCCAGCTAGCGAATGCCGTCATTAACACCGGAGACTCTGAAGCCACTATCCGATTTGGAAGTTTAGAGTTCTCTGCAGCTACTGCAATGGCTGCCGCCGTACCTATTCACGGCATGACTGTTCAAGGCCATTCTGTGAGGCCTGACTCTGCTGAAACTTATGCACGACGTGCCTATTCCGTGCAACAACCACGAGCTGCTAGAACTGCTACTGCTAAAGCAGTTCAACAAAACAGGATCTCTGTCTTCGAAAGACTATCGCAGCCCAAGGCCCCAACTATAGAGAGGGTCGTAACTGGAGGAAGAATATCTGTGGTACCTACTGGGGCCACCACTTTGCTAACCGGGTTATCTGCACCTGGAAAGGATGATGTTGAAGCCTCCTCATCTGGAGGAAGGCTCACAAGAAGGCAAAGGAGAAAGTTAAATGCCAAACTACGAGCTCAACAACCACTGCCAGTGCATCCATCAACACTCCCAGCCTTGGAACCAGAGGTTAACGTTCCCACCCATAACAAGTTTACAAATCTAAAATGGGTGAAGAGGAACAGCCCTACTGGCGAGTTGAAACAGTCATTTTGGGATCAGCAACCCCAAACCCCTATTCCTCAAATGAAGAAGCATGAAACTCTGTCCGCTAGGGTGCACAGAGTTTTGAAAGTTGCAAGAGAAAATGGCCTGATAAGAAAGAAATATCAAAGGCCATCGACATTTAAGGTTAGGAGGATCCCACAAAGAGAGTTACCAACTGCCATGGTAGCTCAGGAGAAATCGAGATCAACTCCATGCGGTGAATATTGGAGCGTGAATCCTAGACCTCGTGTTCAGGATTCCGCTATCAAAAGATCCCAGTGGAAGGGAAAAGAAATTTGGAGGCCGAGACCTCCTGAAAAAAGATCACTGCAGAAGAAAGTCAATATAGGCGTGACATCTGGTGCAGCCTCCCAGAGATCCGCCTTTAATAAGAATCGTCAACAATGGGTACCTAAGGAAAAGGTTCCTATTACTGACACTTGTAATAGTCGACACCTTGGAAAATTTTCCAAGGAATCCTATTGCCAGCTAACTTCAGCCTCTCAGAAGAAGGTCAATTTTGATCATACTCCTCCAATTGAAGAAGTTCCTGTACCACATGCAGAGCCAGAGATCTACTGGAAGCGTCGCTCTGAGATTCGAGTACAAGAAAATGATGACGATGAAGATGAAGACACCATGGAAGTCGAGGTAGTTTACATGGTGGGGCATGGTGATGAGCCACATCAAACACGCGGCTATCGACGACGCAACGAAGCAGGACCCGCCTCTTCTAAAACAACAACCTCTCAAGAAGATCAAGCTCAGCATGAGCAGTCAGAAGAAGGAGTTCCCTCAGACGGTGAACAAAATGATGATCAAGATGAAGAAGTGCTTGCTGAGACGTTAGCACAAGCACAAAGGCGTTTGAAACTCCAGATGAAAGAGAAAGATAAGGAGATATCTGATCTGAACAGCAAGATGACAGAAATGATGACACAGATGACTGCGATGATGCAGTTAATGCAGAAGAACATCATTACTACTCCTGTACTTGCTCAACCAACTGATCATCATACATCGGGTCAGCCCGTTAATCAGCAGATATCCAGTAGTGTTCCTGCTAATTTGCTAACCGGCCCAATACCCCAGGTGTCTGGAATATGAACCATACATAAAGAAGGAAATGAGGCTGATCAACCTGTTCATCTACAAGCTCACCAAAATGTTACAAGTACATCTGAGCCGATGATGACTCCCCAATTAGAATCAATCATCAATGAAAAGATTAAGGCTGTCATTGCCTCAGAGCAGGTAGAGAAGTTTGTGAGCAAGGGTCGCCCGTATCCGGTCGAGTATGATCAGGTGCCCTACCCTAAAGGCTATTCAGTGCCTAAGTTTAATACTTTTAATGGCACCGGCAATCCTAAACAACACTTGGCTCAGTTTAAAGCAACATGTGGAAATACTGGGGGCGTTGATGCTCTGCTCTTCCGCCAATTCATTAGTAGTTTGACTGCAACTGCTTTTGAATGGTACACTGAGCTGCCCAATGATTCTGTTAAGACATTTTCAGAACTAGAGAATATATTTGTAAAAAGGTTCGCCAGTGCTACGGAGAAGACTACTATCGCTGACCTTGCCTTAGATAAACGAAATAAGGGTGAGTCAGTGACAAAGTACATCACTCGTTGGCGTAATATGAGTATGAAATGCGAACAACAGTTAGAAGAGGAGCATGCTATTCAACTACTTTTGGGAAACATCGATGATAAGATGTTGCCATTTTTATGTATGGCCTCTATCAGCACTTATCAAGAGCTACTGGACAGAGTAGCTAAGTTTGAAAAGTTGAACCTGTCCAAGTCTGAAAATTATTCAGATAGACCCCGAAGAAATAAAGTTGCAGATACTAGAAGGGATGAGATCTATTCTGTATCATCTTTAAGGATCGATAAAGAAAAACAATCTACTCCTAAAGATGATAAAGGAAGACAGTATTCTAAACCCCAGCCAAAACTAGTATTGGGAGGAAACGACAGGTCTCAAACTTTTCGTGATGAAGGAGAACGTTCGAAGCCAAGAACTGGTGATCGAATCACATCCCTTAAAGAGAAAATGAATAGAGAATATTCTTTTAAGAGGGAAAGTGTGGCAAAGTTATTCAAGCAAGCGCTTAATGCTGGTCTTGAATTACCTAAGTGTAAAAGACCAGAAGAAGCTGAGCAGAAAGATAATCCAAATTATTGCCCGTATCACCGAGTTATCAGCCACCCTATTGAAGATTGTTATGTCTTCAAAGACTGGCTTGAAAAGAAATATAGAGATGGTGAGTTCACGCTATCAAATAGCGTTCTAGTTCACCCAAAGAAGGAATCTGTGAAGGTGATTGTGTCTTCTCCTATACCTCCAATGAAGGAAGGAGACAAAATGAAGGGAAAAATGATGTCAGAAAAAGATGAATGGCAGACTGCAATCTCCAAGAAGACAAGGAAGATGATTAAGCAACTGGAAGGAGTTCCTGGTGTAGAATGGAAATCCTCTACGGAACCAGTGCTTGAATTGAAAGGAAATCGAAATTCAGGTGCATCCACTTCCAGGTCATCAACTCGAAGACGTTCTAATACTAAGCTGTTCTATAAAACATCCTCTAAGAAGTCTGACAGCTCAAATAAGCGTAACAGGCTAAAGAAGAAGAGGACCGTGCTTCAAAAGATTATCAACAATTTGGAGGATTATCGTCAACCGTTGAGACGGCCCATAACACTTGCAGATTTTATGTCTGAGCTTCAAATAGATCAATCAAAAGCAGAAGATGATGAACAAGAAGATGAAGAATCACTCCATGTAGAAACATGTCGAGTCATCTCAGTAGCATCGATTGCATGCCAAAGAGATTTTGTTAAAGATTACAATAGGAGTCATATAGCAATGTCTTCTACAAAAATGACTGATAAAGTGACATCTGAGTCATGTCTGATGGTACTGCAGACAAATGGTGACTCAGAAGAAGAGTTGTGTTTTCCAAGTGACGATGAGTCGGATCAACAAATAGCTTCACAAATGGAGCGTGTAAAGCTGAGTGAAGACTCTGAACATATAACAAAATCTTCATCAGATGAGACTAAGTTGAATGAAGTTGTTCAAGTACAGTTGAGAAGTGGTAAAGTGCTGCCACCACCACTAAAAAAGGGATCATCAAGCAAAGACAAGGAAAAAGATATAATCATCAATGAAGAAATCATCCCTAAAGATCATAAGAAGAAATATGATACAAATAAAGGGATAGAGTATAATATCATTTCCCATTTGAGAAAAATCCCAGCACAGCTCAGCATCTATGAAGCTCTCCTAATGTCAAAAGATCTTCGAGAAATCTTGATACAAGCTCTTAAGAATCCAGAGAGATATGAAGCATATTTCGCAGAAAGATGTTTGAGCGAAGTTCTTCATGCCAGAAATGAACCTGTTGTTACATTCTCTGAAGAAGATCTCATGCTGGGGATTACAGAACATAATCGTCCTCTATATGTTACGGCAGAAAGTGATGGCATCATAATCAAGCGAATCTTGATTGACCCCGGGTCTTCAATAAATCTCATGAGCTTACGTACGCTAAGATCATTGTCCCTAGATATTCAACATCTCGGGCCAGATAAACTTATGGTGCACGGCTTTAATGAGAAAGGACAAAAAACTATAGGGTCATTTGTTCTTCCCCTTAAATTTGGAGAGCTATGCACAGAAGCCAAATTTCATATTATCGATGCAGACACTTCATTCAAGGCACTTTTGGGTAGACCTTGGCTTCATGAGAATGGTCTGGTTCCATCAACTATGCACCAATGTATGAAATATCTAAAGGATGGAGAAGAGTTCCGGATCTCTGGAGATATACAACCCTTCGCAGTCCACGAAGTAAAAATTTATGATGATGCAAAATACTTCATTCCAAATGAAGTAAAACTGATAAAATCTCCAGAAGTTAAAGCATCGACCTCAATGAGTACAAAACAACCCAAAGAAGTTGAAGAAAAGCAGACAGGAAGAAAGGGCGTGTCACCCAATTTTCCTAAAAAGACTAATACATTCACTAAATCAAATAAAGTTGTACTTCATCTAGGAAGTGACACGGAGGAAGAGGATGACATCTCTAAAACCTACAAGCCTTTGGTTAACGAAAAGCCAAAGGAAAATACTTTTGTAGTTACATTAATCCCTCCACAATATTTCAGGGAAATCGTATCCCGCGAGGTGCATAATATTGAAGAGCTTAAAACATTTTATGTACCTCCCAAACACGGAAGTAGAGGACCAGGAAGCTTATTTTATAAATTTGGAGAATATCAAGAAGAGAATCTCAATGAGCATGAGAATTTCAATGAAGATGTAGAGATAATTCCTACAGAAATGCCCAGATATTGTCCCGAAAGAATTCAGCAGATGATACAGAAAGCTGGAATTCATAATATGGTTACTTGGCGACGAGCACGTTTCTTTCAAAGAATGTGGTGCCAAGAATTATCAAAGATGGGTAGTCGCGATACAAAAGGTCTTGGATTTATCGTAGCAGAACATACTTAGAAAAATGTATGTTATGCGATAATGGATAAATGTCTGACTACTGAAGATACAGATACAAATAAAGAGAAAGATGTGGAAACTAAACCTGCACCAGAAGAACTTGAAGATGGTGGACAGGCTGCTACCATGGATGAGCTAAAAGAAATAAACTTGGGAACTGATAAGGACCCTCGCCCGACCTTCATCAGTGCTCTTCTCTCCAAGAATAAAGTTGAAAAGATGAAATTATTACTCAGTGAATTCAGGGACTGCTTTGCTTGGACATACGATGAAATGCCAGGCTTATCCCCTGATATAGCTGTTCATAAACTAGCCATTAAACTAGGTGCAGTACCTGTAAAGCAAGCTCCAAGGCGAATGAGGCTAGAAATCGAAGAGCAAGTGATTGCAGAAACTAAGAAGCTTATCGAAGCAGGTTTCATTCGAGAAGAGAAATATGCTGATTGGATAGCCAATATTGTCCCAGTGAAAAAGAAGAACGGACAAATTCGTATATGTATTGACTATCGAGACCTGAATAAGGCATGTCCAAAAGATGACTTTCCACTTCCAATATCAGAATTACTGGTTGACAATACGTCCAACTACGACATATTCTCATTTATGGATGGATCGTCGGGCTACAACCAAATCAGAATGGCACCTGAAGATGAGAAACATACATCTTTTAGGACTCCCATCGGCATATTCTGCTACACAGTCATGCCCTTTGGCTTGAAGAATGCTGGAGCTACATACCAAAGAGCTATGACGTATATATTTGACGATCTCATCCACCAGAAAGTTGAATGCTATGTGGATGATCTTGTTGTCAAAAGTATAGATCGAAAAGATCATTTTGAAGATTTGAGAATTGTATTCAAGAGGATCAGAAAATTCAATCTCAAAATGAATCCACTCAAGTGTGCCTTCGGAGTTTCCTCAGGAAAGTTTCTTGGGTACGTAGTACGACATGGAGGGATTGAGGTTGATCCTAACAAAGTCAAGGCAATCATAGAAATGCCTCCTCCAAAAAGTCTTCGTCAACTTCGTTCTTTACAAGGACAGCTTGCGTTTATACGGCGATTTATCTCAAATCTATCCGGCAGATGTCAACCATTTGCAAAGCTGATGAAGAAAGATGTTCATTTCAAATGGGATGATGAATGTCAAGAAGCTTTTAATAGTATCAAGAGATATTTGTTAAGTCCGCCTATTCTTGCAGCACCAATTCCAGGGAAGCCTCTTATCCTATACACCGCAGCATTGGAAGAGTCCCTTGGGGCATTGCTAGCTCAGCACAATGAAGAAGGCAAAGAAAATGCACTCTACTACATCAGTCGAAGATTGATTGGAGCAGAGATACGTTACTCTCCAATTGAGAAACATTGTCTGGCGCTGATTTTCGCAGTTCAAAAACTCCGCCACTATATGCTATCTCATAAAATTACGCTGATATCAAAGATCGATCCATTGAAGTTCTTGATGACAAGACCAGCGTTGACAGGTCGCCTAGCCAGGTGGGCAGTGATACTTCTGCAGTTCGATATCACCTATGTTCCACAAAAGGCAGTGAAAGGGCAAGTCCTAGCAGATTTTCTTGCCGTACATCCCATTCCTGCAGACTCGCCGCTCAATGATGATCTTCCTGATGAACAAATCCTATTTGTTCTAGAAGGAGAAGAATCACAAATATGGGAAATGTATTTTGATGGTGCATCGTCAATTAAACCTGCCCAACCTCCAAACCTCCCAAAAGCACGAGCTGGTGTTGGTCTTATTTTCATAGCACCTAATGGAGGGATAATGAGATTTTCATTTGGTTTAACTGAACCCAGAACCAACAATGAAGCAGAATATGAAGCTTTAATAGCGGGTCTCGAGATCGCTATTTCAATGAAAATTCAAAACCTCAAAATTTTTGGTGATTCTCAGCTCGTTATAAATCAAGTACTGGGTATCTATAAAATTGGCAGAATCGGGTTGATTTACTATCATAGGCGAGTTCTCGAGCTTATGAAGCAAATTACAAATGTTACATTGATTCAAGTATCTCGAGCCCATAATAGTAAAGCTGATTCTTTAGCAAAACTTGCTAAAGAAATGGCGAGCATGAATGACGAGCCGGTGCTGATCAATGTCAACACTCGTCGAGTACTGGAGCCAGCAATTCTATGTTCCCCGCAGGCAGAGGGGTCAACAGATTTAAGCCAGCAGGATACAACTTCGATTGTTCCTCAACCTCCCCAACAAATTATCCCTAAAAATCAAATAGATAAACCTCCAATATTTACAGGAAAAAGATTTGGCAGAACCTCTGAATTCTGGCTTGAATGCCTAGAGGTTGAAGAGCAAAATGACTGGAGGCAGCCTTTCATCGACTACTTCAGAGAAGGCAAACTCCCGACAAATAAATCATTAGCTACACAGATCAAAAAGAGAGCGTTGCGATATGCATTTGTTAACAACACGTTATATCGAAGATCGTTCGATCAAATGTGGCTACGATGTTTAGGGAGAGATGAAGCTGATAAAGTTATCTCTGAAGTTCACGAAGGACTATGTGGCGCACATCAATCGGGTCCTAAAATGGCCATTAAAATTAAAAGAATGGGTTATTACTGGCCATCAATGGTAAAGGATTGCACCAATCATGCAGATATATGCCATGAATGTCAAATTCATGGCAATATTATACATCAACCTCCAAATCATTTACATCCCACTATAGCCTCTTGGCCTTTTGAATGCTGGGGGACAGATGTAATAGGGCCAATTGATCCACCATCATCTGCTGGACACCGATTTATATTAGCTGCAACAGATTATTTTTCTAAATGGGCTGAAGCGGTACCATTCAAAGAAGTCACTGCTCATCATGTGATCAACTTCTTTACTCATAACGTTGTCTACAGATTTGGTGTACCACGCCGCATAATATCAGACAACGGTCCAGCTTTCAAAAGTACAAAGATATACAAATTCATTGAGCAGCATAAAATTGATTGGCGATATTCATCGATCTATAATCCAAGAGCAAATGGATTGGCAGAAGCCTTCAACAAGACGCTCGTAAAACTGATCAAGAAAATCCTCACTAAAAATAAAAGAGAGTGGCATACTAAGATGGCAGAAGCATTATGGGCATATCGTACTACATATAAGACACCAACAAAAGCAACTCCTTATGCGTTAGTGTTTGGAGCTGAAGCAGTACTTCCACTCGAAGTTGAATTGCTGTCGCTTCGAGTAGCTGTTCAGTACGACCTCACAGAAGAACAAAATGCTCGCCTACGGATGGAAGAGCTTGACGCACTGGATGAAGTCCGTCTCCAAGCTCAACAAAATTTAGAAATTTATCGAGCAAGAATGATAAAATCTTTTGACCGTATGGTACGCCCTCGAGCATTTCAAGAAGGAGAATTGGTCATAGTGCTGAGAAGACCAATTATCCCACACCGAAGAATGGGTGGCAAATTTGAACCAAACTGGGAAGGCCCTTTTGTCATCGAGAAGGTGTACCAGGGAGGAGCCTATCAACTCATCGATATGGAAGGTCGACGACCTATGCCCCCGATCAATGGGAGATATCTCAAGAAGTACTATTCGTAGAGAAAGCAAGTTATAGATCATTTTCTGCAAAGAAAGAAAATATTTCTAAGATATTTTAGAAATTCTCCCACAAGACAGGGGGTATTTTTAAATATTTATTTGGGTTAACATTGATCCCCAAATAAATATTTAAAATAATTCATGAAGCTACCACTGCATAAATATAGAGCAGAAGCTCAGAAGCTGGTGACTTCAAGCAAGCAAATATGCAATCATTGAATATTCATCTTTAAAAACGTCAAACTCCTAAAGTTCAAATGAAAAGACTTTTGGTCTGATAACCTCAATAAATCAAATTCAACAAGTACAAGCTATTATAGTACAAGTCTAGAGCTTAAACAGGTATAATATCAGTCTCAACAAGCCTATATGCGGCCGAGTCACTGATAGCTTTACCTACTCAACAAGCCATGATAAGAGGTCGTAGTAGGAAAGCACTTGTTTTGTTAGCTCAATGACAAATACTGCCATGTTTGATATTTGCCAAAGTTATTAAATCAAAGTAGTTCATATTCAAAAGATTTCCTCAACTAACAAGTGGAGTGAGGCAAAATACAGAAGAAGATTCTCAATCAACTCAAAGGCACCAAGCCATAATGAAAATTGTTGTCAAGTTAGAGGCATTTCCTTCAATAAATCTGTCGAGCACAAAGCTATGATCGAAGGAGCTTCTCTTCTTCAAAAGCACAAAGCTCAGGACTGAAGAAGTTTTCCCACAGTTCTTATAAAGCCATAGGCTGAACTAATGGAATATTACTATCATCAAAGTCCGTCATGCATAAAGTCTTGGACAGATGACTATTTGCCACCGACCTAATATAAATCTAAAAAGTGTATAGGTCACCGATATGGATTCTTCATCAAGCCCAAGAAAGCACAAAGCTATGGCAGAAGATATGTTAATCCCTGACAAATCAAAAAGATAAATCAGGGACATTTAAAAGAACATCTACGTGACATCTAAAATCAAATTTTAGAGATCCGTAGGGTCAAATAGCTTGCAACAAATATGATCTTCTACAAGGCACATATCATATTTGTTGTGGGGCATTTGTTGACCTATAAGCAGCGAACCGAATCCAACCTACACACTCGACCGGCTCCACGCAAGCCCACGATCCCACGATCGCAAGTAACCGCTGCCTCACAACCGCTCCTCACAACACAAAACAACAGAAGCCCTCTTTCATTGGCTCACACACTCTCAGAACCGAAAAAAAAAGAGGCACACAGATACGTTCTCAGAATCGCACATAGAGAAGGAAGAGGGAGAGGATTCGAAACTTACAAGCACAGCCGACTCCTCCGCCGCTCTTGGTCTCCGACCGACTCCTGCACTCGACAACTGCCGTCGACCCTAGCCCTCTTCCACATCCGACGCCGGCTCCTCGATACAACAAAGCCCGACATCTGCGAACTCCGCCTCCAAGCCCGCCTATCTTGACGTCGAGCCTCACTTCCCGGCCAAACTGCTCCATCTCCGGCCGCATCTTCTTCGACCCTGCCGACTGCAACAGTACCGACCATCGCCTCAGCAGCCGACGCCAAAGTGCCGCCGTGCCCTAGTCGCACCTGCTCCTCACTCCACCGTGCCCTAGCCAAGCCGGTCCAACCTGCATTTGCTCCGGCCGAGCTCCCTCTAGCCGACCCACCTCCGGCCGCCGCCGACTGCCCCCGTGCGTGGCCTCCTCCGATCCCAGCCCGATCGGGCTTTGCCCGATCCTCTCCCTCCTCTGTTATATTAATATAACTAATATTAATATATTATAATATATATAATATATTGTTATATATAATATATGTATATATATGTTAAATCATATACATATATTATAATATGATTATTATTATATTATAATATATATAATATTATATTATATATATATTATTAATATTATATATATATATAATAGAATAAAAAAGAGAGAGAGAGAGAGATAGAGAGAAATGAGAGGATTTTCAAACAGGGAACTCGCAACAGATCGCCGGCAACAATTATCTGCGTCCAATCGTCGTCAATCAAAGCGTCATAAGACCGATTCCCGGGCCCGACAATGCCCTGAAGCCCCGGCCGTTGACTATCTTTCCGGCCGGGTGGACTTGAAAGGGAAAATGCCCTCCTTACCTCCCGGCGCCGGGGAGGGGACGCCGGAAGGCTGCCAAAATTCCCTCAAAAATCCGGGACTTAACCAAAATTTTGGAGAAATTGGAAAATGTTCAAATGATTATTTAATTTGAAAATAATTGCAAATATTAATTAAATGATAAAAAAAAGGGGGATCGACAACAAATCACCGGCAATCGACAATCGTTTGCAACCAATCTTCGTTGATAAGAGCTTATGAAGACCGATTCCCGGGCCCGACAACGCCCTGAAGCCCCGGCCGTTGACTATCTTTCCGGCCGGGTGGACTTGAAAGGGCAAATGCCCTCCTTACCTCCAGGCGCCGGGGAGGGGACGCCGGAAGGCTGCCGAAATTTTCTCTGAAATTATTGGACTTGTGAATTTTTTGGAAAGTTGGAAACACATGACTTGCAAAATTGGATAATTCAAATTAAAATTTGATTTATTAATGAATTTAAAATGATTGAAAATAGAATTTAATATCTTTAACTCTAATTAAATTCATTAATCTAATTAATTAAGTCACATAAAAATAAAATACAAGAATCAATGTTTCCAATAATCCAATCTAAGTGCATGTTCTTTTAAAGCTCTCTAACAACTCTCCAAGTGGCTTTCAAGCTGTAAAGCTACCAAACTACCGGATAACTCAAACACAAGTGCTCTCCAAACTACTGAACAACTATAAGGGAATTGGAGGCATGTCATTCGATAGAAAGGGTTCAATTTGTCAAGATCTATAGTGGTTGGTGTTTCAAACCATTTCCTTCAACCCAAAGGAAAATTACAACACACTATAATTCACCTATAAATGGGAGTAGAGAATTTATAGTGCCCACTACAAGTATACTACAATTTACCTGTGAGTAGGAACAGGGAATTCATAGTGCTCACAACAACTAGCATCAAGCAAGGACAAGGAGGCTTGTATCAAACGAATTAAACCACCTACGGGAGAGAATAGGGGAACTTATAATAAGCAAGATAATTCTCCTACGAGCATAAGCACGATCTACTAGTATCGATTGAGCAAATACCCTCTACGAGCTGTGCTAAGTGACGCTTAGAGGAGTCAAAATAAACTAAGTGCAATAAGTGAAATGTAATACACTTGAACGCCACCGGATCCGCAACATGCGTACAAGCGGACAGAAGGCGTTGTAGGCCCCTACGTGAAATCTCGGGCAATTTTCTAAATGATATCACCCGCATGTGCTCCGAGTCACATCTGAATCTCAAATCCAACGATTCGAGAATGCTGCGCGGGTCAAATATTCAAGTCACATCCTCCTCCACAAAAGGGACCGGAGTTGACCTGACTTGAATCATAAAATACCTCCCAAATGCTTACGAAAATATTAGTGACTTTAATGCCACCCCGATGATGGCCGTGTTGACAGAAAATCTCAACCGGAGGGGTCAAATCTCAAATCAAACAAAATTTCAAATCTCTAAAATGAAATCTATCACTTAAAAACTTAAAACTAAAACTCATCTACCTTCCGCAACTATTTATCGGGGGTGATAAATTTGAAATTAACCTCAGCTCACAAAGAGCGAATGCGTGTCGGGTGTATCCCTACGATTCATCCTCAAACAGTCTCTTGCTAATAGGGACGTGGCACGTGCCCTCTGATTGGGTGGTTTTGCCGCGAAATGGTACCATTATATTACGATCACGGCCAAAGCCCATATGTTCCCTAACGACGTCAAACCCTTGAGTTATGAATCATAGGGTATATCTGATAGGCACAAAGCCCTCTGTCAGCTAAGGTGGATTCAGATATATCCCCTTAGATAAACACCAACCCAGGTCTACAAGGTATTCTTGGACGAAGCAACCCATGGCTGCCGACAAGGTACCTTCTGTCAGGTTGGGTCGACTACCTCCTCTGACTAAGTAGACCAGGGATCATGACAGCCCGGGACGACGGAACCATGGGATCTTGATCGGGCTCGTCTTCATTTCCCCCACCACCAGTTTTAAGTTCGTGGTGATAATTTCTAAATCATGATGATAAAATTCAAATCTCAAATTCAAACCCTAAAACTGTTGCTATTATATATTGTATTTACAACCTGTACAACCTCTTCAACGACTAGCCTTAATCGAAAGTTCTCTCTCATTATCGGGAGGGGTAATTAACTATAGGGGCTTGCACCTATAGGAAACCAGAACTCAGATCATAAAGTCCTCACAAAATGAGGGCGAAATCTCTGGGTAGTGTCTTATCTAAAATCCAATCTGCCTTCTGAAAATTCACCCGGAACCTAATCTCGTTAAAACTCTTCGCCGTCATTGCCATCAAATAAGGAAAATTGATTGATGACGGAGGAGAGGCCGGGAGCATGCATCCAATGGAATTTTCGGAGCCCACAACTTATTCTACTCATCTTCAATCCTAATGAAAGTATCTAAAGAATGAGTCTTTATGTCATCTCCAGAAGGTAAGGGTTCCTCAGAAGGGATTATCGGTTCCTTATTCTTAGAAAGCGGAGGACCAACATGCATGTCATGTTCACCTGTGACAGGTTCAACCATAGACTTAGAGGTGTAAATATTCTTTCTAAGTTGAGGATGAGCAACAAAGCAATCGGTAACCCCATGTCCATGAATTTTACAGTGTAAACAAAAATCAGGAATATTTTTAAATTCGACTTTCTGTAAATACCCGGCATTTTCAGAGCCAATCCAAACATCTTTCGGATGCTTCTTAGTTATATCAAGTTCGACCAAGATCCTTGCCACTGATGGCCGTGAACGAGCACCGGTGGCTTGATCAGTTTGGAGCGGTCTGCCAAAAATAGAACCCAAAGCATGCAGAATATGAGAATTAAATAAATGCAACCGTAAATTAGGAAAAAAAATCCATATCATGACAATAGGCTATTCTTCCTTGACGTCAAAAAACGGAGTCCATTTGAGTAACCTCATTTGGCAGTTAAGAATATAATAAGATCTCCTAGCAAAAATCCTACTATAATCAAGATCATTGGATAGCTGAATCGAAACATGCCTTGCATCAAGCAAACCGATTGAAAAAACATCAGATAACTTCAACTTCCCAAAAAAATTCTGAATAGCATCTAGGTTAGATCTACGGACAAAAAACTTACCAACGAGCGTAAACTGAAAGGGGGATGCAAGTTTAATAATATCATCATCGGACATCAAAATCACAGGAACACCTTTAACCATCGATTTAGTGAAAGAAAAAGCCAGTTCCTTCGAGGAGGAAGAGCCCGCTAAAACATCACGAAAAGAGCGAGAGGTAGATCCAGATCTACCATTAACCAACAAACCTTTCGAAGAATCAACCGATCCTGAGGGCGGAACACACCAAGCATCAGGAATAGCAGAGGGTGGTCCCGTCTCCATCCGGAGAGGAAAACGACTTAAGGCCGAAGGCCCCAAAGCCAATAGATCCGAGACCAAGCTAAGGAAAAAATTGAAAGCGCAAAATCAACAGTAGAAACCACGAAGGAACAGTAAGAAACAGAGTCGCACGTGAATCGCCTTAGCCAAAAGAGCCGTTGCGCTGTCAAGCGTGAAATTACTTAGAAAACTGGAGTGGATAAGGCTTAGTTCTACTTATAACTTTATTCTTATTTTCTGTTATAGGACTAGTCTTCTAATTCCTTTGTAGAAATAGCTAATTAGTATTTTCGTTAAATTTCAAATACACAAGCAATCAAATTGATATTGAGTTTAGTTTCATTTATTATTCTTATTGGAATCGTAAAAAGTCTTATTAATCAATCAAGCATAATTTTGTCATAATTTTTTAATCTCAAAACACTCAAATGGCTGAATCAAAATCAAGAAAGTCAATCTGAGAACAAATGATCTCAAATTTTGTATACTTATAATTTAAATACCATCTTGCTACTTTGATTCTAATGACACCAAGAACATATGAATTTGATCAAATTTAGGGCATGAACTAATGAGGTCAAATCACATGAACCATACAAATGAATCAAAATGTCCTATTATTTCTTCCATATAGTGTATGCTCAAGCACTAGGAGGTGTGTAATAGCCAACTCAATTAGTTAACACGCTAGCAAGTTGATGATACTTGGACTTCCTCTCCTCACACATGACTAATCTATGGTCTTAGATTGCAATGTGACATGGTGGATGTCATGCACTTTGTCCTTCTACGTATGGACTTCCTAAAATTTAAGTGAGCTATATAGGTGAATAATTCATGGATGTTTGTGATATTGGATTGCTTTTAATAAAGTGAATACTTTTCCTTAAAAAGTAGTCCTTATATATTGTTACCATTTTCTAATGACCCAAATCAAATCTCAAAATGAATTCCAAGAATTATTGTGATTCCTACAAACTCTAATAAATTAGCTATTTCTTGCATTGGTTTTTTCTTTAAGGGTTAAATATTTTGATACTAAGACCATAACCTATTATCATCATTTTTTAGTGGTTCTATGTTTGATTTATATGTATTCCTAAATATATTCTAGTGAATCTGACCCTTAAAATTTTGATCATTTAACTTCATTAAATTTATGACATCAATTGCTTTAAAATAATATCCTTTGCACAGTATTGGAAGACTTATTAGTGGAACTGACAATCAAACCATCCTTGGCCCTCTTATGGTCATGTAGTCTATCCTCAGTCAAAGAAAATTTTTGCTCATCCAATCTTATAATAGAATTTCTTAAGCAATAAAATGGTTTAGCACTCTAACCACTATTTGGAGTATATACCAGCTAGTTGTTTCTAGCTTTCCAACATCTAAATTTTTTTCACTTCTTGATCTCGTATTTCTTCCTTCTTTATAAACGAGGAACCACACTAGTATTCATAATCAAACATTCATCACCTTAAACCCACCATCGCGTAACATCCATCACCCATAACTTATATCCATAATTTAAGATCCAACATCACCCAATATCTATCATTCAACATCCATCACCTAACCCTCATCATCACCCATTCTTTTTCATCATTTGATGCCTAATATTCCATAATTTTCATCATATGATGCCAATCATTACATAATGTTAACCATCCTTTGTCATTAACCTTTGTACGACTCATACTATTGTATAACATTCATTATCATCTGAGCTCAATTATCTCCTTGTGTTCATTATTGTTCGATGCTCATTACTTCATAGCTAATGACTAATGTCCCTTGATTTCATACAATGTTTCCTCTTACGGCGGATTTATTGATCATGTAAATCCTTTGTGTATTGTGAAATTTACTCTAAAAGTTATTCTTGCCTCTCATAAGCTCTATTTTCCCTACATGTTCCAATTAGTTAATGTATGCCTATCTAAGGAGACTCTCTACTTGAAAGTTAGAGAAACCTTATTAATTGTGGAATCTGGAGTAGCCTCCTTGGTGAAGCTTGTTTCTTAAAGTTTTCAATGTTCATTGTCCAATCTCTCTTCTAAAATCACTAGATATGAGGCCAAGAAATAGAGTTAGACAATAGCATCTCTTACACCACCTCAAAAGATGATTGGATCCATTGATCATATAATTCTTTGGTCTTTCCCTCTTAAAGGATGTTATAATTGACTTCCTATCTTAATCTTACTTGAGGATATATTATTATAATTAATTGCTCTCATATCTTTTTTTTTCAGCTACAAGTGATTTATCCTAACCTAAAAGTTATGTAGGCAGCTCAAAATATTTTTGTATGTAAACTACGGAAGGTTCAATATTTTTTATCAGTTTTATTTCATGAAAGAGTAGTTACCTTCATTTAGAAAAACAAAAAAAAAAAAACAAAAGTGCACAATCCTAACTTCTAAATTATATATATAGAGAGAGAGAGAGAGAATTAGCTATCGAATAAAATGATTGATGCAGATGATCATCTAAAAAAATTATAATTTCTTATTTAAATTTAAGTTTAAATACTAAAATTCTTAATGTAATTATTAGATATTAATTAAAATAATTATTTAAAATTAAATTTACATGTTTCATATATTCAAATTTAAAAGCAATAACATTATTCTGTAATATTGAATTTAAATATAATATTTTAAAATTAAAATTCATTATATATCATACTTAAATCTAAAATTAATGATATATTTAAATATCAATATATTTAAATTTTGCCCATTAAAATGTGATAGTTAACTTTCAATATATTTAAATTTTAATTTTAAATTCTACTACTTAATTGCCATCCATATAATGGGCAAAATTTCAACTTAAGAGAAATTATTGAAGTAAAAAAACTTTTAAACTTACATATTTTTTATTCTCATATATTTAATTATATTTATTCACATATCATTATCATTCATGCATGTGAAAACATGCATGCACATACACTTGTTGCCACAAAGAAGACACTTCGTAACCATAGACAAAGCCTGTAAAACTGTAAGTTAATTCAGATAATAAGACAATTTTGTGTTCAAGTTTGTCTTTTCCTTTTCTTCTTTCTTTGATTCTTATGCGCTAATTAGATTGTACTGATCTCATCTCGACCAACTTCAGATCCATATATGACAATTATCCATAGAAGATAGAGATATTTTACAATACAGTCTAATGAAGTTCTAAAAGACTTTGTTAAATAGATTTTAAGAAAGTTAGGCTTGGTTTGGGACGGTTTTTTTATTGCTTTGTAAAGTTATTTTTTAGTACAAAATTCTCTTGAAAGCAGGAAAAAAGCAGTGGTCTAAGGCTTCGTTTGGGACCGCTTTCTTGCTGCTTCTTAAAGCAGTTTTCTAATACAAAAATTAAAATTTTTATATTAAAAAACTACTTTAAAAAGCAGTGAGAAAGTCATCACAAATGAAGCCTAAAGCTATCTCAAACGAAGCCTTATTCTCAAAGAAATTGATGAATATGATAAAATATAGTTTCTAATGTAAGTGATGTAATTATTATGGTTTGAAGAGGTTTAGTAATGTCTAAAACTTTTGTGTATGGTATGAGATTATCAAAGTTCAAATTGATTTATTGATAAATATGTTTGTTAGAGACACTAATGTTTGTTTGATTGATTGTATTATTTATTCATTTTGTTATTATATAAATTAAAAAACTTTGTATTATATTCATGTGTCAAGTGTTTTTAGTTTGTTAAAGAAAGCAAAAAAATAATATTTTATAAGTGATTTAGATTTGTGTGGTTGCATCAATCTCATATGATCAAGCATAAGTTTTTTAATGTAAAAATGTGCATATTCAAGTATTTGAAGTATTTGAATTAAACTTTGTATAATTCAAAAATTATTTGAATGATCAAATGAAATTCATGGTTTTATGATATTATAGGTAGAACTACCATCTATAGTTATGACATTTCTAATGATACCCAAAAATGACAAAATTAGAGTATGTTGGAGACTTGATCGAATTGATTGGATCAAAGTTGGGCTCTATAGCTAGGCAGAGAAAAGGGTACTAATCCATCTTCCTTGCTCATGTGCATGAGGGATGCACACAAGTGATGCTCACCCATCATTATTATCAACATGGCTAACCAGAAAACTAGCTAGCACCATCCTCAGACTCCCAACTATGTGAGTGATCTGAATATGCATGGCCTCAATCCTCAAATGATGATGTGGCAACTTAAATCATGCATCATTCAACATTCTATATTTATACTTTTTGAATATTTTTTTGGAGTTATACTGTTTTTGGGAAGATATTTTTTGCCTAAAAAATTACATAATTTCACTGCTACTTTTTAGTGGCCCAAATTTTTTCTCAATTTTTTTAGAATTAATGGGACTCCTAGAGTTCTATAATTTATGAGCTATTTATCGTGTTTGGATTGCACTCAAAGAGATGACTATTTTGATACCAAGGTTGCTCCTTTTTGATGTAATATCCACAACATGTTTATTAAGTTTTTGCTCTACTATTTTGCTTTTTATCATTGTCTATATACTCACTAAAATGCATAAAATACCACATAACATAAAATATCTAATGAAAAATTAACATATATATTCCAATATGATTGAAATAATTCACCTTATATTATATCAAAAGTTATGCTTTCAAAATCTCCGCTGAACCTACATTTTTTTTAGGTATATAATGATTCTTCTATATCTGAGATGCAACATGGTAGTTTGACTCCTTTAAAGGAGAGATTTTTATGTGCGGTCATCGGACCGTACGGAGATCAATCAAGATTCGTCACATCACCCGATACACAGCGGTACACAGTAATAGTACACAACGTATTGGTGACATAGCGCGTCCTAATTGACCTCTGGACGGCGTCCAATAACCGCACGTAATAATTTCGCCCGTTCATGCCAATTCTTCTCCTATTTTTGTCAAATTTTCTTCTACTATTGAGTGGGAAGCTTTATTTCTGCTGCTTCTTTGCACTGACTTTGTTCTGCAGATTCTGACTGGCCAGTTATTATTTTGAGAATTTCTGCCCCAACAACTTTGCCAAAACCCATGATGATCTTCATTGATACTGAACTTCTATTCTGAGCCCATTTTGCTCCCTAAAGCTCTTTTGTAACTTGTTTTTCTTAGTTTTCTTATCTCTAGCTAACTCTTAAGCTATGCTTCTAATCACGTCTCTTTTTAAGCTATGTAGGATGTCTTATTCTCATCATATTGATGTAGAAGTTTATATTAAACAGTTTATTGTCATGATATTTTAGCCTCATTCGCTCCCAGTAATATGTTCTTGTTCTTCTACAAGAGCACAGTTCCTAGTCGATCTCCTCACACAATTATGGAATAATCTCCTTACTGTAGATTTTGCGTCAATAATCGATCTCCTCATCTCTTCCTGTGTGTAATTATGGAATAATCTCCTTACTGTAGATTTTGCGTCAATAATCGCTTCTCTATGCTTCTCCTATGATTGTTTGGTAGCTCATTCTCTGACCATCTACATTCTTAGACTATATTTGAGACGACTTTCTTGCCGCTTCTTAAAACAATTTTTTAAGATAAAAATCTCATTTCTTCAGCGTTGTCAGGTTTTGTGCTTGTGAAGAGCTAGTTCTCATTTTGTAATGATTATATTGCAATAATTCTAGCCTGGGTCTTTTCATTCATTTGTTTGGTCCTTTGATCAAGATTTTTTGGGTTCTCAAATGCACACACATCATTGAAATTTGTTTTATAAATAATTTCCATGTTGTGGATAGTAATTTTTCTGCATTTTATTGCAACTCACTATTGTTTTCTCTTATAAAATTTAGCCACATATTTTGAGCTTCAGATATTTCTATACTCCCCAAAGATTGTTCATATGATGCAGAGAAATTGTAAGCTCCCGAAAGAAATCCATATTTCATGCAGAGCTTCAAAGCAAAAACAAAGCTTTACTGATGAACTAAGTGTAATCAAGTAAAAAAACTGAATCAAAACCAAATCATTTCCATAATTTGAATCCACAATCAAATGTACACTTTCGTTTTTGTTTTCCTTACAATGTGAAAAAATGGATCAGTTGTCGCTCAAGAACTGCAACTTCACATTCCAAGCCAACATACCATATTCTCAGAGCTCATTCTATTCCAAACACACTTAACTCCTAATCTTCTCATAAATCATAGCACAGCTCTTCTTCCAAATGCTTCAAACTAGAATCAAAGTCCCACAGCTCAAATCAATTACATGAACTGCTAAGGCCATCTTTCACTGTGCTCTGATCTACTTCGAAATCTGTGCACAAATCGATGCTCGCTCGCACTCCTTGATGCTAACTCTCTAATTCTCTGAAAAAAATGCCTGCTTCTACCTGTCCTAAGAGGACCCGAGCTTGAATGTATTTGAAACAAACCTGAAGCATCCTCTCCATAACCTGCAGATGCATAAAACATATCTGATTGAGATATTCCTCTCTCTGGTCCTTGACACAAACCTATATTGATTCTGGTGTCTGTGTCTACTGCCGAGGATCCTTCATTGCTGCAGCTTTCTGAATGCCTGAACTCATCACTCTCATTGCATACCAATTTCAAGGCCTGAACCACCTCACCCATAAACGGACGGTACGACACTTCAGGCTCGACGCACATAGAAGCAATGGCTGCAACCTTGGCAATGCTATCCTGAGGGTAATTGGTGCCAAGAGTTGGATCGATGATTTTCTCCAATCCACCCACCTTTGTCAGGAGAGGACGAGCCCAAGAAACAAGATTTTCCTGACCAGGTGGTTGCAACATGTCAACAGGCTTCCTCCCAGTCAGAAGCTCAATAAGAACGACGCCGTAGCTGTAAACATCACTCTTGACAAGAAGATGACCTGTCATCGCATATTCGGGAGCCACATAGCTGAAGAAAAGAAGAGAAAGTTCATATCAAACAGAAAGCATGGCTTCATATTAACAGATAGCAGTGTTCCAGGCATTTTATACCCAAAAGTTCCCATAACTCTTGTTGAGATGTGCTCATTTTGTTCATCCAAAGCAGCCCTGGCCAGGCCAAAATCAGAAACCTTGGGTGTATAATCATGTTCTAATAAGATGTTGCTGGATTTGAAGTCCCGATGAATGACACGAGGACTTGAATCCTCATGAAGATAGGTTAAACCTCGAGCTGCACCGAGTGCAATCTTCATGCGTGCATTCCAGTCAAGTGGAGCAATATCCTTGTCCACACCTGGATTTAAATATGTCGAAAATGCATTATATCACCAGTTCATGAGCCATGTTATCCATAACCAGGATTTTAAATGTTTCCTCAAATGAAACAAGTGACCTTAGAATGTTGCAGCATGTTCAGATGTTTGCCCAATATATATTCGATCAAAATGCTAAGGGCTTATTTGATTGCTAGTAAATAGAATAAATGTCCTAAATTTACCAGATTCTATCATTTGGTTGAATGTAATTAGAAATTAATATGGATTTGGAACTCTACAAAGTATGCACTTGGAACTCATAATAAGAGTACTTTCAGCCACACACAAAATAAGTGAAAACAAAATTCCAATTAGATTAAATTGCTTTTACTACAAGGTTACTTACACCAAAACAATGGATTTGAAATTCATAATAAGATTCCTTCAACTATAGAAACTGAATTATGTTTTAGAATTGCAAACTTTCAAAAAGCTTATTTGTAACTCCAAGTGGATTATATTTAAACTTCAACCAGATGTACCCATTGAAAAGACTTAATTAAAAAGACAGTCAGAATGTGTCAAGGAGGCAATTCTTACCATGTAGATGTGATTCCACACTACCATTTGGTATAAGTTCATAGACAAGGCAGCGAGTGTTTTCCTCTGTGCATATACCTATCAACTTGACCAGGTTCCTGTGATGTAAACGGCCAAGCATCTCAACCTCAGCCAAGAACTCCCGTTCTCCTTGCTGATCATCTCTCTTGAGAACCTTCACTGCAACTCTTGTTCCATCCTCAAGAGCTCCCTTGTATACGCGCCCAAAACCTCCCTCTCCAATAATTCTTGAATCATCAAACTTATTTGTTGCTTTTTCTATCTCGAATAGACTGAAGGTCTTTGCCGATCCGGTGTACGTCGCAATATTGGAGCTGAAGGAGGCTGATGTTGAATTTGGTCTACTTCCAGTGGTCACAGGTACAGCTCGACCAGCTTTTTTTTTTCATTTTGAAAAGAAAAAAACAGTAAGATTCTGGAATAGAAATATAGATGTTCTATTTCTCATTTGCCAATGTCATCTCTCAATCTATTTCTTATTCAAACTTTAATAAACAAGGTGGTTATAAAAACCAATAATCCTACAGTATAACACAACACAGAAATATTTGTATACTCCTTAGAAAAAGGAGCATTTCCGCAAACCCTATGAGGAACATTTCAATGGCACTAAGTGTTAGGGAAGTAGCCTAAAAAGGGCAGCATTTCCTCAAATATGGGCAGCTGGTAAATGCGGCTTTTGTCCTATGGAAGTAGGCAGCAAAAGGTGGGGGTATAGCAGAGCTATGTGCTGTCGTTGCACCACCAAATAGAGTCTCATATAGGAATAGCCAAGATATGTCATAGCACATTGTCCAAACCCCAAATAGAGCGCTTTAAATAGGCATAAATGATGGGGATGTTTTGTCACTGGCATCCCTAATGTCATCTATGTTTTTTAAAGATGGCAATTGTTTAGTTCACTGCCATCTTCAAATAAAAATTCAAAAATAACAATCGCATTATATTTTTGTTGATGTTTGATGTTGACCAAACTGGGTGACATCTAATATCACGAAATTTGAAGATACCTATCATTGTATTTTAACATAGATAATATTAAACCCTCAATATAATAGCAATGAATCAAACACATAATATTTTACATACAGCACACAGAGAGAGAGAGAGAGAGAGAGAGAATTCAAACTAAATCAAGCATAAAATTTGCTTCAAATATTGCTTCTTCTCTAAGTGATATACATTTCATTATAAATATCGCTCAGGATGTAAAAGAGAAGAAATTGTGCCTGAAGGAAGAGAGAGAGAGAGAGAGAGAGAGAGAGAGAGAGAATTCAAAGTAAATCAAGCAAAAAAATTTGCTTCTTCTCTAAGTGATATACATTTCATTTCAAATATCGCCCAGGATGTAAAAGAAAAGAGACTGCCGGACAGAATTGAATTACAAATTTTCCAAATAAAATTTGCAGGCTTCAGAAAAGAAAGCATGTGATGCTGTGCTTCTACTTATACAGCATAGTAAACAAAGAACTAAATAATGTTTTGTTTGGGATGGCTTTCTTTCTGCTTCTTAAAGAAGCTTTCTAGTATAAAAATTTTAATTTTTTACTAAAAAACAGCTTTAAGAAGCAGAAAGATAATCATCCCAAACAAAGCTTAAATCTACAACATGACATGCAGCGGCACATTACCTCCACCCTTCCACAAAGAAACAAAGAGTAGAAAATATGAAAACAAAATTTGAGGACGTTATGGTCCACGCATCTAGGTTAGAAAGCACAGGCCAAATGCAAGCATTATAAAGCTATCCGGTACAAAATTTACCTGACAGTTTTGCAAAAGGAGTTTGTAAAGATTGAGAACTTGGTGCGGGCAAATCTGAATGCTCCCTGTGCCTTAAAAACAAAAACCATGCAGCTCCAACAATTAAAACCAAAGATATTACAGATGATAGAACTATTACGGGTATCAGGCTTCCACGTGGTTTCCGTTTTCCCTTCTGCTTTCTCACATCGACTCCAAGAGGTCGAATTCCCCTAGCATTGTTGGCATTACCATATGTTCCCCCTTCAACATCAATATATGCAGGTGCAGTAGGCGGCGATGGAGGAAGGCCTGCATAAAGCAATATATTTAACTAACTTGTGTGAATAATAGTGAACAGACAAAATAGAAAAGAGAAATTAGAGGCTAAAGAAATGCTTCTATCTTATCTTGCCAAAGGTAAGGTACAACCCAGATATAAATAGATAGAGAGAGGTCTGCTACAGACCAACGGCTATACAAGAAACAAGAACAAGAGTACAAGTAAGCCACACAGCTAATTACACGTAGGAAATAATAGCAGTAATATATTTAACAGGCCCCCTCAAATTGGTGCATCGGACGATGTAACCAATTTGGTTGCGAGCTGATGGAAGTGAGTAATGGAGAGTGGCTTAGTAAAAATGTCCACAACTTGATCTGTGGTAGATATATGGTGAACATTGATGGCGTTATTTTTGATGCAATCCTGGATGAAATGACAGCGAAGAAGAAGAGAATCACGAAACAATGGAAGGCCAGTGTGAAGCGTACCTTGTATGTATCGGAGAAGACATTTGAGAGCGGCAAAGTGAGTGGTGGACGGGTTCTGCATATGTTGACAAATTTTATTAACCGCAAAGGAGATATCTGGACGAGTAAGAGTAAGATATTGAAGCGAGCCGGCTAATTGACGGAAGAAAGTAGGATTGGAGAAAGCTAAGGTAGGGGCGGAAGCAGATGGTGGTTTGAGTTGAGATGGAGTTGACATAGGCTTGCAGTTAGTCATTCCAGCTTTGGATAAGATAGCGACGGCGAAGTTGCTTTGATTGAGGTGTAACCCATAAGAAGTGTGAACCACTTGGATACTAAGAAATTGAGAGATAGAGCCAAGATTGCGAATTTTAAATTTAGCGTTGAGATTTTGGAGTTCAGTAATGGCAGTCGTGGAGTTGCCAGTAAGAAGAATATTGTCAACGTAGACCAAAAAGAACATGAAGATGCTAGAGTGATTGTAGATAAAAAGAGATGGATCGGAGGAGCTTATTTGAAACCCAAGGGATTGAAGGTGGCTAGAGAGAGTAGCAAACCATTGGCACGGAGATTGTTTGAGGCCGTAGAGGGCCTTGTTCAAGCGGCAGACGTAATTAGGATGAACCATATCAATAAAACTCGATGGTTGTCGCATGTACACAGGCTGAGATAATTGACCATGGAGAAAAGCGTTTGAGACATCGACTTGATGAATGGGCCAATGGTAGTGAAGAGCTACGACGAGAAGAACACGAACTGTGGTTATTTTGGCAACTGGACTAAAGGTATCAGTGTAGTCAAGTCCGTATTGTTGATTAAAGCCTTGAGCGACAAGTCTCACTTTATATCAAGCGATATTGCCATCGGCAAGGAACTTCGTGCGAAACATCCATCGACAATCGAGAATATTTTGGGAGGGATGAGGTGGTACAAGATCCCACGTACCCTGAGATTGGAGGGCTTGAAATTCTTCAAACATCGCAGTTCGCCAATGTTCAAATTTATTTGCCTCGGCGTAAGTGACAGGGTCATTGGTAATAGATTGATGGAAGAGATTGAAAATGGATTTTGGTTTTAGATGTCCAGTTTTTGATCTAGTTTGCATAGGATGAGAGCAATGAGGAGTGGCGGGGTTGGAGTGAGGATGATTGTTTGACTGCGGGATAGTGGAGATGTCAGGAGATGGGGCAGATTCAGTAAGATGGGGTGTGTTGGGCGTGTGTATGGGAGGTGAGGATTTGTTTTGTGACTTATCGGAATTGGTTTGTGAATTATTGGAGATAGGAACAAGTAATAGAGGAGGCACGTGACTTGATGAAGAATTATGATCAGGGGTAGAGATAAGATGCTTGTAAGGAAACATTTGCTCATTGAATATAGCGTGACGAGAAATATATATTTTGCCGGTGGGAGGATGAAGGCATCTGTAGCCTTTTTGGGCGGAAGCGTAATCGATGAACACGCATGGTAGAGATAGAGGGGATAATTTAGATGGGGAGTAGGGACGAAGCCAGGGGTAGCATAGGCAGCCAAAATTTTTAGATGAGAATAGGATGGAGATTTTTGATAAAGTTTGATATACGGACTGAAATTTTTAAGAGAAGGGGTGGGAAGTCTATTAATGAGATAGACAGCGGTATGTAAAGCTTCTACCCATAGGGAAGGTGGAATATTAGCTTCGAATCGAAGGCTACGGATGGTTTCGAGTAGATGCCGGGGTGTTTACGTTCAGCAATACCATATTGAGCGGGGGTATATGGGCACGAGTATTGATGTAGAATTCCCCATTGTTTGCAAAGTAATTTGAATTTATTGTTTATGAATTCGCCGCCTCCGTCAGACCGGAGACATTTAATTTGTTTGTTAAATTGACGAGTTATCATTCTATTGAATTCAAGAAATTTGGATATGGCTTCAGATTTCTGAACCATTGGGTAAACCCAATAGAATTTTGAATAGTCGTCAATCAAAGAAATATAGTAACGAAAGCCTTGCATTGAAATATTAGGGGAAGGTCCCCAAACATTAGAATGAACAAGATCAAAACTAGAATATGTAGTAGTGGAAGATTTGAGAAATGGGAGACAATGGCTTTTAGCCATTTTACAAGCATTATAATTATAATGAGGGGAACGAAAACAAATAGCAGAATTATTATTGGCTAATTGTTGCATAGTGGCGGATACGGGATGCCCAAGACGCCGGTGCCAGAAATTTGGAATGTCTTGCGTGGAGATTAATGCAAGATTCTTGGTGGAGGTAGGAGAACGAAGAGGGTATAATCTGTTAAGACACAGACCCTGAAGAAGAAGGCGGCCGGTCCTCGAATCCTGAATTTGAAAACCATTAGAAGTAAGAGTGACACTGCAGTGATTGTCGAATGTAAGGTGATAAATAGAAATTAGATTGAATGATAAATTTAGAACATGATATAGCTGTCGCAAGTTTAGGTTACCAAAGGGGTTAGGAAGAAGTCCTTTTCCTGAATGACGAAAGGGAAGATTTTGCCCATTGCCGAGGGTAATTTGATTTGAGCTGAGATGAGGTTGCGGTGAGGAAACCTGAGATAAATCGGAGGTAAGGTGGCTGGTGGCACCACTGTCAAGAAACCAGTCTGAGATGTTTGGGGAGTCCGTGGGAGAGAAGAAGGCAGATTTCTGAGTGTCTGTGCTGTAGGTAGAATCATGACGATGCCAACATCTAATGGCCGAATGGCCTTTCTTGAAGCATATCTGACAGATAACTAAAGTGGTCAAGTTCTTGTCGTGTCTGGCATAAGAGTTTTGGCCAGATTTCTGAGTGGGGAAAGACCGACCCCGGTTAGAAGAATGACGACCTCGTCCGCAGCCGCGAGAAGCGGCGAGAGCCATGGTAGGTTCCGAGATCTGGAGGTTATGAAGCTCTCATGTAGCTTCTTGAGCAATATTTTGCTCTTCGCTGCAGAGAAGGGTGTAAAGTAAAGATCATCTAGAGTGATTGGTTGGAGATTAGGGCAGATAGCCATTTTAAAAGCTTGATATTGAGAGGAAAGACTATTTAAAGTGTAAAGTATGATGTCCTCGGGATCAAGAGAGGTTCCAATGGCAGCGAATGCATCTACTTTAGATTTAATGTTAAGCAAATATTGAGTCATAGTTTGATCATTCATAGAAATGTGGTGGAGCTCATTCTTGAGCTGAATGAGGCGAGATCGTGTGGTGGATTGAAGGTGTTTGGAGAGAGTTTCCCAAATTTCAGCACAATGATCCAATGAAAGAACGTAAGGTAAAAGATTTGGGGAGATGATTGAATAAAGAGCGGCAGCCAGATTTTGATCCACAAGAAGCCACGTTTGATAAGAGTAAGTATGAGATGTAGAAGGGGAAGTAGGGAAAGGGCAAGAACAGGTACCATCAAGAAATCCCTCGAAGTCGTTGGCGCGAAAAATTTTTAGGACTTGCGATCGCCAGACAGGGTAGTTTTCAGAGTTTAAAATGAGAGAAACTATACTCTTGAGGTTGCTAACCAGAAATTTCAATTGAGGAGGAACGGGGACGTGTTCGGATGATGAACGAGACTGGGGAGGATGTTCTTGAGCAATAGACGAAGTGGGTGAGGGATCCATGGAAAGGAGAAGACAGGAGAGAGACCGGGAAAAAGAAAAGGCTCATGGATCTCCGTGCTCTTATACCATGTGAATAATAGTGAACAGACAAAACAGAAAAGAGAAACTAGAGGCTAAAGAAATGCTTCTATCTTATCTTGCCAAAGGTAAGGTACAACCCAGATATAAATAGATAGAGAGAGGTCTGCTACAGACCAACGGCTATACAAGAAACAAGAACAAGAGTACACGCAAGCCACACAGCTAATTACACGTAGGAAATAATAGCAGTAATATATTTAACAACTTGCTGGGATGGTGAAAAAGCAACACCAGCCAAAGAAATGGTCCCAATTAAAATGTCAAGACCTCAAATTAGTTAAAAATGCGATATAGGGGCTTTGGTAGGCCTCATTTTCCAATTTTTTCTTCATTCACCTCACTTTGGGATTTCTTAAGAAAGAAGTTTGATACTTTCAAGAATTTTCCTCTAAAATCTGATAAGAGTTGAAGTTTCTGGGTTTTAATATCAATCGACCCGATGTTTCAAGCTTTCCATTCAAATAGCACTTCACCCGATCGATCAAAGTTCATAACAGCACATCATGAAAACCAGGCAAGAATTTGCTTAAATCTTGCCATCCTCAAAAAGATGCTAAATGTTTCCCAAGGACACCAGGATATGTGAACTAGAGGATGGCTCAATTTCAGTAAAATTTCATTCCATGTGTAAATGGATATCAAAAATGAGAAAGTTAAAAAACGCCATACTGCTCATGTTAAATGTTGAAAATCTTATGGATTCTAGTCTCATTGCTTACTCAGTCCCTGTCAATGATTCCTCCCCTACTTTTGTGGATCCAACCTCATATTGAGTTTGATGGAGGATATATATATGTGTGTGTGTGTGTGTTAAAAAAAATGGCTAAAATAATGCCTTTGCCAAAATCCCTGCACATCCTGCTCAAACCCCGCCCCCTTCCCTTATCCTGCTCAAATCGGCACCGAATTATCTCTCCACGCCTGATAATGATATTCACGCTCTCATTTCCTGTGTCGAACTGCCACCCTCATTGATAAAACAAATATGAAGAGAAGTCCTTCGTTCTTCTTCGACACGAGAGCTCTCCCGTTCCTCTCCTTCCTGTACGCGAAGAGCCCGCGACCAAGCTCTTCAACCTCCCGTCACCTTCACTCCACAGCCGAACTTGACTTCTGCCTCTACCTCCCGATCTCCACTACCTAGACGCCCGATTCCCACCCCAGAATCCAATGTCCACAGCTTTTGTCCGACCCCAAATCCCTCAACCAGCTCGTAGTCGGCCTCCCTTTTGCAATCGAGCTCCAGTCAATCGACCCCTCTCTGTCTCTCTCAACCAAACACAAGCGGAACCCCTAGTTGCCGCTCAAGCCCGTCCCCTCTTCACACGCAGTAGCCACAAGAATCCCAGCCTCCTTCCTGCAAGATCACGCACCCGATCTCACGCCTCAGCCCCGCAAACACTGGCGCGATCCCGCACACAACAGCCAACCAAAACCTCCACGCCCAATCTATCCTATTCGAAGATACTCCATTCCTATGGACACCCAGCAGCATGCTTGCACTCGACCCATTTCCCTTCTGCTGAACAACGCGAAGTCGACCGCCCTGCCCATCCAATTCTCCAGCCACCTAGCCTTCGATTTCCGCACCTGCTCGATCGGACCCTCTAGCCGCAAATCACCAACCCGCTTCTTCCACACTTAACTCCGACCACACAGCTCCATCCGACCTCCTAGATCACGATCCAACCTCAAGCCACAGCTTACCCTACCTCACTTCCAATTGAACCCGACCAATCCCTCCTCTGCACGAGGACTATAACTGATCCACCTCCATTTCCCTCTAACACGCCAACCATCCAACTCCTCAAACAGTAGCTCAACCACACACCTAGCAGCTAATTTAGAGAAAGCATATGATAAAGTTCCAAAAGAAGTGCTATGGAGAGTTCTAGAAAAGAAAGGGGTTAATAATGCTTATATTCAAGTCATTAAAGATATGTATGCATGAGGTGCTATGTGTGTTCAAACACAAGGTGGCTTGACCAAATATTTTCCTATTTCAGTTGGATTACTTCAAGGATCAATCTTAAGCCCATATCTTTTTTCTTTAGTCCATGAAACTAAAATTAGGATAGGAACTTGGAATATATGTTCCCTTTTAGAAAAATTAATAGAATTAATAGATTTTATGATTCATAGGAAGATAAATATTCTATGCATTCAGGAGACTAAATGGGTTGGAGAGAAGGCTAAGGAGATTGATAGTTTATGATTTAAACTTTGGTATTCGGGTAGGAGTCGTACTAGAAATGGTGTAGGTGTGATTTTAGATAAGAGTTTAAAGGATAATGTTATAAAAATTAATAGAATTGAAGATATAATTATAGCTTTAAAGATTGTTGTTGATGCTAAGATTGTTAACATTACAAGTGCTTATGCTTCTCAAGTGGGTTTGGATATGGGTTCAAAATTAAAATTTTCGAATGACTTAGAAGAATTAATACAAAAGATCTCTTGAAGAAAGAGTTTTTATTAGAGATTTAAATGGATATGTTGGTAAAAAGGTAGATGATTTTAAAAGCATTCATGGTGGCCATGGGTTTGAAACGACAAATGAATGTGGTAAGTCCATATTAGATTTTTGTTTAGCTTATGATTTTTTAATTGCTAATACCTTATTTAAGAAAAGGAATGAGCATCTTATTACTTATAAAAATGGATATAATATAACTCAGTTTGATTCTTTTCTTATAAGAAAATTAGATCGTTTAGATTGCAAAGATTATAAAGTTATTCTGAGTAAAAATTTATGTACCCAACATCGTTTATTAGTTTTGGACTTTAAGATAAAAGGGTAGAAAATAAAAAATATAGTAAAACGATATTCTAGGATTAGGTGGGGGCATTTAAAGAATATTAACAAAAATATTTTTGAGAGTAAAATTTTAAATCTTAAGATTTTGTCTGTGCATGAGAATGCTAATGTTATATGGGAAAAAGTGGCTAGTGATATTAAGAATATTGCAAAAGATGTGCTTGGAGTTTCAAAGGAAAAAGCTCTTAATAGTAAAAATAGTTGGTGATAGAATCCAATGTGCAAGAAAAGATTAAAAATAAGAAGATTTGTTATATAAATTGGTTTAATTGTAAAAACTCTGATAATTGAAAAATATATAAAGAGGCATGTAAGAAATCTAAAAAAGCAATATGCGATGCAAAGAGCATAGCTTTTAGAGATTTATATAATAAATTAGATACTAAGGAGGGAGAAAGATATATGTATAAGTTAGCCAAACAAAGAGATAGGAGTAGTAAGGATTTAGTTCAAGTGAAGTGTATTAAAAATGAAGATCAAAAAGTAATTTTCTTAGAAGATGATATTCAACAAAAGTGAATGAGATATTTTGCTAAACTTTTTAATGAAGAATCTTAGCACCCTAAATGAAAATAAAAATTTCTGTTTTTATCGGCGTATTAGTAAAACTGAAGTTAGAGAGACTTTAAAGAAAATGAAGGATGGAAAAGCTGTTGGACCTGGTGATATTCCAATAGAGGTGTGGAAAAGCTTAGGAGATGAAGAAATTTTTTGGCTTACTAAACTTTTAAATACTGTTTTGAAGACTAAAAAGATACCAGATGAGTGGAGAATGAGTGTGTTAATCCCTATTTTTAAGAATAAAGGTGATGCACAAGATTGTGCGAATTATAGAGGAATTAAGTTAATGTGTCATACTTTAAAACTATGGGAGCGAGTTATGGAGCGTAGGTCGCGGCGTCATACTAATGTTTCTCAAAATCAATTTGGATTCATGCCGGGTAGGTCTACTATGGAATTCATACATTTATTAAGAGGTTTGATGGAGAAATATAGAGAGAATAAGGAGGATGATATTTATTGATTTAGAAAAAGCATATGATAAAGTTCCAAGAGAAGTGCTATGGAGAGTTCTTGAAAAGAAAGGAGTTAATAATGCTTATATTCAAATCATTAAAGATATGTATGCAGGAGCTATTACTTGTGTTCAAACATAGGGTGGTTTGACTAAGTATTTCCCTATTTCGGTTGGATTACATCAAGGATCAGCCTTAAGCCCATATCTTTTTGCTTTAGTCATGGATGTTCTCACTAGACATTTGCAAGAGGATGTACCTTGGTGTATGCTTTTTGCTGATGATATTCTTCTTGTTGATAAGACTAGAGAGGGAGTTGAAGGTAAACTTGAATTGTGGAGGTCAACCTTAGAGTCTAAAGGTTTTCTCTTGAGTAGATCTAAAACGGAATATATGGAGTGTAATTTTAGTAATAATAGACCTAGTAAGGGGATTGTGACTTTGGGCGATCAAGTCATTAATAAGAGTACACGTTTTAGATATATTGTATCTATTGTTCAGAGTGATGGTGAAATAGATGGGGATATTATCAGCAGAATTCAAGTTGGATGGTTGAAGTGGAGGAATGCATCGGGCTTGTTGTGTGAAAGAAAAGTACCCCTCAAACTTAAGGGAAAATTCTATAAGATGGTGGTGAGACCTGCAATGCTTTATGGTGTCGAATGTTAGCCATTAAAAGAGAAGCATAATACTAAGTTTAGTGTTGCAGAGATGAGGATGCTCAGGTGGATGAGTGGCTTTACCCTTAGAGATAGGTTATGAAATGGGCATATACGTGAAAAGGTTGGAGTAGCTCCAGTGGAAGATAAGGTTAGAGAGAGTCGCCTTAGATGGTTTGGTCACATAAAACGGCAGCCTCCCGATGACCCGGTTAGGAAAGTAGAGGTATTAGATTTGACTTATGTTAAGAAAGGTAGAGGTAGACTAAAAAGACTTGGTTAGAAAATATTAGAAATGATCTTTCTTTATTAGATTTAAACGAGAATTTGACTTTTAACATGACACAATGGAGAAAAAGGATTCATGTAGCCGACCCTACGTAGTGGGATAAAGGCTTGATGTTGTTGTTGTTGTTGTTGTTGTTGTTGTTGTTGTTGTTACATGGATGTTCTCACTAGACATTTGCAAGAGGTTGTACCCTAGTGTATGCTTTTAGCTGAAGATGTTCTTCTTGTTGATAAGATTGGAGAGGGAGTTGAAGGTAAACTTGAATTATCGAGGTCAACATTAGAGTCTAAAGGCTTTCGTTTGAGTAGATCTAAAACTGAATATATGGAGTATAATTTTAGTAATAATAGATCTAGTAGCGGGATTGTGATTTTGGGTGATCAAGTCATCAATAAGAGTACACGTTTTTGATATCTTGGGTCTATTATTCAGAATGATGGTGAAATAGATGGGGATATTATTAGTAGAATTCAAATTGGATGCTTGAAGTGGAGGAATGCATTGCGATGCATTAGGCTTGTTGTGTGATAGAAAAGTCCCCCTCAAACTTAAGAGAAAATTCTATAAGATGGTGGTTAGATCTGCAATGCTTTATGGTGCAGAATGTTGGCCATTAAAAGAGAAGCATATTATTAAGTTAAGCATTGCAGAGATGAGGATGCTCAGGTAGATGAGTGGCTTTACTCTTAGAGACACAATATGAAATGAGCATATATGTGAAAATGTTAGAGTAGCTCAAGTGGAAGATAAGATTAGAGAGAGCCATCTTAGATAGTTTGGTCACATAAAACAGTGGCCTTTCGATGACTTAGTTAGGAAAGTAGACGTATTAGATTTGACTTATGTTAAGAAAAGTAGAGGTGGAACAAAAAAGACTTGATTAGAAAATATTAGAAATGACCTTTCTTTATTAGATTTAAATGAGAATTTAACTCTTAACAGAACATAATAGCGAAAAAAGATTCATGTAGCTGACCCCGCATAGTGTGATAAAGGCTTGATATTGTTGTTGTTGTTGTAGTATAAAGCTGATTTAGAAAGCAGTAAAGAACGATGTCCTAAAGGAAGCCTATAACTTTTGTGGTGGCCGCCTTGTCCTTTTATTCAAGGTCACCATCTTGATAATTTTGAGTAATATAGTAAAATATATGTGGCCATGAATTTAGGAGAACCAACCTCCAACACACACTACTTGCCTTCTGAATCTTCTTGTAATTTCTCTTTTATTCTATGCATTAATTCCTAACATCAACTATAAAACTAGACCAAAAATAAAATTTCAAGATTAAATTACAAAAAAAGATAGCTAAAACAGTTGAAATTAGAACAAAAAGTTACACCTTAGGGTACCTTAAGTGCAAAAACGAAACCAATAAAAAGATAAAAAGTCACTGACCTGGATAGAGAACATACAATACTTCATAGTCTCCAAAATATGAAGCCTGTATGGCCACCTGCTTATGCCAGAATTTCTCATAGGTTAGAAAAGCTGTTGTATTGTCAAATTCTTTTCCAAGTGGAACCAGGTCAATGAGAACAACAGCCTTCTCAGTGTCCTCAGACGCAGCATTTGCTCCCATGATGCGTACTTGACTTTGTTTCACAAAAATTCCAGATGCAATTTCTTGAGCAAATTCAGAAACTAAGGGGAAAAATGTATACAATGCAACACCAAGACGAAGTCCTACTTTAATTGGCTGGACACACGTACAAGGTGCCCCTGGAAGGGGGTTTGCAAGTGGTTCTTGGCATGTTAAAGGGCCGCAATCTGCACACAAGCAAAACTAAAACCATCAATAAACATGCATCTCAAGGCACATACCACGGATGGATTCCTATTTCCAATAAATTCAACAATAGATTCACAATCATTAAAATCAAGGCATCAAAGAATCTGCTCAAAATAATAAGTAACACAACACGAAATGTAGAAATGAAATCAATGTTGCATACTCAAATTTGGCGGTGGAGGAGGTAATGACCGAATGGGTTGCGGCAATTGTGATGGAGACTTTCCCCTGAAATACCCAGGAGAAGGTGTAGGATGATAAATTGGCCCTGTTAAGACACAATCTTGATCATTAACAAAGTAAAATACAAAAAAGAACATAGAGTTGAATATTAAATTAGAAATAACAAATGAACTTCCGTCCATTATGCATTTGTTAAGTGGTAGGTGAAGGAGCAGTAGCAGATTTCTCACCATTTGGGAATGAAATTGGAGCATGATCCGGAGTAAAGTAAGGTCCTGCAGCAAACAATTAAGATTATGGTTAATTTCAATGGTCCTGGTTTCTCGCATTTTTAAACTATAGCAACTTTATGATTGGATGTAAGAGTATGATAGCTTCTCTTACTCTCGGGAATCTCTATGGGAGGATGCAAAGGAGCATGGTTGACAATAGGACCTTCAACATGAGGTGAAGGAGCAAAAGGCCTCTTATTATTCAATGATGGTATTGGAGGCTGCGAAGGCCCTGGATTGACCTCAGGACCTTCAACATTAGGTGGAGAAGCATTATGAACATCAATTGGAGGATGATTCACAAGAGCTGGAGAGATCACAGGGCCCCCACTATAGATTGGAGGAGTGGGCCTTCCCTTGTTCCTTGGAAATGGCAGCAATTGATGCAAAGGTGCTGGAGAGACAACAGGACGAAGGGCGTGATTACTCTTATCCTTGGGAATTGGTGCAAGATGGTTTGAAGTTGAGGGAGGATGTAAAGAAGCTAGAAAAATAACAGGAAAGTTAATGAAAACATCATGACAATTTACAAATTCAAACTCCGCTAGAAGAGTCAATTAAGAAGCATGGTACAACCTGAAGGGGAAGGGGGTAGTGATGGAGATAGAGAAAACGGAGCAGACTCCGGAGTTCCGCCTCTTTTGCCACCTTTATGCCCAGGAACTGAAATAGCTGGTGCAGGCTGAGGGCTCTTTGTTATTCTTCCTTCAGGAGGATGGAGATGTGAGGATGAAGGAGCGTGTGTAATATTTGAATCATGTGGCAAAGGACTAATGATAGGGGTTGATCCTGAACGAAAGATCGTTCAGGAATTAGTATTTCAACTTTTCTAATTCAATTCCCAAAAGGTGCACAATAACAATACCATTGAATTGGAAATTGTTGGTAGGAGACAAATGGCTTGATTTTCCTGTGGAAGGAGCAGCCACTGGGGAAATCATAGGCCCTGCATGACATATATGATAAAAAAAACATTACAACTAGATTTTCAAAGAAAAATAAATAAAAAACAAAATTGCAATCACTGACCAAAGTGCATTGAGCCAGTGTAACTTTAGGCGGCAGATGCTTACCATTGAAGCCTTTTGCACCAGGCGGATGGATCATTGATGGGGCTATTCTTGGAACATTTGGAAGAACATCCGATGGACTAAGTGTAACTATTGTTGGAGAAGGAGCTGGTGAAGAGAAATGTAATGAGAACTCAGTTGTATGTAACATCCCTAGAGCCAACTGATTCCTGTGTTACCTGTTTTTCAGCTGTGTACCTGCAGCATGTGGCAATGTTGACGGAGAACCATTAGAAGGTTTTCCCGGAGTCTCACCTATAGGTGTTCCACTTCTAACTTGTGCTGATGGAGGATTTACACTTGAAGGAGAGAGATTATGGCCTTCATAGAGAGAACATCCCAAACTTTACTAATATGCAGAGATCCTGTCAGAGCTTTTAATGAAACATTATTTACCTGGATTATGGAAAATATTGGGCGCTTGACTTCCTTGAGGAGGAGATACTGAGCCTGGTGATTTATCTTCTTCTGCAGGAGCAGGAGCAGGTGGAGAGCTGGTTATAAATGGTGCTGCAGCATGAATTTTGGGAGCAAAAGCCATGGGATTTGGTGGCAGTATACTTGGAGGGTTTGGAACAGAGCCTGAATTAAAAGAATAAAGAAGTGTGAAAAGCTCCAATATAACCGAAAATTTAATTTAGCCAACTCATATGTAAATTACATTCAAGTTGATTAATGTTTCATTTTGATCGAAAGGCGGATAAATTTTATGGTGGTTGTGCTCAATCAGAATTGGCCACGAGTAGAAACGTCAATTGGACTAACTTTAGGTGATCCGCAAATGGATACAAGGGATAAAAGAAGAGATCTGGGGTCTTGAATCTTGCAGTAGCGAATGTTAAAACAAATTTCAACCTCAACTCCTTTCTTTGGGGCCATATGTGTAGCCTTTCTAAAGGATCTTAGGGCACTCAGACTGCTAATAGTCTAGATCCACCATAAATCTTGAGGTGTCATAAAGTAACGTGAACCAGATTGGAGTCCACAGTTGTACCACTAAAAAAATGGGTATAATTTGTAATAGCCAAACCTGGACCGACCGGTCTAGGTGTTTCATGCGAACAGCCAAACCAAGCCAAGCCCTTCCAACTCTATCTCTCACGAACCAGCAGTTCTTGCCTCGTTCGCACGCAAACGGGCCGAATGCCTCGCCAATCATGACTCTCTCTCCAATGCAATAGTCACGCGATTTCACCGCCTTACAAAATTTTCCCGCCCTCACCAACCTTCCTCTCGCCATTTAAACCAAATAGGAAGCCTAGGGAATCATTCTAAACATGCCCTTGCCTCTCTATAGCCGCCAAAATCTCTCTCCTCCTTCCCCTTCGCAACAGCCATCAAATCTCTACCTTCTCCTTCCTCTTCACCTCTATCCCTCTCAACCACTATCTGAGATGTTCTCAACCTTTTTCTTCCTTTTATCTGGCACAGACATCAAAAAGGAGCTCTCTTTTGTAAGTCAAACATTTCTCTTGCCTCCAGTTCCTTCCTCTTTTTAATTTGATCAAGAAGACAGAATTTCAAAGCTTTTTCATAGCCTTTTTCCTCTGTCGAATCGAGATTTTCCAAAGACCATAATTGATTTTCTTCTTAGAATTAATGATGAATTACATTACGTTAGATTTCAATTGTGATTTTTTTTTTGTTATTTTATCTATAGATTTAGGTATTCAAATTTGATTAAATTCAATGTTATGTTTTGTATATTTAATTCCTTATTTGAGTTAGATTCTCACTTGTAAGACCTTCGAGTCATTGCCCTCGTAACTTTGTCAGTTGAATATATAATAGGCTTGGAGTTTTGTGTTGCTCACCTAGAAGTAAGTAACTATTATTTATTTTGGTATAAACATACCCCTTATTCGTTAGGGGCTTAATCCATGCTATTTAAATTTATGTTCTTTTGATAATTGTTTAGAATGTCAGTCCTATATTAAACTCTTTAGTATGATAACACACGTGGTAAATATTCTTTGTTGTTTATAACAAAATCAGCATATGATAGAACTAACCCTATCTTGATTTACTATTCATTAATTCTTATTCAAGTACATTCATGTGATAGAGAATTTTAATTCTTTCACCTTAGTTTTGTTAAATAAAATGATAATCATTCCTGTAAATCATAGTAATTATACAATTATATTTGGCATGTTGATTTATATAATATATGTGAAAATTTATTGCAACAACATAGGCATGATGTGCTTCTATGTAGGTCGGTATAACCTATTGGATATTGGCTAGCTGGGCCGACGGGCCCACAAAATGTATATATATATATAAAGCAAAAATGATTGATAAGTCATTTAGGGGTATGATGATGCCCAACATGATTGCATTAGAATGATATTATGTATGTAGTGTTATGTGTGTAATTTGATTATCTTGATCAATCTGGTTATTCTATTGTTTTGGACCTCAAAGCTTATCATGTACACTGGGGGTGCGAGGTGTTTACCCCCTGCTTGGGTTCTGGTGCTTTGCAATCAAAAATTTTTTTTTAGTACAACGCTCCGGCGATGTGTAACCGAGCGCCTCGGCACCGCGTACTCGAATGCCCCGACGTTATGTTCTCAAGCATCCCAGCGTTGAACGACAGAGAGCAGAGCCCCACAGCTGCCTAGATATGGTGCCGCAGCAGTTGAAGATAAAGGCTTTAGCGCCGCAGTGCTTCAAACTGGTGTCGCAGCGCTATGAGATGGACTGAACGGTTTTCTTTCTCGTTGAGTTTATTTACTTGGTTTTCCCTTGTATTTTCAGTGAGGGCAAGATTGAGAACGGTGCATGCGAGAAGAGAAGCAAGATGAGAGAGAAGAGAGATCTGCACTTATCTCTCCCAATTTTTATAGTAGATTTCTTGGTGTGGTGTAGCTCGGTGGTTTTTTTTCCTATTTTGGGTTTTTTCACGTTAAATCCTGGTGTCCTTTACCTTTCCGCTGCTTCTACTTTCTTGCTATTTTCGTCATTGTGGTGTTTACTCCTCATCTCTCCCCAACATGTAGCAGTTTGACATATGCATTGGTTTCATTAGCATATCAAAATTTGTCATAGGAATTATTGCTACTTTGATATAGTGACTATAGGTTACTACTCACATATTTTGATTATTTATATTGCATGCCCCACTCTTTTATCGTTTATACTTTGATAGATATGAGTTACTTGCTAAGCTTGATTTATCAAACTCACTTATTATTACTTTTTCATAGCACGTCCTGTCGGAGTGCTAGATGGACCGTCACTTCAGGAGCAGAGTTATCAATAGCATACTACATTTGGTATTTATATTTTGTTAGTAGACCTTTATATACTTGCTTTGTGGGTTGGGTGATTTGTTTCTTGTTATTTGTTCAACTTACATTTCTTTAGCTTGTATCAGTGTTATTGTTTTGGTATACTGTTATTTGAATTTTTATTAAAGAAATGAATATTTAGTTTCATTTTCATTATTTACTCTGATATAATTGGTTATATTATTAGTTTATCCACTTTTCTCTTTTGTGAGTACAAAACAGATATTTCTATTCCTTCGTTGTGTCTCGTGTTGCCAATGTGTAATATAATTCAAGTGCATAGACCAAGTCATATTAATTTCAAATAAGTTTAAAAGTATTATTGAAGGAAAACTTATTGAACAAAGTTTAAATGCTCCACAGGTTTGCATCCTATTATGACAATTGGCAATGAAATTAACTGATTTGTACGAAAATAAAATTTCCATAGTATTTATCACTGAAAAAATATCAAAACAGATACATGTGTAAATATGATCATATCCTTTGATTGTAGAATCAAGAAAACTTCATAAAAATAGGAATTTTGGCTGTACTAAGAGCATGCTCAAAAAATTATGTTGGATACTTCATAAATTTTCATATAATAACAGATTTACCAGTTAGATGAGGAATTTGGGGAGACACTGCTGTTAGTGGTGAGGGACTGAGCTGCACTGATGGTACTATTTCCTGGATGATTGGGGACACAGCCTCAGACCTTGATGATGGTGTGACTGAAGCATGTCCAACTGGACCTATAAAGTACAAGAAATAAATTTCTCGAATGAACTCATATGTTAAAAGTGATTTGGCTAATCAAACTTCTCAACATTACCTATGGGAACAACCAGTGGACTTGGTGCATAGATACCTCTTGATCTTCCAGAGTATGGAGGAGCTGACAATATCATTTGGTTATAAGGATGTGGAGATATGTCTGGTGCAGAGGCCCCCAATCCTACAAAAGAAAACACAATGGCGCTCATAAAAATAAGCAAGCATTCAGTTATTTGAAGTTTATTCAGGAAAGGATCAATGTCATAAATGTATGAATGTAACATATTTAACTTACTGACACAGCGATGGTTTTGCAATAATTTTTAAAAAAATGATATTGTGGACATGAGCAAAACTATAGTGGGACCTGTGGAGCCGTGCCCCCACTGGTCCAGCCCAATAGTTCTAAGTAATTAATATATATAATTTTGAAATCCTAAAAAACCCATGCCCAACATATAGTCTCCACTCCCTACCCCGATTGCGCAGCTACAGAGACACATACTACGCATAGACATGCACACTATGCATAACTCAAAACCATCGCAAACTTGCCATGCTCACATAATCACCGCTAACAGCCAGTTGTTCGCGCAGTTCCCACCATTTGTTTGCCACCGCTCACTGCCCTTCCAGTCAAATATGGTAATATTTCAACATCTACTAGATTTAACTTCTTTTCTCTCACATATTTCATGACTTTACAAATCTTTTGATTTCATATTTCAAGGTTATCATTCTACTTCTCTTTTGATCTATCCCTTGATCTTTCTCCGATCTTTATGTTTCTCTCTATGTTTGACAAATTGTTTTAGCATAATGACCTAACTACCTAAGATTTCTACTTTGATGATAAATGAATTGATTTGATATTTGTTAACAGTTAGTATTAATTAAATACTCACAGCTATCATTGTAATAAAATATATTGTGGAGATTGTTGTTTAAGTCACTGTATATTTTGAATCAATTTGATATTTCCAAGTTGTTGTAACCAATTTTAATTTGCATTGTTGAGGTCGTTATTTAGTAAAAATATTGTCATTACTAAATATTTTATGACATTATCAAGCTTGTTGTTTGAGTCAATATATATTTTTTCCGACCAACAAATTACGAATCTAGCGAATTTTATGGAGATACTTCAAAAGAAAAGTTAAAGCTAGTGAACTTTACACATGAGTACTGTCATTGGTGATTATTATAATACAAATTCCAAATAAATTTATTTAGAAATCAATCTAAACAATATTCCAGTAGATCATGAATTAAGAAAAAAAATTCAAATTATTATCCAAATGACCGTGACAAAATGTGAAAAGCTTACTTGCAAAAAGGATCATGCCACCTCATGATCATGATTTTCCTCAAATACAACTTGGAAATAAAATGAGTAGATTTAATCCAAAATGTTTTAATGAATTCAAAAATTGGTTGGAATATAGTATTACAAAATATTTAGCTTATTATTTGTTTTGTTACATTTATAGACTAGACAAAAGAGAATAAGCAAGCGGTGATAATTTATACATAACAAATTTAAAAATTAGAAAAAGGAGGATATATTTTAAGCGCATGTTGGTCACATCAATAGTGTTCATAATACTATTTGGAAAAAATGCAATAATTTATCAATTGTTACAGCAACAATTAAACGAGCATTCTACTATGAAAATGATAAAGATTTGCTTGAACAATCACATAAAAGTTTTTAGATGAATCACTGTCTAATTACTAATATTGAAAAGGACATATTTAATAGTGTTGATAATTAAATGATTATAAAATTGTTTAAAAATTAAAGACTCGGAGGGAAAAATTATAAGTGACTAAGTTTTTATCCGCATCTATTTTTTTATATTAAAATTCTAATAAAAAACTTATTAAAACCATTTATGCCAATCCCAAGCTTGAATGAAAAAAGTTGAGAGAATTTCTGAAATTTCTAGTTTGCACCCCCACTAAGAAAATCTTTGTGACTCCACCCTTGATCATGGCAATGATGTTTATGGTAATTTCTTTTTATAGACAATTCAAGGTCTTTAATAATTATGTCTATGGAAATCATAGGATGCCAAAATTTTAGTATAGATTATGTGATATAAAAAATATTTAAAATTGAAATATGAAAGTAAAATTGATCCTAAAGCTTTTACTGATTGGTTGTTGGACATAAATAATTTGTTTGAACGAGAAAATATGCCTAACGAAAGTCGAGTAACATTGATAAAAATGAAATTAATTGATCAGGCTAAAATCTATTTGATGAGTATGTAGAATCATACTCATCAAATAGAGAGATTAGGTGATTGTCCTTGTATTATGTACATTAAATTTGTGGCTTCTTTGATGACAAATTAGATCCTCTCTTCACTATAGATGTATGATGTGTTCAATCCAACCAACATTAATCATGGTTTCATTATTCTCTATTTAATGGATCACTTTCTTTTGTGTTTCTTTGTGGCACGTCATATTTCACTCTTAAGAAAACGATTCTATAATCAATTTACATGCTCCAATATATAAATTAATATTAGAGTTTATTGTACTATTATGACAGGAAGTCCAAAATTGAAAATTTTGAATGGAGTTTAGATATAGAAAACTAAAATTCTTTTGACAATCCAATCATATTTTATAGAAGTCTTAAGAGTAAACAATGAGAGAATGGTGGGGTTTTGAGGAAGTGCTCATTTTAGGAGAGCGAAAAAGTTTAGCTTCCTAGCTATAGAAATGGTTCCGGAACTAACTCTTTTGCACCTTCTTATTTTCTTGCTTTAATGAATGCTACATGCACTTTTCAAGGAACAAAATAAGGCATGATATAGTCGGTGGACTTCAGGAGTTGACCAAATAGATCAATTCTATGCTGCCCAGTTTATCCAGTGCTAGGTCATGCCATTATAGCATGCAAGATGAGGAGACAACCACTTTAGAGGTACAAATATTTCATGTCAAGTGCACTTTTAACATTGATGGATCCATCTTGATATGCAGCAGAAGTGCTTTGGAGGTCTCTCGTCATTTTTTAGATCATCTATGATTGTTAAAGTGGTGTTAAATCCTTCGATACTTTAGGAGCTTAGAATGCTTGACTTAGAGATGAGCCACAAATGAGATCCAACTTTTATCACAATTTTAAACAAATGAGAGAACTATTTTATTGGATATAATATTTTGATGTTTGATGAAACATACATTACACTGGATCTGAAGATGCATTACATATGATATAAATACTCAGTATTCCCTTATTCAATCAATAGGAGATTGGACTGACCATATGCAACAAGCTTGCCTTGATCAACATGAAGGCTATCATTAAGGCGCATGAGAGTTTTAGGTTAATACAATAACAAAAAGTTAAAAAATATATTGATACTAAAATACTAAGAGATTGGCCCTCATCCATAAACTTAAGCTGTTGGATTGATAATGGGCTTTACCACTAATGCATCAATGCCAGCTATGGTTCCCTATGATTTTATACTCCCTAACAAAATAGTATTAGAGCTGGGTTTGATTGAGACCGAATGACTCATGTGGTTTGTGGCTCCCATGTATCTTGGTCACCTTCCACCATGGTTCAGTAAATTCAAGAGTGGGTGACATCCATGGCATCACCAAGTGGTTAAGTAGGGGCTTATGATGTATGATACTTGATGTTGAAATTCTTCAAATTGTGAGGGAACGATGGCTATAATATTGAGAGCTCTCACTTAAGGGATATATTGTTAAAACACATTAGAGTAATCGATTAATCCTGCATCAAAAAATCGAAAAATATATTGTTGTTGAAATACTAAAGGGTTGACCCTCACATATAGCTTGAGCTTTTGGATTGAAAAATGATCAGTTTGACCGCTGATGAATGATGGCCAATTTTGATCCCCTTTGGTTCCATACTCATTAATCATTACTGGAAATCATGCCTGGGATCAAAAATCCCTCTCATCAGCTCCTTGCATTGTTTGCATTACATTGGTTCGTATGTAGAAGCATTCCTTCAGAGAAATGAGGAACCAAGTGTTCGTATAGTTGCAGTTATATAAGGGATTCTCTCATATTGAGTATGATTAGACAATCTTGAAGGCTTCCAAGTCATACCCTTTTCTCTGGGGTTTCTCAAAGACAACATGTCTCCATTTAGAGTCTATCATGAATGTGACTGAAGGATTTCAGCATTAACAAGTGCACCAGCTAGGGTTCTAAGAGTTTTGTGGCTTCTTTGATAATAGATAAGATATTTTCTGTTCTTTCGTGGATGTAGGTTTTATTCAAATCAAACCAAATAAATCTTGGTGCCACTATGCTTGATCACTTCCTTTTGTGTTTATGTATCGCACATCATGCTTCCCTTCTAGGAAGGTGTTTTTGCAGTGGATTTAGGCATTCCATTACAACACTACTAAAGCAGTCATGGCAACTTGCTAAATTTGAAGCTTTCTATTTTTCATAAGGGCAGTCTAGGAAGCTCCAAAAAAGACTAATTTGAGACAATGGCATACATGCCACATACGCTGAAATATGGGGTAAAAATATTGGAATATTAACTGGGGTAGTAAGAGGCAGTGGTGAGGATAAGTGGAGAAGATCCAGCAAACAAAGGGCGCTTGTACACTCTGAACACAAGGAACAGAATGTCAACAATCTATAAGATAGAAGAAAGATCATCTCTTAAGAACTATTTTCTTTGACGCATTACATATAATTAACTTCACTAGAAGCAACAAAATACAATGAAGAGATGGTAATAATCAAACAGATGAAGAAAGCATCATCAGAAAGAACAACAAGCCATCTACCATTGAGACCTAAATCATCGATTCATAGCAAATCTAGCGCTCTTATATATCAAGTAGAAAGAACAATAAGCCATTTATCATGAAAAAATAAATATTTAAGAAAAAAAAAACACCAAGTAACAGCTGAACACGACTATATTATCAAACTAAAACAAGATATAATCAACCAGTGCTTGCATGGCATCGAAGAGAAAATAGCTCCTACTGCAGCTAAAAAGAAAAAAGAAACTTAGGCTACAGATCACAAGATGAATCTGGTATTGCTGCAAGAAGAAGAATAGAGAAACAGAAACATTAAAGAAGCACATTTAGATAGATTTTCTCACCTCCAATCCCGCAAATCCCCAAATAAAAAACCAAACAGCGAAGTACACAACGAACAAGATCCCTTTTTCTCCACTCCATTCTAAATTATTGGCAAAACCCTCTCGCCCAAACACGCTTCAAACAAACAAGCGGAGTACAAAGCAAGCGCATTCAGCAAGAACAAGCACCAGGAGATGCCAAATGAGAAGAAAACAAGCCAGCCCATGTCAGTATAATTGGAGCTTTCATCGGATACCACCATGAGACAGAAAGGAGGATAAGAGAAGAAAAAGGGGGCTCCTTGCGCGAGCAATCAGTGGGCAGAAACCGCTTCTGCCCCAAATTGCAATTAAAGTTACGTTTTTGCTATCTTAATCACAAAGAATATGCAAAGGTGCTCTTAAACAGAACGCATGAGAGGAAGGGGGAGGTGAAATGAGAATGGAATAGAGGATGAGGCTGATTCTGTAAGTGGATGGAGAGCTTCCCTTTTACTAAAAGCTCTTAATAATTACTCTAAGTAGAAAGATTTTTTGAATAAGAACTATAATATATCATTTTTAAAAGATAATAGTTGAAAAGCATTATTAAAGGAGATCCAAATTTTATGAATAAATGCTTTCTCCAAAATTATAAGCCGGTAGCATTCCTATCTATGACTACTTAAAGAGTATAACTTACTATATGTCTCCTTTTGTTAACTATCTTATTCAAACAACTTAATTATAAATGTACTATATATGTTATCTTAAAGATTAAGAATAAAATATTATTTAAATTTTTGTTATATACACAAGTTATTACAGTTCCAAATCTTTGATGTGTTTGTCCTAATCTATTCGTCTTCAGGGTCAGTATACCCCTATTTTTTTACTATTATTTTTCAAAAAAAATTTGCGATATAACTAGATTTGTTAAAATGCGATTGTTCTAATAAAATTAATTCAGAAAATTATAATACCCATAATAGTTTGCAGAAGATTCATTTTTATCATGTTAGCGCTACCACTATTTCTACAAACAGCTCTAATCACTCATCTAGACTTAGGTTCATTTGGGACAATTTTTTTACTACTTCTTATAGCTGCTTTATAGTACAAAAATTTTATTTTTTATACTAGAAAGTTGTTTTAAGAAGCAGAAAGAAAGTCATCCCAAACGAAACCTTATAGTCATCAATATCACCTTTAACCGCATGTAATAGTGTAATACTCTAATTTAGAGAAAATTGAATGTTCTTGCATTTTAGATATCTCCATTGATGCCCATATTTAAGTAGATAATTATAGAGTCCTAATTGCAGCTTTAAGGCTTAAAAATTGGCTCAACTACTGCCTACTAAGGCTCAAATTGGCTTCACAATGAATAAAGAGAAGGGTAGGTATGAGCATTATGGATGAGTGGGGACAAAGCTATTGGAGACCCACATGAGAGATGATCGATCTTTGTATGAAGCATTCAGCTTTTAGTGCTTGGTCCCCTACCACCTTCTCAAACGCTTTCTTCCAATGATTCTAGCTAGTTAAAGATAATTCCAAATTATAATATAATGACAATATGTATTAATCTTAGGAGTAACTATATTGGGATAAGTGACAAGAAAATGCAAAGCATGTTAATCTAAAATAAATTAGTAAAAATGTCATTTAATCATTTTTAATGATTTTTTTATTTACATTTTACCTTTTTGTATTTGAAAATATTCACATAATTCTTTTTTTTTTTTTTTTGGAACTTGACATACTATTTTAATATTATACAAGTTAATATCTTAAAAGTTAAAGGGCAAATTTAGCACTTACTGCAAACTATTTGATATGTATGTGCTTATTTTAAAAATATAAGGGGTTAAATGAAAATGTGGAAATCATAATAACACTATACCAATCAATTAATTTAATCCCTCTCTAAATAACATTCAATATCCTTATATAATTTATATCATGATGGGCTTGCAAATTATTGGATTTACTTTGAGATTAGCATTTTAGATGAAAATTTGTACGTCACTAATCTCAGAATAAATAAAATAATTTTAAAGTTCATTTTTCTGATATAATTTATATCAGAATATTTAGAAACAATTTTTTATTTTATATAATCTCCTTAATTTGGATGAATTTTCAGCTGATAAATTTATGTGGGGACAGTGAACATTGCCAGCTTGATCGTGCCTTTCATGAAAACTTTGACACAAAATATCAATGTCAAGTCATTTTAGCCCCTTAATTATGAATGCTGAAATCCAAATTTAAAAAAAAAATACTAATTGACATAGAAAATGTTTTTATATGATATGTAAACACATGACATATCTTAATATTTTCTATTATGTTATAATAAATTTCATAATAATATCTTCATAAATTACACTAATTATATATAAAAAAATTAAATATTTTATCATTTTTTAATAAATTTTACTACAAATATTTTCATCATTTTTTGTATTATATGTTAATCAAATTAAAATCATATAATTTTATATAATTCACATACAACAAAAATAACACATTATCATCACTCATTTTTTTCTCATAAAAATACAAAAATAATAATATTGTACATTATTAAAGTTATGGCCTACACTCAACATACTATGATAAATGATTTCAATAAAGTTCTCATAATACTAATTTGGTTAATTATCAGCCAATTGTATTTATCATTGCATGATTCTCACATTAAGGTTTGGTTTGAGATAGCTTTCTTACTGCTTTTTAAATAGTTTTTTAGTACAGAAATTAAATTTTTTGTGCTAAAAAACTGCTTTAAAAAGCAATAAAAAAATTTATTCCAAACGAAATCCAAATCCAATGTAGCAGTGGAACCTACCAGGAAGCTTCATCATGGCTGCTTGAAGATGCTGTGATTTTTGGCTAAGGCATGCTGACAGCTTGGAAACCAAAAGAGAATCAAATGGGCAAGTTGATTGATTATAATAATCTCAACTATACAGCCAAAAAAAAAAAAGAAATTATTAAAAAATATGTGAACTGAGACATTTCATATAAAACATGAAATGTTTTCCTTCTCTGCTGTCATGTAATTTAACTTTATCTTTTATTACAGTATAAACATTTTAGAACTGATATGAGGTAAATAATGCAGCATTTACATATTTATCCCTCAATTTTTATGTATTTATATATTTAACATCTACATTTTGATATTTATTTTTATAACATTTTAGTGTAATAATCACATCAAAGTATAAACATGAAAAGATGTATTTATTGTTAGAAAAGTTAATGTTAGAGGTATATTTTATGTAAAAAGTAAATATCAAATTTTAGGTATTAGATATGTAAATATATAAAAATTGTGTGGTATGTATGTAAATCTCTGATGATTTATCATTAATCAAATTGGGCTCGATGACAAGTTTTAAATTAAGGTTTCGTTTAACAAAGTTTTTGGCCACTGTTTTTTTGTTGCTTTAAAAAAAAAAAGTTTGCGCTACAAAACTGCTGTAGAAAGCAGTCCCAAACGAAGCATAAGAAAAATCTAACAAGTGAGAGATTATTACGCGCGGAGACCGAACACAAAGAACCGTTCGTTTTTGTCTCTGTGAACAGTAAAAGTACTGACTGTGTTTTTATTGTTCACAGAAACAAACCGGACGGTTCTCTGCATCTGATCTCCGCACATAATAATTTCTCCCAACAGGTAGTGTACAAATGTGAAGTGAAAGGAGCAGTTAGGAGTACTAGTAAAGCAGCATCTTTGCTTGCTGTCAGCCATGTGCAATAATGCAAGCTTCATAAGTTTGGGTTATATTCCCTGAGAAGAAAGCTTTTATTCTATGCTTTTGAATTATTCACATTTCCATCTTTTGGTTAGATAACTTAAGTGTCTGTTGAAGCATTTTACTGTATACAGTAAAGCATACGGATTTTTTTTTTTTAAATCTGCAAAAGAAACAGCACCAGCATGAAAAATAAAAATGTAAAGCAGTAATAAAAAAAGATTAAATCATCATTAAATTTGTTAGTTTTGTTCTTTTGTTTCATTGCCAAATAATTTTTTACCCCTCATAAAGCTTAAGAGAGAACGCTAACCACCATAAACAACATTGCTTAATTCATCCAAAACGTGATTTGATTTGAGTAGCTAAAGGAAGAATTTTCAATTTTCTAGCCTCTTCTTGTGCTCTGCTAGGGTTTCGCCCTAGCCGCCCTTGTATTTACTCCTGCGATCGATTCTCTGGTGATTTTGGCCATAGATTGAGGGATCGCTCTGCTTGGGCTTCTGCCTCTACATTCATTCGAGGGAAGTTTCCTTATCTTTTCGCTTCTGCCTGTTTTTTATTGTATTTTGCCTTTGGGCTTTTGTTCAATGTGAGTAGGTTTTCTTTTTGTAGGCTTTGTGTGTGTTGTGATGCTTCCTCCGAAACATCTACTACCATAATGTCCAATCTTTTTCTTAAATGTTCTGATCCTGGTTTTTTGGCTTCAAAGAACCAGTCTAAGTCCTTTAAGGAGGCCTTGGCTAGATCTAAGTCTTTAAAAGTTTTTTCGGATCTTAAGCAAACTACCCATTGTGGTTTTCCTGCTCTTTGGATCTCTTATCCAAGCGCTAGCTGCCCTATTTGAGTTTGCGTTGGTCGAGAAATTCCTTTTCGACGACCTCTTTTGGACTTCATCAAAAAAAAATTTCTTTTCCCTTAAACTCACTGGGGAGTTCTCTGTTACTTTGTTGGATCCCCAACACGTTTTGATCAAGCTTGCCAACGATTTAGACTATAGCTGGAATTTTGCTCGCGGATCTTATCATGTGAACAATTATTTTATGAAATTAATTAAATGGACTCTGATGTTTGATATTTCTACTCAATCTCCCATTGTCCCAGTTTGAATTTCCTTACCTAATCTTCCGCCCCATTTGTTTTCTCATCGCATTTTGCAAGGGTTAGGATCTTTTTTTGGTCGACCTCTTCAACGGATAGTGCTACTGCTTCTAGATCCTGTCCCTCTGTTGTTTGAATACTTGTTGAATTAGATGTTACCAAAAATTACCCAAATTTTGTTTGGAATGTGCCTAAAAAATATGGTTATCAAAAAGTTATTTATAGTGTTTTCCCTGACTTCTATGATCATTAAAAAGCCTTAGGGAATAAGAAAACTGTTTGTTACCACCTGTATCCTCACTTGAGGAAACCGACCGTCCATAAACCTAAGCCTGTGGTGACTACTAATACTGGGAATGAACTTATTACCAAGAATGCTTACCCAACTCCTAATGTTATAAATGATGTTCTTGAAGCTAATACCTTTATTAATCCGGTTGATGAAAATTTGCTTAGGGGTGAAACTTTGGATAAAGAAAATATTGATGGGATTGACCTTCTTGTTGTCTTACCGGTTATTTCTAATAATAAAAATGGTGACCATAACACTAAATGCAATGTTTCCTCTAAAGAGCATGTTTTGGTGGATCCTAATACAGTTTCTGATAATACTAACCCCTCTCCTTTTAAGGGAGTTGGGGTTAATTTTACTGAAATTAACTCTAAAAAAGCTTTTTTAAATGTTCTTTCTGAGTCATCAGAGAAGATTTTCTCTTCTGATAATTCTAATTGGGAAGAAGGGGAAATTCAATCGGATGCTGAATTAAGTTTTTGCTTACTAATAAATCTAAGTTTATTTCTATCCATGGTTCTCTGAAAGATTTTAAGCTGGCGTCTTGTAAAAAAAAGAGGAGAAATCATCAAAAGATGAAGCAAGATTTATAAGTATCTGATTCTTGGCTTACGAGATTAAGAGCTACTAATAAATCTAGTTTCTTATGATTAAGTCTCTTATTTGGAATGTTATGGGAGTTTGTATTCTCTTATCTCATGCTAGTATCCGCAACCTTTGCAAAATTCACAAAATTGCTTTTTTGGCTATTCTGAAACCTTTGGTTAATGCTTCTAAAATTTCTTCTTGTCAAAATCAATTGAGTTTTCATGCTTCTTATGCTAATTCTAATAATAAAATCCGGTAGTTTTGGAATGATAATATTAATCTCTCTATTATTGTTGACTTTGGGCAAGTTGTTCATTACAATTTTCTTATTAACAATATTCTTATTATGGGTTCTATTTATTATGTGAGTTGCACTAAATCAGGTAGAATTCCTTTATGACAACACTTGCAAGATTTTGCTTGTTCTTCTAGGGGTCCTTGGTTTGTGGGGGATGACTTTAATATCATATCTAATGCTTCTGAGAGGATTGGGGGTTCATCTCCAAATCTCTCTGCTATGGAAGAATTTAAAAACACGATTATGGAATGTGGTCTTTATGATATTGGTTTTGTTGGGCCCAAATTCACTTGGTCTAACTACATATTTTGGAAATGATAGAGAGAATTCCATTTAATTTTGAATGGATTTCTCTTTTTCAGAATTATTCTGTGGAGCATTTTAGTATAACTGTTTTTGATCACGGCCCTCTCCTTCTTTGTGTTAAGCAAACTATTCCTAAAGGACAATTTACTTCTTTTCGCTTTCAAATTATGTGGCTCCATTCTAATGAAATTTTTGAAAGTGGTTGAGCATAATTGGTTGGCCCCTCTTTCCTTTTATGATGGTCAATGACATCACTAGATTTGCTCTTAAGACTAAGCGTCTTAAGCAAGTGATTAGATGGTACGAAATAAGCATAATTTTGGCAACATTTTTGATAACGCCACCAAAGCTAAAAAAGAGGTCATTTAGCTAATTTTATTTTTAATAGGAGTGAGGCTAATAAATCCCTTTTAATTAATGCTAAAAATTCTCTTTATAACCTGCAATTTATGGAAGAATAATTTTGGTGCCAGAAAGGCAATGCTAAACTCCTCTCTGATGGAGATATAAATACTAAGTACTTTCATGCTCGAGCTAATAATAGGAAAACTATTATTCATCAAATAAAGTTGGATTGTGGTTCTTGGGTGGAGGATGAGGATTTTATATCTGAATCTGCTATTTCTCATTTTAAGGCTCTTCTTGGTGATACTAGGGAAGTGGTGAATATTTCTAATCCCCATTGTATTCCTACCATCATTAATGTTAATGATAATGCCTGATTTTTTAAATGTCCTAATGAGGTTGAGATTCACAACACCTTAATGGAAATGAACATGGATTCGGCTGTTGGTCCTGATGGCTTTACTACTATTTTTTTTTTCAAAAGTATTGGCACATTATCAAAAGTGATTTATGCAAAAGTTATCATGGCTTTTTTCAATGGCATGGATATTCCTAAATTTTTTATGAGTACTTATGTAGTTCTTATTCCCAAATGTGATAACCCTAAGTGTTGGAATGATTTTAGACTCTTTAGTTTAAGCTCTACCTTTAATAAAATACTCTCTAAGATTCTTGCTTCTATATTGGATTTATTTTTCCCAAAATTATTTATGTTAACCAAATTGGTTTAACAAGGGGAGAAGTATCTCTAATAATGTGTTGCTTGCCCAAAAACTCATTCATGATATGAATCATAAAGTGACTAGTCATAATGTAGTCTTGAAGCTAGACATTTCTAAAGCTTATAATAACATAAATTGGTCTTTCATTTATTGCATTTTGAAGGTTTTTGGTTTTAATGATTCTTCTCTTTCTTTAATTAGCAATATTATTAAAAATGTTTGAAACTTTATTATTATCAATGGTAAAACCAAAGGTTTTTTAAAGCTTATCATAGCATTAGGCTGGGTGATCCCTTAACTCCTGTCTTATTCATCATTGTTGTTGAATATCTTTCTAGAGACCTCATTGAGATATTTGTTAAATATAAAGGATTGGCTTATATTAATTTTGGTGGTATGAATGTTTTGTTATTTGTGTTTTGCGGATGATTTTATTATCTTTTGTAATGCCTCTCTTAAGAGTATAAAAAAATTTATCACTTCCTCAAGGACTTTGGAAATCAAAGTGGCCTTCTCCTAAACAAGAAAAAAAGCTCCTTTATTCCTGGTAAAGGTACAAGTCAAAGTCAAATTAATTCCATTGATCATTATACTAGTTTCATCAAGCAGTACCTTCCTATTTTCTATTTAGGTACCCCCTTTATAAAGGTAAAAAAATGTTTCTTTTTTATAACATTTTTCAAAATATCCTCTCCAAATTATCTACTTGGGAATTCAAACTTCTTTCTATGGGGTCACCTCTAGAATCCTATCTACCTGGTGGATGGTTCTGGGTCAAAGATACTGATGAGGATATTAGTTACTTAAGTGGGAGAGATTGTGAAACCTCTTAAGTAAAAAGAAGTTAAATTCTTAAACATCGAGGCGTATTTTGTTGTAATTGTTGGAATTTCATTAAAGAAACTCCGCAGTTAAGCGTACTCTTCTCAAAGAAATTTTTGGATGGGTGACCTCCTGGGAAGTTATACCAACAAGAAAAAACTATGAGGCCTTTAAGACAAAGCAGATATCTTGATAGTTAAGAGTTTGGACTGTTATACTATGTCTATTTACCTTTTCAAACTATTCACCCTTTTAGGGAGGTTTGCAATAAAATGGATAAGCTTTTTAATAATTTTTTGGGGATCTTCCCAAGATTCCAAGAAGATTCATTGCAAAGCCTAGAACTCTTGCACTGGTTCTTTTGGTGAGGATGGGGTTAGTTGCAAAGCCACCATTGATATGATCAATTGCTTTTCTTTTAAGCTTTGATGGAAATTTCGTACTAACTCTTCTTTATGGGCCAACTATATGAATTTCAAATATTGCAAGGATACACATCCCTCTTAATATTGTTTAAAAAGACGACAATCTCCGGGGTGGGCGAGGATTTATAAAGCTAAATGATTTGGTGAGAAAATCATTCAATGGGGTATCCTTATTCTGGCAAGATAATTGGATGGGAAATGGCTCTATTGATTCTTTATTTTACACGCATTCTCTTTCTAAAAGTTTCATATTTCATTTTGAATGGTAATTGGAACTTGAATCGTTTGTTTGACTACATCCTGCTTTCTATGACTAATGTTATTTGTGACATCCCTATTAATTTGTGCAGTAAAGAGCAGCCTATTTGTAATATTACTAACAACGGTGAGTTTAATACTAAAGCTACTTGGAATTTCTTCAGGAAAAAATCTAATTATAACTCTATTTATCATAAAATTTCGAATTCTGTCATTCCTACTAACATCTTTGTCTTCTCTTGGAGAATTATTCATGGTTTGATCCCTGTGGATGACATACTCAGGAACAAAGGTATGTACATTACCTCTAAATGCCAAGGTTACTCTCATTATGAGAATATTAAGCATGTTTTTTTTTTGGATGGGGTTGATTGCTATTAATGTTTAGTATACTCTAGATAAAGTCTTTGGCATTAACATGAACTATTTCAACACTACTTTCCTTTACTTGTTAACTCAGTGGTTTCATAATAAGTCAGCAGGTCACATTCTTATTGTGGTTCCCATGGTAGTTTTTTGGCTTCTTTGGTCTGAAAGGAGCAATTGCAAACATCATAACACCAAAATGTATTTTGAGAGGATCATTATCGCTCTCAAAAATAAAGTTCATCAATTGGTTTATGCTAACCTTCTTCGTCTAACATTTTAGAGGTAATGCGAAGCGGAACTTATTTTTTTAAATCTCTTGTGCTTTACAAAATAAGATTTTTGTTTCTAGAATAGTGTGTTGGAAGAAGCCTTCTATAACTCATGTCAAATTAAACATTGATAGTTCAATTTTCAATTCTGAGGCTGGTGGTGGTGGTATTGTTAGAGACCATAGTGGTGATATGATGTTTGCTTTTGCTTCTTTCATTCCTAACTGCAAGGTGATATTTGTTGAAGCTACAGTTCTTTTGATTGGCCTTAATTTTTTGTTTGGAGCATAACTTATTGAACATTTGGATTGAAACTGATTCTTTACTGATGGTTAATATTATTAATTCAAAAAAATTATTATAATGCTTCTCTTTACCACCCTATTAGGAAAATTTGTTCCTTCTAAACAAGGTGGATTATGTGATTTCCTATATTTGGAGAGAGGTAACATTTGTGTGGATTGACTTGCTAAAAAGGGGGCCTTTAACCACTCCAACGATATTTGGTATAATATAAATGAGTTACATGCTTTGAGGGGTATGATTTGGTTAGACAAGGTTGGTATGCCTTATATCAAGAAAAAGTTTTCCTCTTCTTCCTGACTTGAGTTATCTTTTTTAAATGATTGTTGTTTCTAGTTATCCTTTTATGGAGTTTTCTTTTTCGATGTGGCTTCCCCTGGAAGGGGCCTTTTCTGTGTTGGTTTTCCTTCAAGTAGATGTTTGCTCTGTGGCTGGTTGTCTTTGTTATTTTACTGGCTGGGTGGTTGGTGTTAGTTTTGGTTTTCTGGGTGGTTCTCTATTGGTTGGGTTTGTTGGAGTTGTGTTGTTAGCTATGGCTTTTGGGTCTGCTGGGTTTATTATATGGTGGCTGTATTAATTTTCTTTTTTGGTGTTGGCTAGTGGTGGTTCTTCTTCTGGTTAGCATTTTGGTAGCTTAGTTGTTTCCTTATGGGTGTTTGTTGGGTGATTCTCTAGTGGCTAGGCTGGTTGGCGATGTGATTTTGGCTGTGGCATTTGGGTATGCTGGGTCTTTTCCAGGTGGCTATTTTTGTTTCAGTTTTGTTGGCTGGTGGTGGTTCTTCCCCTGGTTGGCATTTGGGTAATAGACTGTTTCGTTCTGGTGGTGGGGTTCTAGTTTCTTTTTGGTCCATTCTCTGTTGTTTGATTTGTTTTGGCTGATGTTAATTTCTTCCTATTTGAGATCTTTCTTTGTAGGGTTTGGTTCGGTGAGCTTTTTGGTCTTGGTTGGGTGTCTGCTCTTCATGTTTGGTCTTTATTGCTTTTTGTATTTTTTTGCAGGCTCGATCACATTCTTTGGCTTTCTTGATCAAATCTTTGAACCAAATCCTTTTGATTTTTTTGGCCCTGCCTTCTTATTGTTTTTGTTCTTTTTAATCTATAACTAGTTAGGGATCTTAAAGTCTATAAATTTTTTTTATTGTAGCTCTCTGAGCAGTTACTAAATTTTCGATCCCTTTAAGGACCTTGTAATCCATTTGATTAATTAACACATAAGCCCACTGTGGGTTTTACAAGAAAAATGAAGAATTTTCATTTACTTTAACAGTTATAGAGGTAGCATGATTTAAAACTTGGTCAGAAAAACAATTCATTAGGAAGAAAGAGACATAGGGAATAAAATGCTTAATAAAGATCCATTACAACCCAACAGTCATAAATATCCATTTAAATGTCTATGAGTTTCCATACTATTAACTTGAAAATCACTATCAAACAAGATGTCTTTAGTTTTGAACTTTTTGATGTCCACCTCACTCCCTTCACCCAATTGATGAACAATTATTTTAATGTAATTAATTTGCAGTGATTTTTATATACACAATTTGTATATATTATCTCTTATATATTCCTAAACTATTTTATCTAGTATTGGGAAGTGATCGATGAGATCTACAAATTTTCATCATGATTGATCCATGTATTTGATCTCCTTGCCTTATATAATCCTATGCATGCATGGTGTTATTACCATGGGCTTGATTATTGAACATGCTACATGAAATTCAATGTCCTACATGACCTAACATGATGCATGCATGACCTATATACATATATATATTTCCTTTTGACTTCAATGATGAATAGCAAACTAAGCATGACTACAACATCTTTAACTAACAATAACATATAAAATATAATGTCTAATCATTGCAACTATATATGACAAAAAAAAAATAATTATAGCCATTGAGATGCTCAACAACTATAAAAATTAATGAAATGACCAACCTTGCATTCCTTATGGAACAATAGCAATCTGTCATTCATTAAATTCCCACTTTATGTTTACCTACTTTTGTATTTGTATCCAAGCAATGAGACATTTCTCATTTTATTCCAAATTAAAATGTAGTTTTTGTTAATAATTGTGATTTAACTCATTTTTCAAAGTGAAATATTAAATTAAAATAATGGTACTAATTAAGAAATTTTTCATATTTTTCATTTTTATTTACTTTAAAAATAATTTTTATTAAAAAAATATGTTAATAGCTAATTAACTAATTATGCTATCATTTATACTATCAGAATATATATGCAACTAATTTGAAGTTTATATATAATTTTGCCAATTTTTATGCATTATTTTCAAGAAATTTTTGTACTACAAAGCTGTTTTAGACAACAGTAAAAAAAGTATCCTAAATGAAGCCTAAGAAAAACTTGTGAGAACTCATAAAATAATATTTCGTTATAGACATATTAAATGTAACAAAAAATGTGGATGTTATGTGATTGTTATAGCTTAATAACTCTTAAAATTTGGATAAGTAATAATCAATTTTTTTTTAATTTTTAGGCTAATGACAAGGAAGCAAGTTATTTCATGTAAAGTTATGAGTCAATTTTGAGCCTAATGCCAATTTGTTTGGAGATTTATTTGAGTAACCTTATATCATAATATATTAATGTGGATAATTAGTCACTATATAAATAAAATTTTATTTTTATTTAAGTTATTTAATTAGTTTTAGGGCGCACAAAAAGCTTGTTGTTTGTGATAATTTGTATTCAACACGCTTAGAACTTTGTGTCCAACTTGCTCGTTATGAAAACTAGCTATGTTTGGCTTTGTTTGAGACGGCTTTCTTCTTAAAGCAACTTTTTAGTATAAAAATTATAGTTTTTCTACTTAAAAGTTACTTTAAAAAGCAATAAGAAAGCCGTCCCAAACGAAGCTTTAGACAAACATTTTGAGCCCATTTTATAAAAAAGTCAAACAAATAGATATGTATTCGATCATATTCTGCTTGTTATTTGATACAAATTATTTTACTTGATATATGTTAATGAGTTAATCACATGTGACCATTGTAAGCTTACTTTAAAAAGAAGCTTGAAACTTTTTATATTTTTTTCATAATTTTTATTAAATTCGAGTCAATCATGATCATTAGGGTTAAAACGATCATACGAATATAATATTTACGAATAATTTTGAATATGAATTAAATTTGAATTAAAAAATGAATAAGCATGAATATATCAAGCTTATTCCAGCTCGGCTCATTTACACCCCTATAATAGAATTGATTAGAAATTTGAATAAATTAAATAAAAAAAAGTTTGTAGATTAAGTTATGGACATTGGGCCAAGTTTTAGTGGGCTTTTCCAACAACCCAAACTTTTGTTTTAAAGCTTTAAAAGATTTGGGCCACGTGAGGCTATATATTAAAGAGCCCTAAATCGACAATATTAGGCCTATGTAAGAGTAAAATCTGCAAACCAGATCAGTAAGCTGAGATATTGTTGGGTCAAATATTGATCTCAAATTAAATATAAATTCATCCCATATCAATTTCATGACTATCAAATATATTAATAATATCTTTTTTAATTACTTTGATTGCATAAAAAAAAATATCATAGGTATGATAAAATATTTTAAGAGACATAATCCTTAAATCAGGCTTTTTCCTTGATGATTTTTTTAATAAAATTATTAGTTTTTAGGACAACTTTCTTAGTATTCTGTAAAGCTATTATAGAGAAAAATAACTTTTTAAAACTATTATAGAAAGTAGCTTTTTAGTATACTTTTTTGTTAAAGCAGCGAAAAAATAGTGACCCAACAAAAATTGTGGTTGCGGTCTGAAAAGCAAAGCAGTAAGAAAGATATCCCAAACAAAGCCTAAGCTATTAACATAATGGCTATACACATACGAGGACCTAAAGCTACAGAAAAATATCTTCTTGAGTAAAAGCCACTTAAATGATTAGAACTCATAATTAGCATTAAATTAATAATAATAAAACAAAACCCTAAATCTTTAGCCAACATTGTCCATCACCTTCATCTAGCAATAAAACTTGCTAGAAGAAAAACACAAGAAAACACAGAAACAACCAATCTACTTTGGGTTAAAATGTTGGCAAAAAGTGCAAACAAAATTTGGATGATTTTCACTAATGTATTTATATAATATTGTTTTCTTGCAAATTAGAAGTTTAATATAGTTTTTTTGATATATATCACAATATTGCATGTGATCTATCGCATAAAAGTTGCATTTGAGTCGAGTTTAGATATTCTATGAGATTATTTAGGGGTTATTTGGTTTACGAAAAAAATAATGCAGAGTAATATGAATGCAGTGTAAAAGAAATATTGTGTTTGGTAGTTTTGAAATTATTTGAATGAGTATAAAAGGAATGCAAAAGATTATTATTATTATCGGTTCGAAGTAAAATGGATGTAATGTAAAGAAAATGATGGTGGTGATCGACGGTAGTGGCCAGCAATATGTTGGTGATGGTGGATGGTGGTGGCCGGTGGTCGACTAGCCATTGGGGACGATGGAGAGTGGTAGAAAAATATGCTCGTTATTTTATTTCTTGGAGAATATAGCTAAAAGTTTTCCTCTAACCAAAACACCTCCAATTTTGACAAAAAGTACTTGTTTAAATCAGTCTCAACCAACAACAATTTAAAAAAGAGCTGAATAAGCATTGATTAAAAGTTGGAATAAGATTGAAATCATATCTGAAAAAAGTTCAGACTTATTCGAACCTTGCTTGAGTCTTATTCGGACTCAATACAAGATGACTTCAATATAGTTCAAATATTTGGCAAATTATGATCAAACAAAATTTAAATAAGGCCGAACATTATTTGAATAAATTTCAAACAAATAGATACAACATGGTGTGATCGAGTGTCTTGAATGGATCAGACTAAAAGAGTAAAACATCAGAGAGAATTTAGAGCAAACATAACATTGCAAATTCAACTACAACCATTCAGGGGCATTAGTTCTAGAATAATAGTTGATTCAAGCAAAAAAAAAAAATGCAATTAACTTAGCTACAACCATTTTAAAAATAAGTTTAATAAGAGAATAAATGTACATAAAGAGCTAATTTTTACATCGTAATTATCATAGGATCTATAACTCAACATTTAGGGGTGTAGAGTCGAGTCGAGCTTAAGTTAGGCCTGACTCGAGCTCAACTCGCTAGCCAAATCCCTAGCTCGAGTTTGACACATCCCACTTCGAACGGCTCGTTGAGCGGCTCGCGAGACCATAAACGATTTGAGCACGCGGTAGACAAGATTCTGCGATTCGAGCACCCAGCACGTTCGCGTCCTGCACGCCTTGCTCCATGTCCAAGAAGATTTATGAGAAAAAGATTATGATCTTCTATTTAATAGCCTTGATTGCTTAAGCAATGAGAGAAGCGATAACAAAATAGAATCATTATTCCCTTCAAGGTTAGCAATGTGATGCAAAAAGAATCACAATCATGCAACTTCATGGAATCCATAAGAAATGAGATCTCACATAAATCCAATAATTTGTATACCAATTCATTTGAAAATATATGAGTTCTATATTACTTAATGACTTCAAGTACTTCTAATCATCTTTAATGGCATATATAATTTCCACATCAGACAAATTAAATGCCTCCTTTCTCTTGAACTTAATAGTAAATTGAGACTATTGATCAATATGTTGGAACCATAGGTCTTTGGGCAGCACCAATTTTGCTCCCTTATTAAGTAACATGAAAAATCAATATGTTGTAAGAAAATTAAGTTAAAAAAGCTTATTGAAATGATAGTAACTTACTTTCAATAAATTAAAAGAATTCTCACATTATCATTTAACAATGTAGTTGGAGTATTCTACTCCCATAACTACTTTATTCTTTCAATGCCAACTCCTATCCCTCTCTCCTTGAAGTTGTCTACCAAACTTGATATCTAATATTTAAAGGCAAATATTTGATTATTATCTATTAGGAAAAGATAATCAATGGTATTTGGATCAATAAACTTGTGCCTCTTCTTTGGTGGATCTATGAAATCCTCACTACAGGAAATTAAAGTATAATCGATAAAATTTCTAGCAAAATTTTTGATAAACTTACAGGTAGAAATTCCACCTAAATTACATGGGAGAATTTTCGCCAGTAATTCCGTCTAAAATTCCAGCGAAAAAATTTTGCCAGAAATTCTGTTAGTAAATAAGTGTCCAAGTGGAATTTTCGACAAATTTTTTGTCGAAAAATGTTATTTAATTTTTGATGAAAAAATCAATCAGAAATTAAGCCGTAAAAGATAGTATTTTGTCCCCATTTCACGAATTTTATCTCCTGAAAAGCTCTCTTGGCATCTCTGTTGCCATGCACCGTTCAAGGTCGTTTCTAGATCGTTTAGCTCTATTTCTTCAATTTTTAAAATATAAAATTTCATCTATTTAATCATTTTCAATTTTTTTAGATTCATACGTTAGATTTTGTTTAAAATGAGTTATAGTTATTTTAAGGATTTTTATATTTCTATATTAAACAACCTTAGAATGGTTTTTCATGTTGAGGACAATTAGATTTATTATGTTGTAATCATTGTGATGAACTCTTTTATTTTTTGTTTTTTTTTTGGCAAAGAAATTCAGAACATATATTTGTTTTATATATTTGTATAATGAATGGTTTTTTATCATTGGGCTGGGTTTCTTTCTTTTGCTTAGTTGGTTGATCTCTATTTATTTTCAACCTGGTGTGATTGGTTGCAGATTCTGTTTCGTTTCTGCTACTGGTTTAGGTTTTGGGTTCTTACTTTTTGTGGTTGGCTGATTGCGGTTTTCTGTATATATGTTAATGTTGACCATTCGATTTATTTCAAGGATGGTGTTTTCAACCTTCCTGTGGGGGCTATTCTGGACATCATTTTCGATGTTTTAGATGATGGTTGGATTGTTGTTTACTTATCAGCTGGGTTGGCTACGGATTCCGGTTTCGTTACTCCTGCTTTGACTACAAATTATGCTCTGAGTACTTCTATTACTAACATTTTTAATGTATTAACTGTTTTGATTAGGTCTTTTACTCTTGTGTTACATTACCAGTCACGTATCTCTTATGAGTAATCCCTTTTTGAGTTTGTGGATGGCTGATCATGACTGGAATGCTATTAATCCTGTATCCTTTTGGTTTTTAATGTTGTTCTGTGCCAATATAGCCTATATTCTGCTTTATATATTTGGGTTTTGCAGTCCTAGCTTTTTGCAGGTTATCGAGAACGACAATTCGGGGGATAAGCTGGACTTTTTTGGTAGGAAATTGGGGCTGAAAGTTTTATCTTTTGTCTTCCTTTTTCGGATTCTGTCCTCTGGCAGACCTAGAATGTTTCTAGGATTTTTTGTAATCAGTAGAATTGGGAACCATCGGCTCTTAGATTTTCTTTTATTTCATGTTGTAGCTCCTTCGAGCATTAGCGAGCTGAAGGTTCCCCTTAAGGACCTTGTAACCTCTTTTTTAATTAACTTGTAGGCCCCACAGCGAGTTTTCCCAAAAAAAAAAAATCAATGTTAGTTAAAATTATCAGTTTTGAGTTATATTGGTTTGTTAAAATGTGTTGTTATTATATACTATGAATTAGTAATTGTATCCATGAGAAAAGAAGTTGAGGAGTTTTTTTTTTTTTTTTGAATTTTTTGCTACAAATTTTTGACGAATTTTCCATGGGTAAGCTTTGATATCAAAAAGAATGAAAAAAATCGATGAAAAAATTTGTCAGAAATTCTAGCGGTTTTTTGTCGGAATTTTTGATTGATTTTTTAGCCATGTTTTTTATCATTTTTTGAATTTTTGATGATTTTTTTCATTCATCGGTTAAACAAGCAATTTTCCGTCGATAATCCACCAAAAATTCGTTGAAAAAAATTCTGATCAAAATTTATTCTGTTAGGAACCTTTTTCCTATGCACATTTTGATAGTGAAAATGATTCCGCCGGAAATCATAATTTTCAACGAAAATTCTTAGATTATCGACGGATTTTTCTGTCTGAAATAGCTCATTTTATTGTAGTGCGTCAATCAAAAAAAAAAAAAAAGTTTTAGAGTCCTTTTAAATCATATAACATTTGCATTACTCGTTATAATTTAAACAAATGGATTGGCCTCCTCTTTATTTATACATGCAATATCATTGCGCTAATTCTTTAAATCCTCCATATCTGGGTTTATACGCTCAATGTCTCAAGTTAATCCTTTGACTCCTCACCCTTCTTCCCAACACATATAATGGCAAAGGGTTGAACCTCGGATTCCTCTATCTCCTCTTTTGTTGCACCTCATTAAAGATTTGGTTTGCAGCAGGCACCTTCTCACTTTTCTCCTCCTCCTCCTTGCTCTTATAAAATGGCCTATGTAAAAAAGAAAATATTATACAAGATTAGTTCGAACATCCAACTTATGTTCTAACCATTTTTAATTATTCTATAATTTTATTTAGATATTCAATCTTATTTAACCACTTCTTAATTCTAAAATAATGATAGAAATATGCTTCATCCCTTATCAAGATATAATAATTTGGCTTATATTTGGTTGTAATTTTGTTACCTTTCCTACTCTCACATAAAAAATAGTGGCACTCAATTTCTTCTTTCTGATCTTAATTATGATGGGCTAAGGGAAAGCATGTATAATAAACTTATGTAAGTCTTCCTCCTCAACTCTATACATCATTTTAGGATAGATAGAATCATATAACAAAGAGAAAAGAAAAGAAAATATTAACACCTTATATGCATTTGCTTATTAGATGTTTATATCTTATGCTAAAAAAAAACATTTATATATTTATTCATAAGCTATGATAAAAAAATCTTGGTCATGAGCATAATGTTGCTCTTTAAGCTCAGCATTTTTAATACTCTATTCCCAAGAAATTTATCACATCTTTTTCATAGGTTTTGAATGACTTCATATGCCTAATATTGCAATCATATTGCATATCCTATTATAATATATTAGCCTGGGACACTCTTTCTTAGTTTATATGTCTTATATACACCATGTCCCTCCTCAATGCTCATAGTGCCTCCTCCCAACCCAAAGATATTTAAAAATGCATCCTCATCTTTAATCATGAGAACCATTTTAGTGAATACATCATTGTGCATATCATGGTTACGAAGGATACTATTTATAAAGAAGCACAATGACAGCTTTTATAAATCATCTTTATTAATGCACTTCTTGAAAATATTTTTAAGATATGTATATTTGAAATACTTGTTTCCACCAAAGTAGATCTCAAATAGCCTTCTACTTGTTGTTATCCTCTTAAACTCAACATCATTTGGGAACTCATATGAATTAAACCTAATCACTAATGCTACTTTGTAATCCCAAAGGTTATGTTCTTCCATCTAATGTTAAACATAATGGAGTACTTACCATTCTCATAATCATTAATCATCATTAGTAATAATTGATGAATTTAGCACTCAAGAATTGCATTTCAAGTGTTCTAACCATATTCCCAAAGAAAGATTGCTCAATCTTGGTGATGAGATCATTAGCTTTAAATTTTCTTAAGTAGTTTTCCATAATCTTCTGACACTGTATATGACTCGAGTCAGATAATATCTCTCTCTCAAATGGAAAGATTATATCAAATATTTGCATACATAGTACAACAACTAAAATGCATAAATCCTAAAAGTATCTTCAAACCATATTCAATAATGATTGAACAATCTTGGATCATAATCAAACATTGTTCAACAATGATTAAACCATCATAATTGAATAAAGTGTTCAACCTATTCAATGAGTATTAGTAATATCTTTAACTCAATATTTAGAAATATTTAAACAAACTTTGATGTATTATAGCCTTGTTTGAATTTATTTGAATCTTATTTGAACTCTTGATCAAACTTTCATCCACCTTCTTCGAAGATAATTTGACATGATTGATAAATGGTTGAACATAGGTTTAAGCAAGTGATCAAATATGGCTAGAATAAGTTCGAATAAATGAAATTAGTTGTAATATTGCTAAATTGTGAGTTGAGGACTTTACTAGGTCTCATTAAACCAAGCAAATATTTTAAAATTTGATTGTATAAATTTTGATCAAGTTTAAAGGTTGTTAAGGTTATTCAATAATAATTTAATCATTATTTTAATAGTAAATATATTTTAAAGATGGCTCTAACATGAAAACTAGGAGGTAAATCGAAGGCTAATGGTTGAGGAGGGTTAGAGTTTAGAGTGTGAAACATATTTTTAACCCTACAAGATAAATAAAAAAAATAATCACTCACCTTCGATGACAACGAATAAGAACATCCCCTATGTATGAATTTTTGTCACATGAAGTAGGTGCACTACTTTAAATCGCCAAAAATAGATAACCTATCAAGAAGAAGAAGGGTCAAGGAGCTCCTACGATTTAAGAGTTGCATAACTATCTTGTGATGGATTTGGTTCTATTGTTAAAATGCAAGACATTTGTTTGGAGGATACGTTTGTGCATATTTTTTCAAAAAATTAAATATCAAGCATATTTCCCTAAACCCAATCATTTCTCTTCATAATATTATTCTTTTTATTTTTAAACAATTTAAATATTATTCATAATTAAGTCATTTCTATATAGAGAGATTCTTAGGATCCATTCGAAGTACGTGTTCACAAATTCGCTCACAATTCTACTTGATTATAATTTTTTTTATGATAAGAAACTATTACAACTAAATTGTTTTGAGTATGCTGGCTATATATATATATAATATTTATGTTTCCAATAATTTTGCAATTTTTTTTACAAATAGGCCTCAAACATAATAAAACATTTTTCAAAATATCTATGTTTCCCATAAGTTTGCAATTATTTTTACAAATAGGCCTCAAACATAATCCTTAGACGCAATATAAAATAACAGTCAATGAAGGATGAATCTTAATATTTTAAATAAAATATTAATAAAAATTTATTAATTAATTTAAAAGCTGTTACAGGTCTCTATTTTATCAACTGGCAGGCCTACAAGAGAATGAGGAGCGGCCCATTAAGTCCAGAAGACACTGAGCAGTGGGCTTTTAACGTTTGGATTCATTGTAATAGTGTCAAAGTTGTGACTGCCAAGGTGTCTTTATAATAAAATTGAGCTCTGAATTAAATGATCAGAATGGAATTCTTTTGGAATTTAATAAATAGAAATTAAAAAAAATAAAGTTTAATATTTATTTATTAATCAAATTTTAGGCTTAAATGCATACAACAATAACAACATCAAGCTTTTATCTCATTACGTGAGATCAGCTAAATGAATATTTTTTCTTCATCGTAACATATTAATATTCATTTAAATCTACTAAAAGAAATCATTTCTAATATTTTATAACCAAGCATTTTAGATCTACTTCTACTTTTTTAACTTACGTCAAATCTAAAGAAGCACCTGCACAGGTTAGACGTGAAGAGGAAGATAGAGGAGGAAATTGCTTTACTGTAGCATTTCATAAAAAACAGAGCTACAGAGCCTTTTTTACATGAGTCTTGTATATATAGATTATAACATGTAAGAAGGAAAAGGAAATGTCTGCAGGCCATTGGTGACAGTTTGGAATGGTAGGGAATGTGGAGCATGTAATTGCGGCTGGAGCATGTGGTCCTTCCTGGTTGAGTTGAGGCTTGTAATTGTTTTTCCATGTGTGCTAACAGCCCCCTGAAAATTAAATATCCATGGATTGGATGGTTAATTTGGTCCGAAGCTGATGAAACCTGGCTGGGGGCAGTGGTTTTGTTAAGATGTCAACTAGTTGATAAATTGAGCATATGTTATGAATGGCTACTACTTTGTTTTTGATATGCTCGCTTATAAAATGATATTCAATCTCGATGTGTTTGGTGCGAGCATGGAATTCAGGATTGTTGGCGAGTGTCATTGCCGAGGTGTTGTCACAATAGATTGGAGTTGGTGTGGTTTGTACTACCTGAAATTTAGCCAATAGTCGACGAAGCTAGATAACATTGGAGGTGGCAAAGGATAGAGTGCGGCTTTCTACTTTGGTAGAAGATTTGGCAACTGTGGCTTGCTTTTTAACTTGTTATGAAACAAGATTACTGCCAAGAAAAGAGTAGAAACCGGTCACTGATTTGTGATCAATTTGGTCGGCTGCCCAATCTACATCCACGAATGTTCGAAGTTGAAGCTCGGTGTGGATGAAGGAAGGACCAAAATGTTACGTGCCTTTAATGTGGTGGAGGAGGCATTTGAGGGATTAATATTGTTGATTGGTGAGGTTATACATGTTTTGACAAATGTGATTGGTCACAAAAGCAATGTTGGATCTGATAATTGTGAGGTATTAGACTGATCTGGTAAGCTTGCAATATAACGTGGGATTGGCAAATGGTTGATCAGCTTGGTGATACTTTGATGGTTTGAGAGCTAATGGGGTGGGCGCCAGTTTGTAGGTAGAGAAGCATGAGGTATGTAGTAGTTCATGGGCATAGTGTGACTGATGCAGGAAGAATCATGTTTCAGTGTGTTGAACTTGAATGTCAAGAAATGTTGGATCACTCGTGATCTGTTAGTAGATTGAAGACGATTGGCCAGTGTAAGCCAGTGGCCATAAACAGTGAAGATGTGGAGAATGTATGGCAGAATCGAGGGAGAAAACATGGAGAGTGGGGTGGAGATAAGTTTTTGATCAATGAGGTGCCATGGGTGGTGGTCAGGGTGAGTAGAAGGTACATTGGGACAAGCTTGATGTCCGATAAGATATCTTTCAAGCCCATTAGCCAAAAAAAGTGTGTATATTTGCAAGCTTAAAATGGCATAGTTTTCATTGTTAAGCTGTAGGTTAACTATAAGCTTAAGATTGGACATAAGAAACTTTAGAGGAGCAAGGACGATGAATTCCACCATCGAGGGGGACAGTGAGGAGGCTAGAGGAATGGCTGAGGAGGAGTCCTGGTCAGACATTTGGGGAAGACGGGGGGGGGGGGGGGGGGGGGGGGGGGGGGGGGGGGGGGTGAAGCTCACAGTTCTGATACCATAAAGAAGCACCAGCACGAGTTAGACACGAAGAAGAAGATAGAGGAGGAAATTGCTTTAATGTAGCATTTCATAAAAAACAGAGCTACAGAGCATTTTTACATGAGTCTTGTATATATAGATTATAACATGTGAGAAGGAAAAGGAAATGTCCGCATGCCCTTGGTGACAGTTTGGAATGGCAACGAATGTGGAGCATGTAGTTGAGGCTAGAGCAGATGGTCCTTCCTTGTTGAGTTGAGGCTTGTGATTTTTATTCCATGTGTGCTAACAAGATCTAATATATATACTTTTGTTCAAAATTCACATTTTAGAGAAAAAATTTGCCATATCCTAATATGAATTATATTAGAATAATGTGAAAAATATTGAATTTGATTTGAGATTAATGTAATATAAACTCCTTATCTACACCGCTAATCTCAATAACTATAATTTACGAGTGCATCATGTATGGGCATCAAAATAGATTTTTGAGCCGGATTCGGATCCGACCTGAAATCGATTCGCTTTAAATCTATCATATTCGAACTTGACTCATTTAATAAACGAGTTAAATTTCTAGGCTCAAACCCGATCTGACCGCAATTGGTTTAAATAGACCCGTCAACCCATTTATATATAAAAATAATAATTTTAGTGACCCTTTTGAATGCTGAAATGTATAGTTAGATTTAAGTTGGCGGATGAAAACCGAACCGAACCCATTAATTTCAATTCAAATTAAATTAAGATTATCATAATTTATATAAAAATACATATTTATATATCTTCACTGTATATATACATATTAAATAATTAAAACCACATTTTCCAAAAGGTCAATGTAAAAATATCAGGAAAAAAAACATAGCCACAAAATCCGGGCCATATTTCCTATTTCTATATATCCATTTTCGGTTGCTTTTCTGCTTCAAAAACAAAAGTCAGTATTTACCATTTGTACCCCTAACCCTTCACTTTAAAAAAAAATCTCTAAACCCTTTCGTATCCGAAGACTAAAAAACCCTATCAAAAAAGAAAAAAAAAAAAAACAAATTACTCGTTTAACACTCGCGCAACCCACTCCTGCACACTCTCCCCCACCTTCCTCTGGCCGGCGGAAATCAAATCCTCCTCCACCGCTGCCGCAATCTTCAACATCTCCGGCGGCGCCGAACTGCAACCATAAAAGTAAGGCATCGCCGACAACATCATTCCCATTGCGCTCTTCGTGTCGATACCTGCCATTACCGTCGCCGCAGCGGCGGAGAACGATGACCCGCACATCTCCTCGTTTCCGTTAATGGTGACGGAATCCGGCAGGTAACTGGAGATGCATATCGATCCAGATCTCGTCTCCTCATCGAACCATTTCAGCAATCGCTCCAACATATCGTCTCCGTCATCTTCCGTCTCCGACGACGAAGCCGCCGGAATCTTCGTCAGATTTGCCTCCTCATTGTCTGCATCGCCACTGTGTGCCCTTTTTCGCGCCGATTGGTCCATCGGCTAATGAAGGACATAAGGGAAGGAGGAGCAGTGTTTTATAGTGCGGTTTGAGGGTTGAAAAGGCCTCGAGGTTTCTAAAAAGTTCTTTTTTTTTAAATTAAAAAAATAATTAGCATTTTTTTACTTATTTAATAAATGAGTTAAAAAAATAAAAAAAAATTTATTTGAATAAAAGGTTTATTAGATTTAAAGCTTTTAAATCTATTATCATCAAAATTTTAATATTCAATCTTTTATCAAATAAATATAAATTAATGCAATAATACTATGCCTCCATTTAAATATGCTAAAATAATTTTAATAAGAATGAAATGTATTAATAATAAAATATTTTTTATACAAAAAAGAATCTAATTATTCTCTAATTTTTTGTTAATTATTAGAATAACTTCATGTAATTTGTTAAATTTATTTTTTTAAGAGGGATAAAATTACTTTTTTCGTGCATTTTATTTAAGTTTTTATTTAAAAAATTAAAGAATTAAAATGAGATTTTTAAATAGTTATTAATATTTATATATTTTTGTAAAATTAAGTTTAAAAAAATTAAAATTAAAATTAAAATTTTCCCGCTAATTCTGCGCGGAAAAGCAACGGAAAAGGTGAGTGCACGTACGGACGCGCCACGTAGGACGCTCGCGTCCAAAGGAGCGTCCTATGCGGATATGGCAGAGTTGAATTTATTTTTGTTTAATGCGCGTCGAAATCGGAACTGTACGGGGATGTCAGGATAAACTTTTAAGATCCGTCCGCATGCGGGGAGTGTCGCATAGGAAGTGGGGAATAAGTCGAGGGTGCGGGAGGGTGGAGAGGTGGCTTACAACCCATCAGTTTTCCATATTTGGGAGGGTGTCTGCAGTGGGGGAGAGGTAGCCTCTTAGCTTAAAAAGGAAATTGGCGTCAGTGCTAAAGCTACGGCTGTTGCCGCCTTATTTAGTTGGTTTATCAGAGTATTTAAATGAAAAGGATGTTACATCTTTTATTAACTAAAAGGAGTTATTATCATAAAAATTAATGTCATACAAGCATGTGATAAAGTGATTTAATAAAAATTATTTAAAATAAAAAATGAATTACACAATATTAAAATTGATTTACTTAAAAATAGTATTCAAATAAATTAGTATAAGATGTAAATATTATTTTTTCGTACTTAATTTAGGGCATATATATGATAAATTAATATGTTTGCCTCTTAGGTCATACAAGCATGTGGCCATAGGTCAACTCTTAGCATATTATTTGTACAACGTTAAGGATTTTTCATATAAGACTTTTATTAGGGATTGCCACGTAAAAATACTACTTGGTATTTTTAAGCTGACTGAAATCACTGGCATCTACGTTGACCTGTTCATCCCAACTACTCATTAACTTTCTCGAGTTTGTTCCCTCAACTTTTTTGGCACATTCTTTAACTTCTCTCAAGAGCCTATTAACATCTTTTCACAAGTCATGAGGCATAGTAAGACTTCTCGTCAAGCATCCAATCTCATACATCAATCCAACCACTCAATAGATGTCATGTGTTCTTATGCGTAGAGACTCATCCGAATTTGTCTTGATATGCATAGTTGGATTCATATAGTGATAAACTTATCATATGTCATTTGTAAATTAGTCATTGATCTCCTATCAACCAAACACATCTTATGAACCTAGATCATGCCAATGCCTCGATAATAAAGATATTTATATCACTCTAAATCTTCATACAGTGGGTTCCATAGCCTAGTCTTTTTGGTGACACCAACTCACAACGTAATTATGCCACTTTGGAACCACCTCAGTCTCCCTTAGGTCTATATAATATTCATCTTCTTTCTTCATGAAATAAAAGAGTGGAAAAGAGACCCTCCCACTTATTAAGACATGAGCTCCCCATATATACAAGTAAGGAGTCCATCTTCTTCTTTTGCCTTGTCTTTCTATTCATTCCTTATTGGTGTCAGTTGATAAGCAAAGCAAACATTATCTATATCTTGTAATCTTCATATTTCTTGCGTGGACTCCTCACTCTATGGATGACAGATCTGTGCAATTCATACATGAAGAGGAGATGTTCATAAAATATTTAGCTAGCATTGAGAAATTAGAAGCTTCTCAAAGAAAGCCCTATAAGGATGTGAATCATGAAATTTATTTTGACCACTCATGAGGAGGGGATAGAGAGCAAACATTTATCTACTATTACGAAATAAAGAGTTACTCAATGAAAATACCATAAATATGTAGTGGGATCTAGTTTGATTTGGATAAAATTGGATAGGCTAAGATTGTGTAGGATGGTCGTGAGACTGGATTGTGTAACCCCATGAGTGATTGATAATATAAAACAAAGCATTAGAGAGGAAGAGGGAGAGCCTTCATTCCTATCAAAATCAATAAGACTCAAACACTTAGATAATATGCTACATCAGCATGAACACATTTATCAAGGATAATTGTAATATAAGGCTTGGGGTGTATTACATAGATATATAATCAAGACATTACAAATATATTTATTTATTTTAAACAAAGGATACATAATTTTAGATTTATGGCCAAGAAATCCTAAATCTTGTGTATGAAAGCACGTTATATATCAAAGAAGCTCATAATTTTTTAGGAAGATATAGTCTTGACATAAGAAAACTCGAGAAAGAAACTAACTATGAAAACATCAAAGATATTGAGACTCATATTCTAGAGCATCAAACAAAATTTTGATTATTATAATAACGTAAAAGTATAGCGTGCTATCATGTGCTATCAATCAATGAAATGTTTATACCAAGGGGTTGCAAAGGAAATAGAAGTTGTATTGTCTAAGTGGTCCTTTTAGACCTATGGGTGAAGTGAAGGAAAGAACGTGGTCCTAAGATAAGGGTTTAGGAGAACAACCCTGATTAAGACCCACACCCATGTGAGAATGTAAAAAACTCAACATACCCAAGCTAATAAAGGCAAAAAGATGATTCACTCATATGAATTTGAGAAGCTAATTCAAAATTTTACTATGATCACAAAGTACTAGATGAAAACCATACCTAAGAAATGAAAATTAATGAATATAAAAATAATTTTGTTAATATTGCAGGCAATCAAATACGCCCATAATATTAATGCTGAAAACATCATAAATGTGACAGCTTAGTTGGTAGTTAAAGCTCGCAAGACTCCAACCCAAAACCTCTTAGTTGATAGTTAAAGCTCGCAACCAACAGATCAATGTGACAGCTTTAATTAGCCTAAAGTTTCATTTGGAATAACTTTCTTACTACTTTTTAAAACGACTTTTTAGTACAAAAATTTCTAATTAAAAAAGTTTTTGCACTAAAAAGCTATTTTAAAAAATAGTAAAAAAGTTATCCCAAATGAAATTAAATGTCCAAAAAAAACAGAGACCAGTGAAGTTTTAAGGCTGGAATCTATAGTGGGCTACGGCTTCGGTGACATTGCAGATTTGCAGGTGGGCTATGAAGCCTCATTTTAAAATAAATTTTGTATTAATATTTAATTGGTATTTGGTTCTTTCATTTTCATGGCTGATGTCTAAACAATTGTTCTGTTCGGATGGAGCTTGCTAGGGCAAGGCTTTGGGAAGAGCAAGCTGCTATTAGGGCTCTGAAGGGCAATGAAATAGAACCGAACGATGTTGGTCCAATGAGATCCAGCAAGATATGGTCCCTAACCTTGTTAATAGGGTGATATATATATATATATATATATATATATATATATATATATATATATATATATATATATATTGTAATAGTGAAGTTTATATGTGAAATATATAAATCAAGATGTTTCAAGTGTTATATATGTAAATTCCGCTAAAAAAAGTATGTAAAGATAACACGTTCAATTTTTTTGTCTGAATAGGCTTTTAAGCCTCTGATTTTTCTTTAGAAAGAGTCGCATCTGGGCCCGATTTCAGCCCAAACAGTCCAATCCGAACATATTTTGGGTCTCGGGGATTACTTTTCGACGTTGCGGACTCAATTTTGACACTTTTGCTAATATTCGTCCCGATCAACAAGCCGACCTCAAAACAGTCTAAAATTATAATTAAGGCTATTTTGCTTGGTTCACAGCTCCGAGGGGAGGTCCATGTTGACGTTAAGGTAGTGGTGGCAGCTCGTAAATTACCCGGAAATAGTAATTTTGCATTACAATGATTCAAAGAGCTCCAATACATATTTTCAGACTCTGTAGTCTTCAACGTCCAAAAATAGAGGGGCAACTAATATATCATAAAAATTTATCTTGATTGGGCACAAATCTTAAGGTAAATTTGAGTTGGAAACTTCCAAAATTAAATCCGAGACAATCCAAACTCCGATTTCAACAAATTTATAGTTGAACTAAACGTCTCAAAAAGATGAACCCAACAGCACCAAATTCGACCCAATTTGAGCCCAAATGTGTCCAAATCACGAACCTGAAATACATTTCAAAAATTCAAACAATAAATTGAATAATCAAATGATTTCCAAATATTGCATGATTATAGTCAAATCGAGCAGCTTGATGAGACAAATCTAACGAGCCCAAGATCATCGAATTCTGACATTATTAAGGCACTCAAATGCTCAATAAATTATTTACAATAAAGGGAATTAATATTGGCCGTCCATTCAAACCACACCCAACGTGCCCTTGATCTTCTCCCTATTTGCTAGACATGTCACTCCTAAAAAATTATAGAGAGAGAGAGAGGATAGGAAGAGAAATCTGAGATTTCTCTTGCCATCAAGCTCCTCCTTAACCACCGCCCTGCCACCAATTGTAGTTGAACTTCAGCCCAGCCACCAACTGACGTCGAATTTACGCCCGGCCACTGATTATCGTCAGACTTCCGCCTGACCACCAACTGACGTCAAATTTACGCTCGGCCACCGACCATCGCCAGACTTTCGTTGGCCTTTCACCCGACTGCCAACTGTTAGCAAACTTACGCCAATCCACCGATTTTCGTCGGACTTTCGCCCTGCCACCAACTGACGTCAGATTTATGCCTGGCCACCGACCATCACCGAACATTCTCCGAACTTCTTCCAGACCACCAATTATCGTCGGACTTACGCTCAGCCATCGACTGTCGCCAGATTTCTTTCCCGCCAACTACAGTCTTTCGACCACTATCACCCGACTATGGTCTTTCTGACCTTCGTCGTCCACCGGCTACAGTCCTTCCGACCACCGTCACCTGACTATAGTTTTTCCAACCTCCATCGCCCACCAACTGCAGTCCTTTTGACCACCATTGCCCAAGGGAGGTCAGACTACGATCTTTTTGACCTCCGTCACCCGACTACAAACTTTCATACCTCTATTGCCTGACTACGACCCTTTCGACCACCGTCATCCGATTATGATCTTTCCGACCTCCGTCGCCTGCCAACTATGGTCATTTTGACCACCGTTGCCCGACTACGGTCCTTCCGACCGCCGTTGCCCGACTAAGATCTTTCCGACAACTGTCACCCACTGACTACGGTCCTTCCGACCACCGTCACCCGACTACGATCTTTCCGACCTTCATCTTCTGCCGACTATGATTCTTCCGACCACCGTCATTGACTGCAGACCCTCCAACCACCGTCGTCCGAAACAATTATATTACATGTTAACCCAAATTTGTTTTTAGAATTTATGCTTATCTTTTTCGATTATTGCTATAACATGTGAACAAAAAGCTATTTGCACTCAAATTTAAAATTTTTATCTATTAAATTTATTGTAAGATTAATATAAAAGAAATATTAATTAATTAATTATATTATATATTTTAAAGTAATTTTAATTAATAATAAATTTATCATAATAATTTATTATCATAACATTCAAATATATTTTTCAAAAGTTCATATAAAATGCCTTTTTATTTTTATTATACTTATTATTTATTATAATAATTTTAATTAGAATTTGTATTTTTTGCCCAATTTATAAATAAAATTTAAATTTTCCGCATTTATTACTTATTTTGCAAATGCATGGCGTTGGACATGTATAGTTTGATAATTTTTTATTATTTATTCAATTTTCATATAAATTTTAATACCTAACAATTTGTCGCATTTAATGATTGAATATTTTATTAATATATTAATAAACATCCTTTCACCAAACTTTATTTGTTTTAAGTTCATCATATTAGTTAAAGCTATGAAGAAGCATCTCTTCAACAATTTAGGAGAAGATTCCAAATGGGGGTTTAGGGTTCATTGGGGTGGCTGCAAATTTTTTTTAATTAATAAGAAAATTATTATATTTTTTAAAAAAATATATAGTGATAGGTTTTTTTTTAATAGACAATATCATTTTTATGATTATCATAAATAAGTATTGATACGTCACCAAAAATCGACTTGGTCCAACACGAATCTAGAGGCATATTCATGTTGGAAACTTCCAAAATTAAATTCGGAATCATCTAAACTCCAATTTCAGCAAACTTATAGTCAAATTGAATGCCTCAAAGAGGAGAACCCAACGACACCAAAATTAGTTCAATCCGAGCTCAAATGGGTCCAAATCAGAGGCCCGAAGCTTATTTAGAAGGTTCAAAGCCTAAATTGGATGATCAAATGATATCCAAATATAATATTCTTATAGTCAAATTGAGCGGCTCGGCAAGAAAAATCCAACAAGCCTAAGATCGTTGAATTCTGACATCATTAAGGTACTTAAACACTTTAAAAATACTCTATGGTCAAGGGAATCAATGCGGGTAATCCGATAGAGCACTCTGAACCTGCCCCGAATCTTCTCTATATTTATGGGGTCTACCACTCACAAAAATTTATAAATAGATGTCAACTCTCTATATAAAGGGACACCTCTGGCTATAGATTGGAGAGAGCTCTGAGGCTTTAAGAGCTCCAGCACCACTGCCAGCAAATCTTCGTCAATTGTTATCAGACCACCCGCCCGACCACCAACAACCACAGGACTTCCATTCAACCATCGCCGGATTATCGCCCGATCGTCAACGATCGCCGGACTCCCTCCCCGCCACCATACTTCTACCCGATTATCGTCGGACCACCGCCTGGCCGCTGACCATAGCAGGACTACTACCCGGCCGTCGATTGCCATCGGACTTTCACCTAGCCATCGACCACCGCCGGACTTCCGTCTGACCTTCGCTAGACTTCCACTTGATTGTCGACTGCCACTAGACTTCCACTTATTCGTCGACCGTCGCCAAAGTTCCACCCGACCATCATCAAACCATCATTAGGCCTCCAACTATGGTCCCTCTGACCACAAGCGCTCACAGACTACGATCCTTTCGACCACCATCGGCTGTCGACTACAGTCCCTCCGACCATCGTCACCCGTCGACTATGGACCATCATACCACTGTTGTACGTCGACTATGGTCCATCCGACAACCGTCGCATGCCGACTACAGTTCCTTCGACCACTGTTGTTTGTCGACTAAGTCCCTTTACCTCCATCGTCAACCGACTAAGGTCCCTCTGAAATCCGTCGTCTGCCAACTACGGTCCCTCTGACCTTCGTCGCCCCTCCCCCCAACTACGGTCCTTCCGACCACTGTCGCTCGCCGACTACGGTCCCTCTGACCACCGTCGCCCATAACTACGGTCCATCTGACCGACGTCTCCCAATGACTACGATTCCTATGACCTCTGTCGCCCGCCGACTACGGTCCTTTCGACCTCTATCGCTAGCCAACTATGGTCCCTCTGACCTTCATCTTCTGCTGACTATAGTCCCTCTGATTTCTATCTCCTGGCGACTACAGTCCCTCCGACCTCCATCGCCCGCTTACTATGGTCCCTCCGACCACCGTCGCCCGCGGACTATAGTCCCTCCGACTTTTATCTCCTGCCGACTACGGTACCTCCGACCTTCGTTGCCCGCCAACTACAGTCCCTCTGACCTCCATCGTCATGCCAACCAAATGAAAATGCTAACATTCTCTTGAGGATGGCTCCGTTATCATTGGATTCTTTCAACCCCAACTATGTAATGTGTTATATATAATAAATTGAGCTAAGGCCTTCCTCCCAATGAAGGGCATCATTTGTAATCGATTATAAAAACTAGTATAATCATTTTAACTGGGTCAGGCTCCGTATTTTTTCCCATTTTCAAGATTTTCCACGTAAAAATCTTGGTGTCTCTTATGACTCTCGCACCCCTCTCTCTTTATCTGTATGTGTGTTGGATCTTCGTTCAAAGCTAAGGCATTAAGTTCTTTATCTCTCTACCATTACGAATGTTTCAATCCACAACAAGTATATTTGATTATAAAAATAGCTTCAAGCCGAAAAAAAATTTTAGAAACAACAAAAAAATCACCTAAACGAAATTATGATAGTAATTTGAAAAACAAAACAGTCAAAATGCTACCTCAAATATAGCTTTAATTAGTCAAAAAGCTACCTTAAATTTAATAGAATAAATTTTTTGTTCATTAAATATATTCTGAGATTGCAATGAATATTTATATTGCACACCTTTAAAAATAAATTCAATAAATAAAAAATTATTATGATGAAATTTGAATAAATATATCCTTATTCACATTTTTCTTTTATGTATTCAATTTAACTCTAGTTATAGCCTATGCGCTAGTTTTTTGTGGAATATGATTGTGTCGATCAATCAGATTGTACTGTTGACTTAGATCCTAATTTTGTTAGTCATTTTTTTTGTGCACTGTTGCGCCTGGGCACTGTGAACTCAGAGTTGAGGAGCTGCGGACACAGCACTGTGACATTGTAGACCCCCTATGAGACAAAGTACTCAATGTAGAGACATTGTGGACAAATCGTGAGACAGACAACCCAACGTCGAGGCGCTGCTGATCTAGCACGGCTGAGTCTATTTCTTTTTCTTTTCACAATGTGTGATGCTTTGACCTATGAAAGAGTATGAAGGCTATGAAGAGTGCAAGAAAAAAAATGTACAATTTCTCTTAGTTTCATATCAGATTTCTTGATTTGATGTGGCTCCATATTTTTTTTTCTATTTTCAAAATTTCGACTTAAATTTTGATGCTCTTTAATAAAATAAATAATGTGGCTCCATATTACTAACTCATAATTATTTAAATAGTAGTATATTCCCCATATGAACTTCTTAGATGATTGAATATGGACAAGAAGGAAATTAGAATTGACTCATCAACCTCAACTTCATTATTGCGCCTTGTTCTATCAATGCTTGATTCAACTGTTGTGTCAAAGGGCAAATCTTAAGGAGGATCATATTTGAGATGTAATTGAAGAAAAGAAAAATGATATAGTTTTAATTCAAAAAATGCAAAACAGTTTTGTATTTTTAAATTTTAATATTAATATAATATAATATACATTTATAATTATAATATTTATTATTTTTCTAATTTTCAAATAATATAATATATATTTGTTATGTACTAGAAAGTTTGAGTCAATAGAGTGCATATCTTATGTCTCCGCGTAGAGTAAATTTTTCTCGCCAAGCCGCTTGATTTGACTATAACAATGTTAAATTTGGAGATTATTTGGCATTCCAATTAATATTTGAAGTTTCCAATTATACTTCTTGTATATGATTTGGGCTCATTTAAGTTTGGATTAGATCATTTTTGATTTCGTTGGATTCATCTCATTGAGACATTCAATTCAACTTTAAATTTACTAAAATTGGAATTCAAATGATCTTGAATTTAATTCCAGAAATTTCTAATTCAAATATTTTCTCGAGATTTGTATCGAATATGTGAAATTTTTAATACAAATCAATATTTGTGATTAAAATATTTTAATTATAAACATATATTATATTATATTACAAATTATAAAAATATTAAATATTATAAATGAGCCCAAATCAAATATTTGAAGCATCATTGGTGACTTAATAGCCTAATTATGAAAAACGGGGGGAGAGAGAGAGAGAGAGAGAGAGAGAGAGAGAGAGAGAGAGGATGATGATTTCATTCTTGCTTGAAGGTAAAAGTATCCAAAAAAAATATGATTTTATGTTGTTTGCTCTTTTATCCGAAGTGAAATTATTCTGTGCAGATATGGACGACGTCCATAGGTGAACCAGAACACACCACTTCACCTGTTTGCTGTGTACCGCGGCTATGTACCACTGTGAACGGTCCGGACGTGGCGCATTCTAATTCGCCTCCGGACGGTCGCACAGAATAGTTTCTCTTATCCGAAAGCTTTACCTCTAACACCCTATTTATAGGCAGGGATAGACTCAAAGCTCTAAAAAAAATCAAATTAAAAATAAATTCATAAATTATAGAATATAACCTAATAAACATCACAAATAAGATAAAGATACGCTAATTATATGATTTAAATTTAAATGGATAAATGATTTGTTCGAGTTCAGATTCAATTTTATCATAAATTTTTTTTTGTTGTTTCTTATAAATTTTTGTGATGAAAATTAATTTTTTTATAATAAGATTTATTAGAGTGTTGCAATTATAAAATAATTGCTGTTTGATATTTCAAAAAATAATTAAATTAATATAATATTTTCAACAATTTAAAAAATATTTTCCAATAATTCTATAAGCATTTTCACAAATAACTATAATCTCTCCAAACGAACCAATTGGTCAACTCACAACTCTACCTATCCTATAATAATCATATTGGGTTGACAATTCCTGATATGGAAACTGTAGATCAAATCTCGTACCTGATTAAGCCAGCATCCAATTCACAAACCTACGACACAATATTCGGTTTATAGAACAACGAAACCTTTTCTTTTTTTTTTTTGGGAATTTTGAGGGCTTAGCCCGTATATTGATCTAAAACGGTTACAAAAAGAACAGAAGCCCAAGCAGTGGGCGAGAGAAGAGAAAAAAACTACAAAAAGAGAGCCAAAAAATTCTGGACTCAGGAAAAAGAACTAACAGATTAAATAAAAGAGCTTATCAAAACATAGAGAAAATCATTCCAAAAGGAAGCGACTCTTCCCTGGTTGCCAATTGGAACGAAGAGAAAAGGAATCCGCATCCACAGGTCTGCCAATCCATCCAGGCAGGCCAAACAACAACTTCCCCAACCGGCCGTCCAAGGGAAGAGAAGCAAAGGGGCATCCAATAGTTAGTTCATCTCATCATTGTCCGGAGGAGGAAGAGAGCTTCCCCCACAAAAATCGTATATAACCAGCCAGCGATAAAAAACCACCCAAAATCACCGTCTTATGAAGCAGGAAGGGAAAGATTCCTGAATCAAATCAAAATTTTTCCAGCTGGAAGCTTTAGCCTGAATAGCAAGAGAGATTCTATTAATAGAAGCATTGACAGAGGTTTCATTGGCAGCAAACCTCCTCTCGTTACGTTCTCTCCATAAGTAATAAACTGAGCAGCAAATGACCAAATAACAAAAATCCTTCTCATAAGAGTGCAGCTGCATATTCTCATCAAAAAATCCAAAAACCTGCAGCAAAGTCGGGGGCAAAAGGAAGTTTTGGAGGGAGGGAAGGAGAGAAGAAATGACCAAAAAGGTGTAGTCACATTGGAAAAAACAGTGGGCAATGTTCTCATTCTCAGACCTGCATAGGGGGCATAAAGCAGGGATAGTAATGTTTCTTTTTGCCAGAATATCAGCCGTCTTTAGGCCCCCTAAAAACGCCAACCAAACGTAAGCTGAGTATCTCAGAGCATGTCTACGATGCCAAACAAATTTATACCACAGAGCAGGAGAATACTCAGTGAAGAAGTGCTTTTGAAAGGTGTTAAAACATGGTTTTCCAGCTCCAGTCCAAGAAATGTTGGGGTGAGGGGGTGACAAAATCTGGGTGGATAAAATACGGTTAGAGATGGGCTGCCCAATATGGGAAGGGAGGGACCAAGCACCTCCCGAAATACAATCCTGAACCGTCAAGCCCGCCTCCCCTGATATTTGCATATAGTCAGATATAGCAGCTCCAGCAATCCAAGGGTCCCAGAAAAAAGAAAGATAACAGTTCTCATTAACAACATGTAGCCTAATAATCTGCTTGATCCTTTGAGCGATTTGAGTGATTAAATTCCAGAATTTAGAAACCTTGCAAGGAGAAGGTTTCCAAAGGGAATAATATTTCTTTTTGAACCAGCAAGCCACTAGAGAATCAGAGCAAAAAAATCTCCAGATGAAAGAACAACCAAAGGCAAAGTAAAGGGAGTCAATAGAGGGTAGACCAAGCCCACCAAATCTTTTAGGAAGGCACGTATTCTTCCAAGCAACCAAATGTAATTTCTTTTCAGTGACGGAGCCATGAAAAAGAAACTTAGAGCTTAATTTCTCAATAATCTTATAGATAGATTTAGGCATAATTGCCCCCCTTATCCAGTACGCAATGGTATTGATAATAGTGAATTTTATGAACTGAATTCTACCTGCAAAAGACAAAAATTTAACTTTCCAACCAGCAAGTAGAGTAGAAAGCTTACTCAGTAGTTGTTGGAAGTGAGTAGCATTAAGTTTTTTTGTAGAAATGGGAAGGCCAAGGTAGGTAAGAGTATTCTCAGTACAAGAGAAACCAAGGAAGGAGGTAATATCAGAAGCAAGAGGGGTGTTGTGGGAAAAAAGGATAGAGCATTTAGCATTATTTATATGGAGGCCAGAATGACTAGCAAAACAGTCAAGAGAGCTAAGCAGAGAAGCAGCATTAGGAAGAGAAGCATGCCCAAAAACAAGAATATCATCAGCATACAGCAGATGATGAACAGTGGTCCCATTGCAAGCAATACTAGCAAAATTTTTATTGCTCAGCACACAGGAGAAGGCATCCATTACCACCGAAAAAAGCAGCGGAGACAATGGGCATCCTTGCCTAAGTCCAGAAGAAGAATTGAAAAAGCCCTCAAGGCCCCCATTAATACAAACAGAGAAGAAAACTTCATCAATACAACCTTTTATCCAACCAACAAACTGAGGAGGAAAGCCTTTTTGAAGGAGCCTGGAAAGAAGGAAATCACGAGATACAGTATCAAAAGCTTTCCGGATATCCAACTTGGCACAGAAATATTTTTCACTATTGTTTCCAGCAAAATCCCTCAGTATTTCAGTAGCAAGCACAATATTGTCAGTAGAGATTCTTTGTTTAATGAAACCAGCTTGAGATTTGTGAATAATGAAAGGCATAACTTCCCTCATCCTATTAGCCATGATCTTAGCAATAATTTTATAAAACACATTGCAAAGGGAAATGGGACGAAACCTTTTCAATGAATTAGATTTTCTTCGGGACAACTTTTGGCTAGTGGTGTCAAAATAGGTTTTTGGATCAGGTTAAGGTCAAATTCGAAATTAACCCGCTCTTATCAAGTATGACCCGAACCCGACCTATTTGTCCAAACAGGTTAAAAATATAGACTCGAACATGACCCGACCCAACATGACTAATCCGCTAACCTCGTTGAGTGCGAGCGGGCAAGCGCGAGCAAGGGCGAGTGGGCGAAGCTACGAGGGAGAGGGCAAGCGAGTGGACCAAGTAGACTCGAGCAAGATGAGACCAAGCGAGAGCCAATCAAACGGGTTGTGTTCAGGTTCACAAGTTAACCCAAACCCAACCCGATATGCCAATTGGGTCAAAAATTAAAACCTGAACAAGGCCCGTTTGTTAAACCGATCAACTCGAACCAAGAAATTTCAGATCAATTTCGGATCGGGATTTTGGGTCATGTCATATATTGACACCTCTATTTTTTGCCACTACTTTTCGTTGTTTTAAAAAAAATTACAAAAAACTATTTTAAAAAATAGCAAAAAAAAACCCATCCTAAACAAAGCCTTAGGCTTTATTTAAGATAATTTTTTTACTATTTTTAAAGCAACTTATTAGTTAAGCTTTTTTAAAAAATAATAAAAAAAGGATAAAAATTTTTCCCAAATAGGGGTGCAACCGAATCAAGCCAGCTCAAGCTCGACTCGTTAACGAGCTCACGAGTCAAGTTTATCGAGTTCCGAGCTCGAGCAAAATTTCGAGATCATTGGATTATCGAGCCCGAGTTCGATCCTAAGGAAGCTTGACTTGATTACTTGTCGAGCGGCTCGCAGAGTGGGCTCAGATGCGAACACGGAATCGCGACGAGGATGCGAGATTGTAGGCCGTGTTTTGACGCAGACGCAGGATCGCAACACGGACGGGGGATCGCGGGGAGGACTTGGACGCAGACGCGGGATTGTCGGGTGGAAGGAGGGCTTGAACGTGTAATGTGGGCTTGGATGCGAAATCAAGAGCAGACATCGAACACGAAAGGCTGGCACAGACACGAAACGAGCAGGCTCGAAAGCGAAATCGAGTCGCTCGACGACCTCGTTTTCATTTCACGAGTCCAACACAAGTTCTTCTTTTGAGCTCGACTTGCGTTCAAAGTTTGAGGTCGAGCTCGAAATTAATAAAGATTCACTCTAAAAGCTAATCATAACAACTTTTTTTTAATAAAAATATACGAAATACTATAATCGCAAATAATTAATTAAAAGCGAATATTTTGCTGATTTTCACGTCAACTACACGCACGTACAAAGAGATTGTACCAAGTTGCCGCCACTCCACTCCAGAGTCCAGAGTGGACAAAACCACACCCCACCACAACCCTTTCTCATCAATCCAATCCATGTCCCAAAGCCTGTCGACTCCAGGCCATTATTTGTACCGTCTTCCCACGTGTCAATATCTTCTCACCCACCACAAATCCAATCACCACTTTCCACTTTCCAGTCTATTAAAGCGAATCCACAACTGCTAAAACAGGACAGATAATTAGCCAACCGGACTAAACAACAAATATCGTAGCATCGATTCATCATACAAGAATCCAAATAGCCAACAACAGCCTACTGGCCAGCCCATTTCTTGGACCCCAGTCCCGTCCTTTGATCAAGCCGGTTGCTGCTATGATTGACCTTTTTTTTTATATTTAACAATTTCTTAAATATGAATGATTAGCTTTGTTGGAACAATTTTCTGTTATCAATTTGTTGCTAATTACAGTTGGAAAATTTCGGACGATCAGGTTCAATATCCCAAAAGAAAAACTACTATAACTGCAGACCCCTATGAAGTGACTAAAAAAAGTTGGCTATGAATCAGATAGCTTTCTAACACAGTAAAAGTCTCCAAGTCACCAACCTCATTAGTTTTTTTTTTTTTTTTTTTGGGATTAATTTATTGATTCATTGACTGCAATAAGAAGTTGGAGTGCCCAAACAGGATGAGATCTCCCAACAGTTTGAAACCTTAAAAGTTGATCGAATAATTGCGTTAGAGCTGCGCTGTATCATTGTGAATATACGATAAAACTTTTAAGAGTAAAAGAAACTTCTTCCCATGGATTAGTAATTTGATTTACTGTCGCTTGATGTAATTATCTCCTCTCATCCCCTCCTCTTCTTTCCCTTCTCTCTCCTGTAAACTAGGATTTGAAGCTGTAGATTCCGTAGTGACGGAGCAAGCGGTCAGCCTCGCGGAGCCCGCTGAGATATGCCCCGTGAGTGGTCGCGTATCGTGTACGGTGGGTGGCCTCCCCAGCGAACAGGATCTGCATTGGGGACAAGGAGCTGTCGCTGGGCAGAGGGTCAGCGAGCGCATCCTGATCGTCCCCGCTCGATCCAACGGCTACGTAGCTGTACGACCCCAAAAACCGCGGATCCTTCCCCCACCCGCTCTTCCTTACCCTCGCTATCCGCCCATACCCGCCGCCGTCGACGCCGCCGTCGACAGCTGGAGGCGGGGAGAAACCATCGAGCGTCGCGTGAACACCGCGGATGATTTCATCGTCGTCCATCTTCTCCACCTCCGCCGCCTCCCGGCCGACGAACCAGGCGAGCAGCACCCGGGACCCGCGATGGATAGGGCATATGGAATCCGTCCTCCTAATCCACCGCGGGATTTCCGCCACCTGTCTTGAGGGATCAAACGCTAGCCGTAGATAAGGGAACGAGGATTTCTCTTCTTCTCCTCCTTCGAGCTCCATGAAGAGCTTGGTTACCAAACCAAACCCTAGCCGTTGGATTGCGTGGATCTTCGCCTCCGGCAGCGACGGCGAGAAGAGCAACCCGTCCCCGTTAATAACCCCGGCCTTGAGAACGCCGAGGGAGACTGTAACGATCGCGTGATCGGCAAACTCGGCTTCGCCATCGTCGTAGAGGATTCGGACCGGATCGCCTCCGGCAAGACCAACAGGATGCCATTCCACCTTGGATACCTTACGCCGGAGCCGAATCGTACCAGGGGGAAGCGCGGAGGCGAGGAACTCGGGGACTCGTGAATAGCCTCCGGGTAAGGCGATGTGCTCACCAGGGAACTCACAGTACTCTTTCTCCGCCGCGAGGTCGAGCGATTCCAGATCGTCAACCGCGGTATACGTCCGTTCTCCACACTCGTGCATCGCAAACGCCGCCTCTTCCATCCAATCGGCGCGGTGGTTCTCAGCTCGGTAGGACTCGAATCCACGGCGGAGGAACTCGCCGACGCTGGCGATTTCACCATTGGTTTTGCCGGAGACGATGAGGTCTTTGAGGTTAGAGAAGACGGAAGAGATGCGGCCAAGGCGTGAGGGGTCGATGGAGAGACCGCCTTCGCCTAGGGTTAGGGGGTCGGAAGGAAATCCATCCTTGCGCTCCCAGGAGGTTGCGGGATCATCAGGGATGAGTGCTCCTGCTTTTCTGGCGATTTCGTAGATGGGACTGCCGTCAATGCCGTGGATCCAGGTAGCACCGATCTCCACTTGGGCGCCGGCAAACTTGGAGGTGAGGATGCGACCACCGATGCGGTCGCCAGCCTCGACTACGGCGATGTCGAGGAGGCCTCCGGCGCAGTCATGCAGTCTCCGGCCGGCGGCCAGGCCGGCCATTCCCGCTCCGACAATCACAACCTTCGGCTTCTTGCCTCCGATTTCTCCCATCAATTTTCCTCTCTCCTTCTCTTACTAACTAGTTGGAAGGATAAGTGGTCCATTTATATTGGCGATGGGCAGTTGAAGGGTGAAGAACAGTTCTCCTACGAATACGGGACACTGTGCTCGTGTTCTGCTGAGGCGTTTAAAATTAAATAAAATTATTGACTTTATTTTTTTGTAAAAAGATGATTAAAAGTTGAGGAGCTTATTAGGAGATTAGATAAATTTATATTAAGTATGTTAAGGCTTTATATGTTAATGCTTAGTGATGCCATCTATATTCTTCTACTTTTTTTAATTTATAATTTATATATTTTTTAATAATAAGGGCATAATCTAGCTTTATTCACTATATAAAAAATGATAACTCAAAAATAAAATTACAACTGCAAAAGCGGAGAAGTAAAAATAATGAAAGAGAAGAAGAAACATGCTAAATATAAAAATAGAAAAGAGAAAAACAAACACAGAAGAAAGGGCATCTGAGCAACAATCCAAATCCCAGACTTAGAGTGCCCCAATAAGTATAGACTACGGGATTACATGATGAAACGTTTTAAAATGTCCCCTGGTTGCCACACGGGCCATTCTAGAATAGTTAAATTGGTTGCCTCTTTGTCCTTCCGCATGTATTGCCTGGAGCATGAACAACATTCATCATCGTCCCAAAAAAGCATCTTTACTAGCAAGAATAATGACCAACCAATACGCAAAACAGAGAAAGATGTCGTAAAAAGAGGGCATAGCCCAGGAAGCCTACTAAAAAAAAGGAAAACAACAACCAAACTAATCTATAAAACAACATCCAGTATATATATTCTAGAAAAACAACCTGGACAGCACAAAAATTCAAGAGATATCAAAAATTGATCATATGTATAATTTATCCTGCATTTTTAAAGGAGCCCGCTTTATAATGAATAACCTTTTTAATTTTAAAGCAAATAGTAGAGGAACTACAAAAGCATTTTTGAAGTTTCTATCTTTCCTCTCTCTCCATATAAAATAAATGGAACAGTAAGAAATAAAGTAAAAGAGTCTCTTTATTAAAGCAGGGGTATTAGGCATATCCAAAACATACTCAAAAAACTGCAACAAAGTAGGCCTAAATAGAAAGGAGGACATTTGAAGAATTAAAGATGAAATTATAGTAAAAGAGAAGTCACACTCAAAGAATAAGTGATTGTGATGTTCATTAGCATTGTTATAGAGGATGCAAGAAGATGGCACCTGAATATTGCATTTAATAGGGTTATCAATAGTTTTAAGACCTTTCAAAATTATCATCCAAGTGAAAGAAGAGAATCTGAGAGCATAATTCTTATGCCATATGAAATTAAACCAAGGTACAGTGATATGGTCATCATTATAATGAGTCGAAAAATATTTAAAAATAGGATTATCAATATCAAAGTAGGAATATAATCATAACCAAAACCAACATTAGCAATAGTAGAACCAATCACAGTACGTAAATTGGAAGGAAAGTTCCAACCAGAAGAAAAAGTAAGATTGCAAATCTGCATATTGTGGAAATCCCTTAACCCAGCCGGTTTGAATATCTCATATAAAACTTTGTCATTGCACCACGGGTCCCATATAAGACAAAGCCTGCTATTTGTGAGTATGTTTAATGAAATATAATTCTAGATTTTGATAGCTATAGAGCAAATAAACTTTCAATATTTGAAGACCTTGTGAGGGAAAGGCTTCCAAATAGAGGTGCATTTATGTTTATACTAGTTAGCAAGCAAACTGTCACCATTTAAAATGTGCCAAATTAGAGAACAAGTATACCCATAGTACAAAGCCTATATGGTAGGGATACCAAGACCATACTTATTCTTAGGTCGACAAGTAGATTTTCAAGAAATAGTGTGAATTTTTTTGGTGTTAATATCCCCATAAAGGAGGAATCTATAACAAACCTTGTTAATAAACTTGCAACAGGCCATAGGAAAAATAGCTCCCCTTATCCAATAAGCTAAAGTGTTGCATATGGTAAACTTAAGAAATTGGATATTGACAAGTAAAGATAAAGACTTAGCCTTCTAACCATCTAAAGACCAGCAAATTTCATTAAGAGAGGCTGAAAATTAAAATAAATGAAGGTAGGGCAAGATGTTTGAGCTGAGAGCTTGAGCAAGTAATAATGAGAATATTACAAATGAAGGTTTCTTCAATAGAACCATTGGAAAAAATAATAGAGCGCTTATCATTATTAACATGCAGACCAGAAACATTAGCAAAAGTATTTACAATATTTTAAATATTTAGAGCATTCCTAGAATTGGCTTTACCAAAAACAAGCAGGTCATCAGCATAAAGCAAGTGAGTAATAATTTTGTCCTTAAAATTAAGACCATAAAAAACACCAACATATGTAGGCTCATCTAACAAATTAGACAAAACATCCATTACAATACCAAACAAATAAGAACATAAAGGGCCACCCTGTCAAACCAGAAGAAGAACTAAAAAAACTCTCAAGAGTACCATTAATGAAAACATAAAAGTATACATTATCAATACAGCTTATAATCTAAGAGAAAAAGTTAGCGGGAAAATCTTTTTGATTCAAATGATTGAGTAAGAATTCTCTAGAAACTATGTCAAAGGCTTTCAAAATGTCAATTTTAGCACAAAAAAGTTTCAAGTGAGAGTTATTCTTAAAATCACTCAACAATTCAAAGGCCAAAAAAATATTATCAGTAGATATTCTACCTTGAATGAAACTAACCTGGCTATTTTTAATAATATGAGGCAAAATAGGGTTTGTTATATTAGCAAAAATCTTAATAATAATCATATAAGAAATATTGCAAATGGAGATAAGTCTATAATTGTAATAACCCAAAAATATGAAAAGTGTTAAAAACTTAATTTATGTTTGATCTGGATCGCATCAGCACTGTGCTTTAGAGCGTTGCAACGCTAGGTTTGAGAGCACCGCTGCCAAAAACTGTCGATGGGGCATTTGTGGCTCTATTCTACAGTAACTTTAAATTCGACATGTGGTACTATGATGTTGGGTCTGAGTGCTACGACGCTAGGTTACTAACAAATTTTTTAATATATTTTTCTCTTAAATCCCCTGCCACCATCACGACTCCCCCTCACTCACGTGCCTTGCCCGTGAAGAAACTGAAGGAAGAAAAGAAGGGAGAGGAAGAAGAGAGAATAAAAGAGAGAAAGTCAGTTTTGATCATTTTTGTTGTCACTCCTATTATTGGTTTTATTCTATTTGAGGTCAGTAACTATCTTCTTATCTCTATCTTCGATAATTTTGATTTCTATAAATTTTATCTCTCCTAAATCTGACATAAGCTTTCACCATATAACTCTTATTATGTTAGAGATTTGATCATTTTGAATAATATAATATAACTTTATTGTATTTTTAGCAGTTAAATTTGTGTTTATGAATGTTTCTTCGAAAGGAGTTGGAAAAGGTATACTGAAAATGGGTTAAAAAGTAGTGTATTGTGATTTGATATAATAATAATGAATCTAATTTGGGTAGAAATAACTAAAATGTAATTAATGTGTATTGAAAGGGCATATTGTATTGTACTAATATTGATCTGATTGAAAATGATATACCGATTGATATCAGATATATATGACGATATGATAATCCCACGTTATACCTGTAAGATTTATTGATTCAATAATGAGAGTCATAAGGAGTTGGAGACTGGTTAGGAGTTATAAGGAGTCAAGGTGACTATCACATGATTTAAGGGGAGTTTTAAGGAGTTCATTGATTAACTAACCGGGAGTCATAAGAGCAGGAGAAAAATCAAGATCAAGATATCCTCTTATGAGTATCTGAATATTATTATTAATACTTTGACTGTCATGACACTAGACACTGGTCATTATTACTGATTACTTATTACTGATATGATTATTGATAGTAATTACTTTATTACACTGATATTGATACTATTGCTGATACTCTAATTAGCATTGATACTATTTCTTAATACTGTGACAGATAATGTAATAGACTGAGATGTGATATGTTATAAATTGAGTAATTGGTAATTTCTAGTGCCGCTGCACTTTAAAGCACAACGTTGCAATGCCTATAGGCACAACGATGCAATGTTCCAATTCAGATTCTCATTTTAAATTTTCTAAATAATTATCAGTTTATTACAGACATTATAAGAAGCATTAAATTTCATATTTTCTTAAACACTTTTTAGAATAATGTCCATTGAACCCCTTGTGTCTATGAGGATTTTGCTAATTTTATAGTTGGGTATTAGCTGTACCAACCTAAAAAATTTAAAAAATATTATATATATATATATATATATATATATATATATATATATATATATATATATATATATATATATGAATTTCTATTTGAACTGGAATGTTACGGCGCTGTTGTTGACCTTATTTCCACCTAGCACTGGGTCAAAGAGGTTGACTTGGTCAAATTGACCAAGTCAGACCCCAAGACCTATTCCCTTGGGTTCAGTGGATCAAACCTGACCTATTGGGCCCAGACCCATGCCCTGGGTCAACCTGGTTGATCAGGTCAACCCAGGTTGACCTAACTAGTCCAAATGAGCCTAACTTGATTTCAAACTCAATTCAAACCTATCTTTGGCTCAACCCCTTACCCTTTTGACCTAATTGACCCAAGTTGACCAAGTCAAGCTTTGACTTGGTCAACCCAGGTCTTATTGAGTCAAATTGACTCATTTAAGTCAATTTAAAACCTATTCAATGCATTTAAAATCCTCCCTAATGAGCCTTGGCTCAAATCCCAGCCAAGGAGGCCCCTCTCCCTCCTAATCAACCCTAGATCTAATCTAGGCCGTCCATCCAAGGCTTAGGGATATAAATAGGAAAGTTAGGGTTCTTTTGAAAGGACCTTTTTCTCTTGCTCTCACCCTAGCCTCTCTCAACCCGAAATACATCATGTGAGAGGTCCTCCAGTTCCCTTCCACCTTTCTCGACCTGGATCCACTGTTGAGACCCCGCTAGCGGTGATCTTCCGACGAGACCAAGCCTTGTTCGTCCAAACTCCTACACAGCCCGATCTGATGCATTCCAGATCGCGATTTTGATAGGAGAAGATACATGGACAACCTACAAGCTCAGAGAAAGCAAATCCTTAAAGATCCAATGGTATAATTTCTCAAAAACCCTTACCCTAGGTCAATACCATAGGGTTAAATAGCTTTGTGTATATTACGTTTCAGACCGTAAAAACGGTCTGTTTAAAATTTTATCGCGTTTGGTGAAGTCATGCGAGAGAACGAGTTAAAAAATGCTTTAGGGCTTCGGGTTCGCCCTAAGCCCGAGTGTACGAGATCTCCACCATTGATCGCTTGATCAACGGCACAGATTCTGTTGTTCCGCGGCTCAGATCAACTGCGAAGTTTGATCCTGCATCTCGTCTTTGGTCTGACGAGATCATCGCCGTCCATTCAAAATAGCAGAGGATTAGACGGCTCCCGCGCTACGCCAATGTGGTTATGTGCCATGACACTGATTTTCGTGCCGCGGTAATCATTGCCAATGATTGCGCGGTGGCACAATCATTGGCAATGATTGCCAAATCGCGTCTACTGTTCGAACGGGCCAACCGGAGCTCGCCGCATCTCTAACCGCTGCCGATTTTGTTTTAATTAGTTTTTAATCAGTTTTAATTCTTTTTAATTAGATTTTCTTTAGAAAATTATTTAAAAAAAAATTTTAAATCCAAAAATTATATATTATATATCATTTTCTTCAAAAAATTATTATGTTTAATTTAGAAATAGTATTAGTTTAAAATATTAATTATATTTAAAATTATATTAAAGATTAAATATTACCTATTTTAATTAATAATTAATTATAAATAATTAAAATATTTATAAAATTTAAAAATTTATTTTGAAATAATATTTTATTATTCCTGAGAAATATTTAACATATTTTAATTTAATATTTAATATAATGTTTTATTATTATAAGTAATTGTTATATATTAATATATATAATTGATATTTAATTAGTAATTGTTATTAATTATTATTTTTAAATAAAAACATATATAATAAAAAATATATAATATTTTATTTTCTCTATAAAAAATCAAAGAATTACTACTTTAATTATCTAATTTTAAATTAATAAATATTTTTCAATCTTAAGTTATTTTAAATAATTAAATAATTAAATACTTAATTAATAATTATTAAATTGTAATTCAATTATTTTCCAAATTTTATAAAATCTTTTTTTAAAATTTTAAATTTCAAAACTTTAATATTTAATTTAATATAATTTAATGAGTATTTTTAAATTTTAATTATTTTAAATAATTTAAAAAAAACACCCTTTAATTGTTTTAAACTTCAAAATTCATTATAATTTCATTTCAATTCAAAAAATTTTTGTATAATACCTTAAATTTTTTTAGAAAATTATGCAGTTTAATTTAAAATTATTTTTGGATATTAAAAAAATTAATTTTTATTAATTATTTTCCTATTATTTAATTATTTAAATACTTAATTACTATTTAAATAAATAATATATTAAGTATTTTAAATTAAAAAATTATTTTGAAACCTCCCTTGAGTGACTAGTGGATCTCTCATATATATATGTATATATATACATTGAATTATGTTTAATTACTTTATTTTTAAACTTATACTTATATTTTAATATATATATACATTTTTAAAAATATTTTGAAATTACATATATTTAAATCCCTTAATTTTGAGAGATTTACTTATCAAATTTCAAACATAGATCAAGCATATGAATAACATTCATGGGGTAAGGATTAGTGGGTGATTAGATTCCAATCATTCACTAATCACATCGTTAATCTCGTCTAATTATTTTAATATATATATACATTTTTAAAAATATTTTAAAATTACATATATTTAAATCCCTTAATTTTGAGAGATCTACTTATCAAATTTCAAACATGGATCAAGCATATGAATAGCATTCATGGGGTAAGGATTAGTGGGTGATTAGGTTCCAATCATTCACTAATCACATCGTTAATCTCGTCTAATTACTGTCTAATTTTCTTTTGCATGTGTATGATGTACGAACACTTAGTCTAAACTCTCCTAGTTCTAAGTACATGGTGTGCTATGTGTTATTTCATTTCATTTTTATGTTATTCCAAGGGTTAGACATCAAGGCTTGATTTAAACCTATCCAACCTAGTGACACGTTAATGACAATAATTAAGGACCGTCTAGCAGACTTACAGAAATTTTAGGAGCTAGGGTACACCCCCGATTGACATGAAACTTGAACCACTTAAACTTAGTGACATCTTAAATCCTTTAAAATTTTCTAGGAATTTTCATGACCTTTTAAACCACTTAATTAACAATCCCTAATTTCTCCTTAAATTAAGCCCCGATAACTTCAGAAAATTTTGATAAATTCAAATTAATTATAAAAATTACCCATTATATGTCAAACTCTTCAAAATTAAGTCCTTAATCTCAAAATTTTAAAATCCCCTTAATTGGACTTCAATTTGAACATTAACTTAATTTTGATTAAAAATCACCCCTTTAATTAAATTAAATAATTAAAAATTATTAAAAATTCAAAAATTTCCCCAAACACTTGGAAATCCTTCCTTGGGTCATTCCTGACCTTTGAAGGTGATTCCAAGAGGTTTGGAGCTGGTTTGGATAAAAATCCCTAAAATAGCCCCCCCTAATTAAATAATTTTAATAAATCATTAAATACCCAAACTTTAAAAATTCATAACTAATTCTAAAAAATAATAAAGTGAGTAAACTAAGAGGCATTCAACTCTAATTAAAATCTAATATTTATTAAAAATATTAGAATTCTAGAAATCAATTTAAATTAAAAAGTCAACTCCTCGGTCAACCGTATTCCGATAACTAGGATCCAAAACCTCTAAAAATCATAATTTTGCATAGAAAACTCCAAATCCCACAAAGTCAAATTCTAACTATTCCTTATAAGGTCTAATATTTAATAAAAATTCTAGAACCCAAAAACCTAGCCTATTTCTAAAAGTTGCTTTTTGGATTCCTTTTACTTAGCGGATAGGATGACCCAGATCCTCTAAAATCCGTTAACCTAACTTAAACTTCAGCAAATACTACCCTAAGCATTAAAACTGACCAACAAACTAAATTAATTAAAATGGACCTCAATACATGAATATTTAAACCTTAATCAAAATTTCTTTCTCGGCCTCTAACAAACCCGAACATAAAATAACCTGAACTAATTACCTAACATAGGACATATCTAAAGCCACACAGCCTACTATACACACATAGAATTATTTGCTAGGGTACTACTTCTAGCTCTAGGTTAGGCTAGTGTTTTCCTTTTTCTATTTCTGTGATGTGATGCTCTTGCATGTCGCACGTGTGCTAGTTATTTCTATTGTAATGATTGTTGTGATATTTCTTTTTTTACTGCACTTTATTTATGATGTGATGTGCGATAGATTATTTATAGGTTATGGGGGACCTTGATACAAACGATATCTTTTGCATGTGGTTATACTCATGCAGCACTAGTAAAGTGGGCTAAAATAATAATGATCATGTAAATGCTTGCTACAGATGTTTCAGTCGCTTTGCCTTCAAATAAATAAGAGCATGGCCAAGTATGGCAGGCATGAGTATTTTATTTTCTATATATAACTGCTTAAGATTTTTTATTTTAACTGCTTAGGATAACCATGCAGGAGAGTCTAAATTTTTTTTCATGATGTGATGTAATTCGTATGTAACATATTGAGTTGTGAAAGTCTCTAAAAATAAGACATTTCAAACATAAGGGATCCAAAGGGAAAAGAAAATCTCTTTCGGGGAATTTCTTTTCATTTGGATACTCTCCTGAAGGACAAATCATACGAAGACCGAAGGAAGGCAATCCATAGGACCCTAAGGCAAAGATGAAGATGAAATGCCTTGCTTTTAAGATTTGTGTCATTTAGTAGGATTAGAATCCAGGTGGTTGTCGGTGGGGCCTGACCACCATTACTTTTTTGTAGGCCCTGGGTTGTACTTATATGGCACTTGCTATAGACTTTGGATATTATTTTGTGGATTTATTTTACTGATTTGTTTACTTTATTTGCACCATAAAAATTGTCTACTTTTTATAGGTTTCTTTCTTACATCTGTGTGCACATGATTTTGCTAGACTCTTTAGGGATAAAACTTTTTCTACTTGTAATTAAAAATTAATATTTTAAGAATTAACTAACATAAAAACTTAACATCTAGGAAATAGCCAGAATCGTCCGGGGTGCATGCATATCAATGCATCTTCTCTTGCCTTATTTTAAGACACTTCCCCGCCTGCGGGTAGAGTCCAGATAATCTGACTTATGAGGATGATGTGATGGATCTAGAGAAGTCTAATCATCTAAAAAAATATTTTTAAGCCTTTTTAAAATTTCATGCATACCTGATTTGGAGATTTTAACTAGCATGTATTGCATTAAAAACCAATTAAAATAAAATTTTAATTGCATTAGTCTTAGAAGTATAATACCATTCATAAGTCCAAGGCCACTTAGGAACCTCTCTAGAAGTCAGCCTTAACTTCCAAAAATTGAGCTACCCACCCATCTTTCATAAAGACCAGACAACATGGATTTAATATGACTAGGGGGTTAGCTGGCATTCCTTTTCAGGAAGGATATAAGTCCAGGGTGCATTAGCTAGGACACGGGTGTTAGTGTTGTGTGTATAACACTAAACTCACTCTAGATTTAGAGTTTAAGGCTACTACTATCAGTGTCTCGTAGTATGCCTCATCGGTGGGTAAGTCCTCTATCCTTCAGAGGCTATAAATCTTGCTTATCCACGTCACATGGAAGATGTCACCTCTATCTTTCTCTCTTGTATATTCTGAGTGCATTATTTATTTCTTTTCTCCAGTTTCTTCTCCTTACCTTAGTCCCTCTGAATGTTGATGTGAGATGTGTATGTTGACTAAGCCAAGTTGAGCCCTTTCCTTCCCCTTTGAGTAGGAACTTCCTAGTCTCCTCCCTATGTGTCAATCTCATCTGAGAGAATAATGTAGGATCCTTAATTGAGAGTCTTCTTCAGCCCCGGCTTAAGATGTAATTAACCATGAGGGCTTGCGCCCGTGTAAAACTGAATTCAACATCAAATAAATCTCACTCGAGCTCATGTATCAGGTGGGGGAAACCTTGTGACTCTGATCAGGTCATACATATTATTATCCATCGAGGTGCGTAGGCGAGAGCTGCTATCCTCAATGGTTAATCGTATGTATGATCTAATCTACCCTCCCATTGGTCCACTTACAAAGAGCGCAAAGGCCTGTAATCATTTTGTCTTCCATGATAGTACGGTCGTACCCTTTGCATTATGTCCCCGCACAGCGGTGTCCTTTTGGAGGTCCACAGTTGTGCTTATAGGCGTTGCAGGGTTGTCCTTATGAATGCAGTGGTGCCAAAAATTATCATTGTGGTGTTAAAAGCTCTGTTGTACAGTAATTCTAGATTTAGCATGCAACGCAACAATGATGGGTTATAGTGCCACCGTACTGAGCACTGAAATGAGTTTTATATATATATATATATATATATATATATATATATATATATATATATATATATATATATATATATATATATATATATATCCACATTACTCCCTCCCTCACCTCACATCGTGGCATGTTGTGGAAGGAAAGAAGAGAAGGGGAAGGAAAAAGGAGAGAAGACAGAGAAAGCAGGGTTTTTAGGTATCGGTTCACTTCGCCACTTTTACAAATATTCTTTAGATCACTATAGGTGAATCTTATCCTATTTCTATTTTTAAATACTTTGAGTTCAAATGTTTGATTCCTCCCAAAATGATTTTTATGGCATTTTCTCTAGATTTCATCAACTTCTATTGTACAACTTTTGATATATTATAATATTGATTATTTTAGACATTTTGACTTATTAATTTTACAATTTTACTTGTTAAAAGTATAATTATTATATTTTATATGATTTAACAAGAATAGTGAATGAATATTGGTATGTGATTAGGTAATAGATTATCATAATTATTTTTATAATATTGAATAGTAATGCATGTAAAAATAAGTAAAGGCTGGTTACTCACTAACGTTGGCGGCAGACTAACTGACCTATACAGAATGGTAGGTCGACTGAATTTTCTTTAAATATTATAGTTTGGTGTTATCCTCTTTTGATTCACGTAATTCACTGATTGAGAGTTATAAAGCGTTAATTACTGTACTGACGAGTAAAGAGTGATGACTCTATTTACTGAGCTAATGATTATGATTTATTGATTTATCGATTACAGAAAAAATATCGCTTAAGGAAGAACTCCTTACTTATTAGTGTGATTATTGGGATGCATTACTAATTTACAGCCACTGTAATGATTTATTATTATCATACTATTTTATCATTATTGTTACAGATTTTATTGATACCAAAAATGTTACTGATAAGTTATTACTGTTACTAGTCTATTACTACTGATACGGTTTACTGTTATTGAGCATATTATTCCTATTACTGAGCATGTGATATAAGATACTGATTTGATATTTATATAAAATGTCTAAATATCATGGTATATTAATTTGATGGTATTGCATTATTATGGATTTTGACAATCTTTATAGATGCTTTAGTTTGCTAATATATATGATTTCCTTATTGATTGGATAGCACTACAATGAATGAATGACATTTGTAATAGATTTATTGGTTTACAGATTTTACTAGTTATGTACTACACTATTTTGCTGACCTTCTTACCATACTGGTTTACTATTTTACAGATTTTGCTGCTAAAATATGTGTTTTACTGTTTCTGCTCATATTCATGATTATATTGACTGCTACTATTATGGACTGAGAAATAACATGCGTATTATTTCTTTATCGTACTTTGAGTTCAATTGTAGGATTCTAGCAACCTGCTAGGCTTTTTAGCTCATTATATAGGTTTAGATGATTTCAAGTCAGGGAAGAGGATTAGGAGTGTGAAACTGATTAGTTTTAAGATTTCTAAGGTTTTTATTTTTTTATTTTTTCTTTTAGTTATTCTTTTATAGTCAACAGTGAGTGGATAGTATGTTAAATTTGTATGACTCTTGACCATTGTACATAATTTTTTTATAGTAATTACTGATATATATTGATATTTTGATCAATAAACTTTACTTTTGCTGATATTTTATTATTGAAAAATATTAGATTGCTCTGCTTCTTATATAAAAGATAAAAGAAATAATTCTTCCAAATTAAATTTTAGGGCGTAACATGAGTAGAGTGAGAACCACCACATAACTACATACAAGGGTTGTCATTTGCTAGATGATTAACTTCAATAAAAAAGATTAGGGGCATCTCAGAAGTAGGTGCCCTTGAGTTACTCCATGTGTTCACCTCTCATGATCGAATTCATTTAAGACTAGCTTAATGAGAAGCCTCTTCGACTACTCCTCCATAGATTGTGAGAACGATCCTAGCGATATGAATCGCATGTGCTAAGACGAGTTCATTGTGTACTGCCTCCATAGGTGCCTTCCCCGGACTTCTTCATGTATTAGCACTAACAAATTCTTTAAGTTTACCAACCATGATGAGGTTTTCCATCAAGCTCTAGACACTCCTCAGTGATGTGACCATGATTATGATGATAGGCGCAATACTTTAATTGGTCATGCAAGCTACCACTATCTATTAGATCATTCAAGCCATCATCTTCTCAAATTCGACAAGTTGACAAATATTCATAAACCCTAGTTCTCCATGTAGACAAATTCTCATCCATCGCTTTGATTACTTTCTATTTCATGTAGCAGTCCTCTTTTAGTTAATCATGATATGATCCATGCTCACCACATTCTTTAAGGTGTTTAATTTAGAATTGTCCATGAATTATACATGACTAAATTAGAATATTGAGTAAAAAAGAAAAGTGACAAATAGAAAGAGAAATCTGAATTCTAAAGTAAGAAGCTCTGGAATTTCTATAAAAGATTTTAATTACAAAAACAAATGTATAAAATTTCTTAAACTGAGCTCACCCCTCAACCCTGTATTTATAGATTTGATTTGAGGCTTGAGCATGAAGGAATCAACTATATACATGACTATGCAAAAAATAAGAGAAAAAACAATAATTGTGTAGCCCGATTGTAACGTTCAACTTGATTAAGTCATCTGCCTAGTTATTAAGAAGTATTCAACTTCGTGTACATTGATATTTGAATTGCCAAGTAGTTTATCAATAGTTTGCCTTAGGAGGTTGTCCTTCTTTGAGAAGTCATGACATAGGATGACTTCATAGATAATAGTCTATAAGGCTGACTATTAAGCCGTACTCACCTAACTTAGTTAAGTTCTCATATCATAGTTGCTTGGTCTAGGTGAGTTTTCTTGTAGACTTTCGAGTCTCTTTTGAGTTGAGACCAAGTAGATAAACACTTGAACCAACTTGATATTTCTTGAACTAGGTCAATCTAAGTTGAGCCAATTTTCTGAATATTTGGATATGCAAGAGTGGTTATTTTGTATATAGTAATTAATTCTCTTTATCATATTGTACTTATTATACCATAAAACTCTATCAAAATTGACAATAATTTCAAAAAAAAAAAAAAGAACAAGAACACAGCTTACATAAAAAATAATAATATAATAAAATATTAATACTATAATATTATTTATTGAAGCCTAATTAATTTGCTGAAGATTTCATGTATTATTTTGTTTGAAAATCCTTATTGTGGGCAGTGTTTGCAAATTAATTTTAAACTGTCTATTCTGTTTCTTAGTGCATTAAGGATATGACCTTGCAAATACTTCAGACAGATTTATTAAATTACTAAACCATAATTATTGATAAATATAAAGTAATTTCTAATTAATTACTATAATTCTCTATAATATTTGGAGTTATTTAATTAAATAAATCTGAAATGTATGTTAGACTAATTAATATATCATTAAAATAATTAACTTGTACTATATTGTTCCTTTGCATTATTTATTTTATGAAAATTGCATGTTTGAAATGTGAATGTTATATTTTAGTGGTTAATCACTCCATAAGGACAAATTAGTGGGATTTTAATATTTATTAGTTGCATGTTAGTATTAATTTTGGTAGAATTTGTGATGATAATTTTAATTAAAAACTAATTAAATTTTAAATTAAAATAATTAAGTTGAAAATCATAGGACAGTCAATTTACAAAAGCCATACATCATTGAAAGATTTTCTCCTAAATATTATGTAAGGATGGAAGATGAAATATTGCTAGGGTTTATATCGAGAATATAAACCAAATGAGTATACTCCCCCAACATATTTATATATATTGCTTGTTTTGGCCATTAGCAGCTTAATGACATAACATGAACCCTAAATTTCATTTTTAATAATTTCTTGAAATTCAACCTCAAGAGAAACACATCCGAGAAGCATATGACAAAACATGCTCAATAGAGCAATTACTACTCCATTGTGATGAATATGTGCTCAATAGAGTAATTACTACTACATTTTTATCAAATTCATGATTACTAAATTCTATCACAAACCACTCTAACACTGTTGCAAGAGCTAATTATGGTGCAAAACCTATCTTGCTCAAATAATTTAAACATTTTCATAGGCTATGCAATTTGTCATAACATTTGTGATTGGAGTTTTGTTTTCATTTTGTCATTGTGATTAGTAAAAAGATTGGTAATGTTTCCCTTCACAAACTTCAAAAATACATGTAACATTTTACAATCAGATTGTAAAATGTTCCAATGAAGTTACAATCGATTCATGAAAACATCCATTAAAAATCATTGTCGTCATAAGATTGCAATGATGTTGCAGTCAATTTGTAGCTCTACCATAATCATCTAGTATTACATCATGCAATTCAATGCCATCACACCCAACAAGTAGCTAATAAAAACCCTCGACAATCAATCTCTCACTTGCAACATGAATAGTTTATTGCAAAGACTCGTCCAAAATAACATAAGAAATAGCATAAATCTCTCTCCTAGTAAAAAACCTCTTCAAAAATAATATTATTAGATGGGCAGTCAATGCAACTAATAGATTGGTCATTACCATGACCATTACTAATAAATGCTAAGAACTAGTCAAGACTTGGTCTTCCATGAACTCACCAGTAAGGCTCACAAAATCGGCAACATGCTTGCGCTTTGGCTCGGGTATGACCTCCATAGAAGAAACAAGGTTTTTTATAAAGTCCTCAAAACTCTTCTTCAGTTTTAGATGAAGGATACATGAAGAAGAAGCTCCATGAATAAAACTTTATAGTAGGAGTATAATGTGAGAAAATTTTTCAAAGATGACCAATTTGCAAGCTATGACAGGTTGAACTATGTAAGTCACCGCTATATCAATCTATAACAAATTGTGAAAGATCAACAAATGCAAGCGACATCAAAATATTGCAATTAATCAAAATGAACTTTAATGAGAGGAACCCAACTCAATGGGGCTATATGAGGCTCTTTAGTAATGTTCAAAGGGTTCGCTAGATAATCCATATAGGAAAACCATTAGTATATATAATAAATTTGGTAATGGAATAATCTAGAGGAATTTGTTTTTAACCCTAAATGAATAAGAATATTTTGAGGATTAAAATAACTAGTAGAAAAAAAAAACTCAAATACTTTTACATCATGGAATTTTTAAAAAAAAAAAAAACTTATCTACAAGAGTAAAATAGAGGGCTAGCCCAAATTGCCATTTTCTTTCCAGAAAGCAAAATTTCAAACATAACAATAATATTAGGTATTAATTTAGCACCAATAAAATCCGATTCTATAGATTATTGAGACTTCTCATTCAATGTATCCAATAATGATCTCTAAGTATGAAAAGCTACTTCAAGATTCCAACAAAAAGTTGGAGCCCACCACAATACGAGAATGTGAAATTGTTGTAAAGGATCACATCAAGGAAGAACTACCAGAAATCATCCAACCAGAAACACATATAGGATAATATTAAGGTTCATAAAATCGCACTCGACAGGAGTAGCATCGGAGAAAGATGATTGGGCCGATTGATGAGAGCGGAGGGATACCAATACTCACTGACATCTGTGTTAGCAGCACCGCAAAGAAAGATCAAACACAAGTGACAAAAAGGTCCTACAAATAATGATGAGTTCAAAACACACATAACGACAATATAAACTAAGGGCAGATTTGATTAGCCAAACAATACAAAGTTATCTCATAAATATTTACAAACAAATAAAAACATAAACTAACTTATACTCTTAAACGATAAACCCATATAATCTAAATAATTTTTTTTTAACTTTTGTATTTGTTGTTTGATAGCTAGAATATTTGGTCACCATTCTTCTTAACCATGCCCTCCATAGCCATCATTAATATAATACAAATTTGGATCTGATAAACCTACCATAAAAAGATTAAAAATATGTTTCATGCACTTAATTTATTATAAATTATATTATTATTATTATTATTATTATTATTATTATTATTTGTAATTTTTTTCTATTTATTTTGTTATTATCGCTTTAATGAAAGCTATGTGGCGTGCATAATTGGTGAACTATATGATTTATCATCATAATAACTTCCAAAATAAAAAATATATATATAGAGAAAATAAACGTGTGACACGTGTGGAAAACGGGAGAACTAAAATTTTGTTTAACTTATTAATTAGATAACAAAGAACGAAAAAAAATATATAATGATGATTAGTGAGAATAATTTTCTTCTTATAAGCTAAGCTGTGGCTGAGTCATCTTCTTTAATCTAATTATTGATTAATTATCTGTTTGGAAGTATTCAAAGCATAGATTAAGTAATATGACGAACTTAATTAATTTATAGAAGTTGACAATTTTTTATTTTTTATTTTGCATGTTACGGAAATTAATTACTTTGTAATCCCAGAAAAAAAATTATTATTTAATAAATGTAGATGAGAAATTTATGGGGCCAAAGATGGAGGCCGACTTTCATTATTACTTGATAAATAAATTTTTTAAATTAAAAAATTTTTGGATTAATGATACAATAACAATAACATCAAGCCTTTATCCACTACGTGGGGTCAGCTACATGAATCTTTTTTCTCTATTGTGTACTATTAAGAGTAAAATTTTCATTTAAATATAATTAAAAATGCATTTTTAATATTTTCTAATCAAGTCTTTTTAGGTTTACTCTTACCTTTCTTAACATAGGCCAAATCTAATATATCTACTCTCCCAATCGGGTCAACAGAAGGCCAACGTTTTATGTGACCAAACATCTTAAGGTGACTTTCTCTAATCTTATTTACCACTGGAGTTTAAATTTTATTAGCATGAGTTTAAATTCATTAGATTTAGTTTAAGATTAGTGCATCTGAAAATTTTATATTACACTAATCTCAAAGCAAATCCAATAAATATCAAATCTATTCCAATACAATTCACATTAGGACAATTGCAATGGGATCAGCTACATGAATCTTTTTTTCTCCATTGTGTTTTCTTAAGAGTCAAATTCTCGTTTAAATCTAATAAAAATGTCATTTCTAGTATTTTCTAACCAAGTCTATTTTAGGTCTACCTCTACCTTTCTTAATATAGGCTAAATCTATTACATCTACTCTCATAATCGGGTCATCAGAAAGTCAATATTTTATGTGACCAAATATCTTAAGACGACTCTCTCTAATCTTATCTGCTAGTGGAGTTTAAATTTTATGAGCATGAGTTTAAACATCATTAGGTTTATTTTAAGATTAGTGCATTTGAAAAAAAATTTATTACAATAATCTCAAAGCAAATTCAATAAATTTCAAATATATTCCAATACAATTCGCATTAGGACAACTGCACATCATTTTTATTTTTCTTTAACATCTAAGAAATCAATATATATGTTGCGTCCTGGAATATTCGTGGCGGTAGAGAGATATAAAGTTTTACGTCTTAACATTGTACGAAGATCCAACACGCATACAGATAAGAGAGAGGGTAAAGTATCCACTATTATTTACAGTCGATTACAAATGAGGCTCTTCCTCGGGGGAATGCTTTAGCAAAATATACATCATATAACATGCATTACGTGATGGGACTTGAATGAATCAGTATTGATATGTTTGTTTGGTCGGCAGAACCATAGTCGGCGGGCGACGGAGGTTGGAAAGACCATTGTCTGGCGAGAGAGGTAGGAAGGACTACAGTCGACAGGCGACAGAGGTCGGAAAGACCGTTGTCTGGCGAAGGAGGTCGGAAGGACCATTGTCTGGCGATGGAGGTCGGAAGGACCTTAGTCGACGAGCAACGAAATAGGTCAGAAGGATCGTAATCGGCTGGCGACAAAGGTCGGAAGTCTGGCAATAGGCAGAAGTTTGGCGTCGGGTAGAAATACGATGAAAGTCCAGCGACAGGCAGAAGTCCGGCGTCAATCGATTGCCGGGTGGAAGTCCGTAGGTGGTCGAGGAGAAGTCTGGTGGCAAGAGAACTCAAGTTTCTCTTCTTACTTCTCTTCCTTGCTTGAGTCCCTTCTTCCGCCTTCCTTTGCCCCTCTCATGAGAAATAAGGGTTCTATTTATAGTTTTCTGAAAGTGGCATGGCTTGTAAATAGGAGGAAGATCAAGGGTAAATTGGGAGTGGTTTGAATGGACGGCCGATATTGAATCCCTTGATAATGGACCATTTACTGGACTTTTGAGTGTCTTAATGATGTTATAATTTGATGATCTTGGGCTCATTGCATTCCTCTCATCAAGCCGCTCGATTCGACTATAAGCATGTCACGTTTGAAAACTGTTTGATAATCCAAATTATGGATTGAACCTTTCAAATGAGCTTCAAGTCTTGGATTTGGACCCATTTGGGCTCGGATTGAGTCGAATTTGGTGTCGTTGGCTTCGTATTTTTGAGACATGCAGTTTGACTGTAAGTTTGCTGAAATCAGAGTTCAGATGGTCTCTGATTTAATTTTTAAAATTTTTAACTTGATTTTTGCCTCGAGATTCGTGCCCGATCAAGATATATATATGAATTTTAGGAGTAATATTTTATTAATAATTAAGTTGACAAAAAAAATTTAAAACTTCATTTATGATAATTTTCTTATTGCTTTCTAAAACAGCTTTTTAATACAAAAACTTTAGTTCAAAAAATTTTTGTACTAAAAGGCTGCCTTAAAAAGCAATAGGTCAAATTATAAAAATGAGCGTGTTTAATACATAAATAAGTAGATGGATCGTGTTTAAAAAAAATTTAATAAGGAGCAAAACTGGAGCATGAAAATCCGGTTTCTTAAGAAACCGGATTACAAAATTCCGATTTCTAGAAACCGGAATTTTGTAATCCGGTTTCTTAAGAAACTGTTTTTTTATAAAAAAACTTTTTAAAATTTATATTTATATTAATAATTATTTTTAGATTATCAATTATTCTCATTTGAATGTCTTAATGATATCAGAATTTGGCGATCTTGGGCTCGTTGGATTCGACTCGTCGGGCCACTCGATTCGACTATAAGCATATCATGTTTGGAAACCATTTGGAAATCCAAATTATGGTTTGAAACTTCCAAATGTGCTTCAGGTCTTTGATTTGGACTCATTTGGCCTCGGATTGAGTCGAATTTGGTGTCGTTTTGTTTGTATTTTCGAGACGTTCAGTTCGACTATAAATTTGTTGAAATCAAAATTCAGATGGTCTCCGATTTAATTTTTTGATTATATATCAAATATAAACGTTTTAATAAATATTTTATTTTTTAATTTAAATAATCAAATTAAAAAAAAATACTATAGAAACCGGATTTTGAAAATCCGGTTTCTTTATTTTCTAAAACTTACTTAGATATATAATTCTTTATTTTCTAAAACTTAGTTAGATATATAATCCAGTTTCTTTATTTTCTTTATTTTGAGAAACTAAGATAAATAATCAATTATATTTATAAAACTTAGAAAATAAAGAAACCGGATTTTGCGGATTTTCAAAATCCGATTTCTACAGTTTTTTTTTTAATTTGATTATTTAAATTAAAAATAAAATCTTTATTAAAATGTTTATATTTGATATATAATCAAAAAATTAAATCGGAGACCACCTAAATTTTGATTTCAACAAATTTATAGTAAAACTGAACGTCTCGAAAATACAAACACAACGACACCAAATTCGACTCAATCCGAGGCCAAATGAGTTCAAATCAAAGACCTGAAGCACATTTGGAAGGTTCAAACCATAATTTGGATTTTCAAATGGTTTCCAAACATGACATGCTTATAGTCGAATCGAGCGGCCCGACGAGTCGAATCCAACGAGCCCAAGATCACCAAATTCTGATATTATTAAGACATTCAAATGGGAATAATTGATAATTTAAAAATAATTATTAATATAAATATAAATTTTAAAAAGTTTTTTTATAAAAAAATGGTTTCTTAAGAAACCGGATGATTAAAATCCGGTTTCTCAATAAACTGGATTTTCATGCTCCGGTTTTGCTCTTTTTTAATTTTTTTTTTAAACACGATCCATCTACTTATTTATGTATTAAACAGGCTCCTTTTTATAATTTGCCCAAAGCAATAACAAAGCACTCACAAACGAAGCCTAAGAGACGGCTTTTTTACTACTTTCTAAAATAACTTTCTAGTATAAAAACTTTTTGAGCTAAACATTTTGATACTAAAAAGTTATTTTAAAAAGTAGAAAGAAAGCTGTCCTAAATAAAGTTTAAGTGTAACACATAATAAATAAGATTATTAAAATTTTCTTTCACTTTCTCTCTCTATTCTTTACTAAATACCAACCCATCAAATTTTTTAAGACTCTGTAATGGGCAATATATATAGAATTTCTCTTTCTAGATTAAGTCATAAGAAAATATTTTTGTCCGAACATAGAGGCCGACCTTTTCTACAACAATTACGTTTGAGGGGCGGTGTTTATATTTATTAGAACGATCAACTTCTCCAAATGATAGATAATATAAATATAAAGTTCAAAGTATTCAGATATTTCTTCTTCTTCTGTTTTTTTTTTTTTTTTTAAGTCAAGAGGTTAAAATATCTGAAGACTTCATGAGATAATTAAATAAATATTACAACTAATTTGCAATTTTTTTTTATTAGAGGTCAACTAAATTGAATAGGATGAATGGATGATCATAGCCTATATACTTAATAAATATGAAATGAAAATATCCAAAATATGTATCAACGGATCTTTCCTATTTGTAATATTTCACTATTCCATGAACTAGAAAAGGAAAGCAACAAAAATAATATTAGAATTTAATGGGGGGAAAGACTCGAATCAGGAAAAAATCACGGAGCCACACTACATCAAGTAATCCATTATTAAAATGAGAGAAATTATACTGCAACACCTCGGCACTGTACCTGCGGCACCTCAGTGCTAACTTCTCTGTCTCGTAGCGTCGTAGCGCTATGAACTACAACACAACAGCACCGTGCTCTCTATCTCAGAGGGGTTTCACAGTACCACGGCACTGTATGAATTAAAAAAAATCAAGGGGTGCACTACCCCCGCGACCCCCCAACGATCTATTTGTCGAGCTTGACCAACGAAATTGAGATTTGAGTCAACAGTGTAACCCGATTGATCAACTACACAAAACTAATAATATATATAAATAGATAAAAGTTTTGTGATGTGTAATTAAGTTATGACTACTTTGTCATTTTATATTCTCACATCCATGTTTATTTTTCTTAGTTATGCAATTTTAATTACTAAAGCATCTGTTTTTAATAATCCTCCAATGAATAACACCATATTATTTCTCTTTCCTGTCTATTTTGTGCTCGAGTGAAGGTGGAGATTGATGTGGTCTATTCTTTTGAAAAGAATGTTTGGTAATGAGACCAAAAGCTATTATCAACAAGTGATTTTTAAGCAATAATTTACTTATCTATTGTGTTCAACTATAAGAGTTTGGGTCATCATTTAATTTAATTTTCAGATTTATGGACCCTGAAATTATCTTATTTGACTTTTCTATAGATTTTTTTTTTTTTAATTCTTCTCCATTTAAGAAGAAATTATTAAATTTCTAGATTTTTATTTTATTGACTATAATCTTATCTATATAATTGTTTTTAAAATCAGAAAAAATCAGTGCTTAGACTCTGTATTAAAAAGTCAAATTTTCTGCTAATAATTTTGAGCATTATAATATTTTTTAATTAAAATTTAATAATTCTTTAAAAAATTAAGCATATGCTGAAAAGTTTTTCCTTAAGAGAAAATTTAAACATATTATAATTTAAGCAATTTTTTTTAATGATAAATATTAGAGAAATAATTACATCATTTTGGAGAAATAATTTTCTTTAATTATTAGAGATTCTTTTTTCTAATTTCACAAAATAAATTATTGTCGAGCAATTTTTATTATGATTCATAATTTTTAAAAAAATCATTCTTTATAATTTAAAGGCATTGTATTGTTGTGGATATAAGCCGTACAACTTTTCAACAATGTAGAAAGTCAACTTATAGACACCTAATCTGCAGATCCTATATACTTTGCAGGAAATAAAATAATTTAGAAATTCGAATTTTGTGTTGAATTAATTTATTTTCATCAATAACTTATTAAAAATGAAAATGTTTAATAATTATTTTCCAAGAAATAATTACATTATATATATGTGTATATATATATATATATTAAATTTAAAATAAAATAATTAATAACAAATTAAAATACTGATTTTAATTTAAATATAAAATAAAAAGTTTTGAAAATGTTTATGTAAAATATAAATACTTATAAAAATAATTTTAATTTTAAATATATGACTAATATTATTTTATTTTTATATATCTATAAAAATAATTATATTTTTATTTTTATTAATTTATTATGACCTTAATAAAATAAAAAAAATTAAGAGCTCACTTCCCGAATAAAACCCAAAATTTCCTGATTTTTGTCCCGAAATGAATTCCCATATTTTTCTGCGCATTGGCTGTCGTTCCTGTCTCGAGCTCCACCCGATTAAAATTAAATAAAAAATAATTATAATAACCAAATAATAATTAAAAATCATTAGAGCCAATAATAGGGTTGGCTGTATATATTAGTAAAATATTATATAAAGAGTAGTAAATAAACAGTATTTTATTTTTTCAAGATCGGAGGACGTGCACATAATATATATTTTTTTATTATGTTTTATAATATTAAAAATACTTATCTTTTAGTTAAAAATATTTATTTTTTTAATTATATGCTATTTAAAATTAATTAATTTATTTATTTATTATTAATAATTTGACGTGAATAATTTATTGGTATAAATTTATAATATAAATTTTGTATATAATCTATAAATGTAAATTTATATTTAAATATATGTCAAATAACGATGATTTATATTAAATTTATAAGCTTATATGCAAACTAAATTTATATTAAATATAACCTAAATTAAAAGATATAAGATATTTACATATATAATAGTTAAAAAATATTGTTTGTGTAAGTTCTATTTACTTTTTTCACATATTTATATTATTCCATCATTATAAAATTTTCAAAATAAAACTTAGATCATTTTAAAATAATTTCCTTATTTATTATATCATCGATTCAACCACGATCAAATCATTTTTAACTTTAAAACTCTGCTTCTTTTAGTTCTATATCTGTTCCAATTTTCACAAACTTAATTGAGCTACCATCTTATAGAAAATCCTAATAATTACCAACAAAATCTAAGTAGTGCACTTTATTTTAACTTTAATTTATCTCACTACAATTGAATGGCACTTAGGCTTCATTTGGGAAGGCTTTTTTATTGTTTCTTGAAGTACTTTTGAGTACAAAAATTTTTAAACTGAAAAATTTTGTACTAAAATATTAATTTAGAAAGCAATAAAAAAGTTGTCCCAAACAAAGACTTAGTATCTTAGTACTACAATTAAAGAGTACTGGCCCTTGATCAATAATTAATTCAAAGTTCGCTACTAGTTATCGAATACAAGCCAAACTCCCCATGTACACAATTAGTTTCATCGATAGCAAATTCTGTAACGTCGACTTTGCTCCTCATCTACAAATAAGTTGTCATTAATCGAGCATTGACATCAAAAAACTGTTTTTTTCTCTAAATTGTTTCATTATCAAAGGATTTGATCAAATCTTTTGTAGATCAATTCATCATCGAAAGAATCAATATTGGAACTAATCTCTCTCCTATCCTTCTATTAATTTTGTTTGATCCTACTAGGGTCCTAACATCACAAAAACATTGGATCCAACAATGATGATTCATGCCTACATCACTTTTTTATTATCTTAATAATTTTCTATAATATCATGATTGTACCAACATAATATTTAAGTCAACATAGAGTTTGAAATATATTGATATATCCCCTCTATACCTATCACTATAATATTGAAATAATTTATTATCTTCGTACGATAAAAAATAAAATTTATATGCGAGGGGATAATCTAATTATAGGTCTGAAGTAATAAATTTTTTTTAATAAACTAATATGTATATAACAAGTCACTTCAAAGTATTCAAACAATTCAAAAAAAAATTTCGGTTTGTGTTGGCCAAAGTAAATTTAATTTTTTTTATAAAAATAAATAAGGTATTCTACAAATAAATCAGGTGTCCAAAAGTTGTGATAAATGTCTTTGATTGTTATCTTGAACAAAATTGTAGATAATTGAGTGTGCCAATGGCTTAGTGAACATATCAGCAAGCTGGATGTTGAATTCATGGGCATGAGTTAGCTAAAACCTTAAGTGGCTTTGCCTTAAACAAAATGACAGTCTATCTTAATATGATTGGTGCCTTCATGAAATGTTGGATTTGTAGTAATGTGAATAGCAACCTGATTGCCATAAAAGATAAATATAGGAATACACATTTCCACATGGAACTTTAAAATCAATTGGGTTAGCCAAACAAGGCTCTATATTATGCCTCAATAAAGGATCTTGAGAGAGTGGATTGCTTCTTTGCCTTTCAACATATCAAGGATTCCCCTAGGAAAATTTAGTAACTGGTCAGTACAAAATTTTAAATAAATAAATAAATAATGTAGTAACTGGTCACTAATCTCCATTGTTAGATAGGAACCTCAATCTGCATAAAAAAAAAAGCTTGTAGTTACGAAGAAGAAGAACTAGAGAGGAATATACCTCATGTCAATGACATGAGATAGCATAGTAAGTGATTGATGATTGTCATATTGGAGTCCAAGGTTGAGATAAAAGCATATTAAGTTTGTGAACAGAGAAGGTGATGTCTGGGTGTGATAAAGTAAGATATAGAAGTCACTCTATTAAATATCAAAACTATGAAGCTAGATTAAGTCCATCTCTATTAGATGCACCAAATTTACTGTTAGGATCCATAAGAATTTATGTTGCCTTTTTTAGCAAGGTATCATGCATCTTCTAATAATTGTATAGCTCTAGGAGGCATAGTTAACTCAGATGAGCGACTGTGTGACAAGGGCAATGCTGAGACTTTGGAAACAATGGAGGTAGTATAGGCTATGAAGGCCATCGGGGATCAGGATGTCATCGATAGGATGCCATGGAGACACCAGGGACAAAGAAGCAAATTCTAGAATAAAGGAGTTATAGCAAAGAGGACTATTGCTCTGAAGGAAGGTTGTCTCCTGTGAAATCAGAGAAGATGTAAACAACAAAAAAGGAGAGAGAGAGAGAGAGAGAGAGAGAGAGAGAGAGAGAGAGATGCCAGAAGTGACTTGCTCTTAATCTGATACCATATTAAGAAAAGGGAAGAAGATAACTTTATTAATGAAAATTCATTTTCGACAAAAAACATATAGAAACATATCCAAGTCTATATGTATCGACTTAATTGTAATACTAATGTCATAGTATAAGAAGAAGGAATTAGATAGACTGGTGGGTGAATATCAAAAAAATCAATGTTCATAATAGGGCCTAACGCCTAGGTGGAGATAAGAGAATCAAGGAACAATATTTTAGATAAATAGAAAAAAAATGAAGGAATAGATTATAGAAAGTATTTAGTTCTAGAGTGAAAAAAAACAAAGCTCAATAATTGTTAAAGGGTTTGTTTAGTACAATTGTACTATTATAGGGTACTGCTTTTATTACGGTTAAGTTTCATATTCCAACCCTCCAAATAAATTGATTGGGAGATCTATTTAAAAATTTGCTAAAAATGAATTTAAGAAAAGTTGAAATATAATTATGTTTATCCTGATTGAATGAAGGCAATCAACCTCACCCTAACATCAATCTATTTACAAACTATTGAGAAAGCTATTCCAAACATATCTTGAGTGATACTTTGAAATAACAGCTTAGGATACTGTCAAAGGCTTCATCATAGGAGTTCAAGAAAAAAAAAACCATAGAATTTTTGGATTTACTTTAGACAAATGAGAACATGCCAAGGCCTAATTTCGTACTTCATAATTTTGGTATTATTATTCAGTGATATATTTATATGATATTAAATTAGCTCCAATGATTTTTCTCTAAAAACAATGCGCCAAAATTATTTTTCTCACAAAGATTATATCCCTCAAACAAAAAATAGTTTGCTACCACTATGAATATCGTGAAAGAAGAAATGCAAGTGACACTAAACCAATTAAAAATTTTTGTACTAAAGATTCTTTAAAAAGCAGTAAGAAAGTTGTCTCAAATGGGACAGCTTTTTTACTGCTTCTTAAAACAACTTTTTAGTACAAAAAATTTAATTTTTATACTAAAAAGCTACTTTAAGAAGCATTAAAAAAGCCATCCCAAACATAGCCTTAGTTATTACCAGCTCTCAACAGCAAACAACTTCAAGGCATACTTGCAAATCAAAAGACATGGAAGAACGGCAAAGACCACTTCAGCAGAATCCTTAAAATACAGTAGCAAGAATCAATACTTTCCCTATATCACAAGTATCATATATATATATATATATATATATATATATATATATATATAAAAGAGCCGTTAAACAAGTTCAAAATGTAAAGCATCAAACTCATAATACATCACATTCAAACATAACGAAAAATAACATCCAGGATGCCTCCTTGTAAGGTCATCCATACATAAGCTACAAAATTTGACATATAAGACGAACACTGCTTTAAGTTATCAACAACAACAATAAATCCCAAACCATACAGTTTAAAACAGAAGTTTAAAGAGATTATTAAGATTTTGGAAAGGCCTAACCAGTTTCAAAAAGCAAAAACCTCAGAGGAGGTCAGCAACATTGGATGGCAGCTCTTCGATGATAACATTGTAGAACCTCTGGATGTCAGCCAGCATTCTCTCATCATCGTTGGTGACGAAGTTGATAGCCACACCCTTTCTTCCGAAACGTCCGCTACGACCGATACGATGGAGATAGTTTTCAGGTTGAGTTGGCAAGTCATAATTGATGACCAGTGAGACCTGTTGAACATCGATACCACGGGCAAGGAGGTCAGTGGTGATGAGAACACGGGAAGAACCAGATCTAAACTCCCGCATAATAATATCTCTAGTGTTCTGATCCATGTCGCCGTGGGTGGCCGATACTGTATGATCACTGCTCCTCATCTTGTCGGTCAGCCAATCCACTTTGCGCCTAGTGTTCACAAAAATAACACTCTGAGTAATGGCCAATGTTTCATAAAGATCACAAAGGGTCTCAAGCTTCCATTCTTCCTTATCAACATTCACATAGAACTGTTTTATTCCTTCCAAGGTCAGTTCATCTCGCTTGACAAGGATCCTTACAGGCTTGTTCATGAATTTGCGGGTAATCTCCAAAGCCTCAGGGGGCATTGTGGCTGAGAAAACACCAACTTGAACTTTTGATGGAAGCAGCTGGAAGATGTCATAGATCTAAAATCGAGACTTAAGTATTAAAATGTGATAGAAGCCTCATAAAAATCAAAGGCAATCTGAGACAGAAAATGAGGGGGAAAATGCTTATAATTAAAAATAAGCAAGCTGCTGTTCTCTAACATAATACTCAAATTGATGAGACTGCACAAGAAAAAAAAAATTTAAACTACATAAAGCAGGCTATTGGTTAACAATTATTCTGCTAAAATAAATTAGTCTTGCATTTAAACGTAATAGGGTGCACAGATATTAAAAGATAAGGGACAGCAACTAGTATAAAAAAGTACCTTGTAAATAACTAGTTTCATGTGAGATGAAAACAATATACAAGAAGACCAAGGTAATAATAAGCCACATTATTCCCGGGCCAAGTATTTGACATCCAGAATTTCCTTAATCTTCAGCAGATATCAGAATTCTTGGTTACATTTGCAAATTTTACCTCCAGACCTAGGGGCAGAAATCATATGGGGAATTCCTCGTAAAAATTCCTGGCAGTGCTATCACCACCCTTTTTCAAAGTGAGATTTGTGTTCACAGGTAGCTATCATTGATCGAGACTTATACTCAGATTTCAAAATATAAGTCACAATACAATATGTGTGGAAAGAAGAAATTCCTTACAGAAATTCTATAAGGAATTCCTTACATGATCTGTCACAGACCTAGGCAAGCTAATATAACAACAAATGAAGAAAAATTAAGTCGCTTTACAAAGAAAAAGACTCGTCTTTTTCTGTAAAATCAGAACTTCTAGAACTAATTACTAGTAAACAGATCATAATAACAACTGCAAGAAATCAGAAGATGCAAAAAATAAAATAAACAAGATAATGACACCAACAAATACAACGAGATAGCAGAAAGAGAACCACAGTCCCCAATTAGAAGACTGTAGAAAGAGACCTGGTCCTTGAAACCTCGTGAGAGCATCTCATCTGCCTCATCCAGTACAAACATCTTAATATAATCAGGGCGGAGTGAATGCCTTCGCAACATATCAAACACCCGACCAGGTGTGCCGACAACAACATGAACACCACTAGAGAGAATCCGCTGATCCTCACGAACACTGGTTCCTCCAACACAAGCATGAACTTTCACACCAAGGTAATCTCCAAGCGCACGCATTACCTTTTCAATTTGTTGTGCTAATTCTCGAGTTGGTGCAAGAACCAGAGCTTGACATTCAACTAAGCCATAATTAAGCTGCTGTAAAATTCCAGAACAAAATGTTGCTGTTTTTCCTGTCCCAGATTGAGCTTGTTGTATCACATCAAGTCCCTTACAGAAAGGAACAATTCCTCTTTGTTGAATTGCAGAGGGTTTTTCAAAGCCTGTAGAGATGTGAAAATGCTAGATCAAAGTTGCAAGCAGTAACAAACCCCTAGAATTGCCAATAAATTTCAAAAACATAAATACCATAGCCATAAATGCCTCGTAGTAGGTTCTCTTGCAGACCCATGGAATCAAAAGTATCATAAACTTCATCATATGATGTAAAAAATTCCTGGCCATCAAGCCTGAACCCACCATGCAAAGTACAAACGAAGTGAAAATATAGTTTAATTAAATGCAAAATTGACAAGATATTGAATAACAAAAGTGAAGAGGTGTAATCTACTAACAATTCATTCATTTTTGAATCATACTGCCGACCGTCATATTGAGATCCTTCTGGTGCAAGCCCTGCCATGTCTGTAACAAGAATGCTAATGGCAGTGAAAAAAAAGATAGGAACGCATCATGACAGTATCAGCAAGTTAAGTCAGACAGAGGATTTCCAAAAGAAGATGCATAAAAAGGCATTCGCATGGATCACATCCAAAAGCAGGTAATTGGCTTGATAAGTAGGATAATGCAGAAAAAACTAGAAGGGCAAAAGTCAGCAAGACTATATAACAGAGGATAAAACCATTCTGTTAAGAGCTTATTTTAAAGCAATTTAATTATTTGGCTTCAAATTTTTTAGCACATTAATGAGTTGGCAATTTACAACCATGATGCTAAGAACTTATTCTACTTTACCATCTGCTGCTCCCTATACTACATTTGACGAGAATGAAATGCCAGAAGGTTTGGGGGAAATTATGAAAGCACTACTACTATTTGCCTTAAAATTAGAAGAGCTATATTTGCCGCAACCTCCAAGTGGAAGAGTAATGACGAGTTCAAATTCCTTATATCCTGATGGTTGGCATTGATGGATTTTCTCTCTTTTCTGAGTTGCTTCTACTGCTTTATACTTTTTGCAACTTATGTGTTGGGCAAGTGTCTTTTGTTGCTCATTGTGTGATTATGAAGTCTGTTGGACTATAATAAATGAATTTTACATTCGTGAGCCTGTACTCCTTTGGATGGTCTTTGAGGCAACCGGAGAATACTCTTTCTTAGATGTCAACATGATTGTTGGGTGTAATCTGTGCTCATCATGAGTTAAATTTTTGTTTTTATTTGTTTTTTGTCACAATTTTTATATTTCTCAATGTAGCCTTGTCTGTGAGCTTTGCTCTTTTTGTTGCTGATCACAGATCTCTCTTGTTCTTCTATAATTGTTATCTCAATCCCATTGTAATTTTGCTCTTTATTTAATGAGATTGGGCTATGCCCTTAATTTCCACAAAAAAAGAGGATAAAACAGGGTCGGGTGGAGAAAAGAATACCCTTTGTCAATGCTAAAAGGAGAAAAAGTTTGCCAAGCCGTAAAATCAACACACAAATAAAAGAAGATTTCACTTCTTATTTTTGCTTATAAAAAAGGTATGTGGTGATGTATTAACATATTTTGTTTTAAATTAGACATTGATTTGTTTAAGAAAAAAACTAAAATAAGTTCGAGTATCTAATATTTTAAAAACAGAATTTTTTTCCCGCTATATCCTACCCCCATCTCCTGGCTTCCAACTCGTTGCCAGCCTCTGACTTACCGGTGCCAACTTTTACCTCTCTAATATCTTCGGCTGCCAAAATCTCCCCACTTCGTCTTCTTCCATGGCAGAGGACTCACCTTCCTCTATACTTACAACCCCTGCTATGCACTCAACTGTTGCCTACAAGATCTCCATTTTCATTGCCTACATCAACTACCGACCCCTCATTGAAAACTATTTTTCTGCACCTTGTGATGATGGCATCGATACCCTCCAGCCCATGGATTCTGGGGGAATCAATGCCATCAATGGCATCAATGGTTATCTGGTCAACCCCTCATCTTGCTTCCTCAACAATAATAGCATTGAAAATGTTAGGTGAGGGAGATGAATCAAGTAGGAAAGGAGATCAAACCACTTTTGTTTATTAAAATAAGAAATTCATAATAATATCGAACATATTTATTTCATATTAGAACAAAAACAAAATTATTTACAAAAATAAAAACTAAAAGTGATCCCAAATGGTCCTTTAATTCGAATTTCATTGATTCAACCCTTAATAGGATGAATGATGTAGGATACATAATACCAACCCAATGCAAGGTCACAGTACGAAATCCAATTATGCCATTATATACTCTCTACACCAAGCAAAACTAAGAACTAATGTATATTTTCTAATGAAACAAACCAAACACCAACACCAATCACAATAAGTGAAAGTGTGCTACATGTAGAACTAACACACCCATAAAAGTTCAAGCTTTCCATATGTCGCGTTAATATGTCTATACAAAGACAACATGCAAGCTATTCAAATTTAGCAATCATGATCTACAAACAATAATCCCCAACATGCAAAAATATATACATCCATGCATCTTTACATACAGTTTCTCTTCAATTCATGATCATAATACAATTAACTTATATCAAAGAAAAAACAAATAAAAACTCTCAGCGTATTATACAACACATAGCATTGCTGCATTATTAGGTAATAGAATTGGCTCATAACATGGTGGTAATATATTGATAGATCTTAAGAGAAAACACTTTCTCGTGTGATATGAATACACACTCAATGAGGATTGCTATCTTCATATAAAATAACCAGATTTATCAAAGTACAACATAAAACAATTGCAATATAATAAGATCATAAGCTAATATGCATGACGAAAAATAGGGATGCTCCATCTACAAGATAAGATGTTAATGTCCAAAGAAGTCGTCATGTCATTTATGCACCTATGAAGCCTCAATGTGCATCGCCAAGGGGATCTAAGTCGATCTCTTCCCCCAATAGGTACCTCTTTCTCGGCATCATCATCCTCATCCTCCTTTTCATCTTCCTCAATCAAATAGACCAACTTAATATAAACCATTCTCTCACCTCAGTTAGAAGGCCCACCAATGAAAATCTTCCTCCCCTTCTTCTCCAGAGTTGTTGGAACGATGTGCGACTCCATCCTTTTGCCATCTCCATTGGGCAAATCATTCAACTCCTTCACTTCCATCCAATGGCAAGCCAAGTTACAAAGGATTAAGAAGTCTTTCTTACTACCCCAATTGCAACATTCTCTTGACATTGTTAAGAAAATAAGCAATATTGACCTCTAACACCTTCAGTTGACCCGAGTGGTGACAATTAGCAAACAATCCTATACTAAAACATAGAATTACTGGGTCTTCCCATTCTTGATATAAAATATGAGATTGTATGTGCTCACAAAGTTAAGAATTTGGGATTGAACTAGATGAACCCACATGTCAGACCAAGCAAAAAGAGTTGGATAAGCTTTGCGACCAACCACCTAACCTTCTAGTTAGCAAAGAGCTTGATGTTGATGTCGAATATTGAGAAGGAATTTGGTGCTAATTGTGTCTACAGTAATGGGAAGTCGTTGAAGAAGTCGACCAAAAAGCTCCAACTCATGGCTGAGTTGTTGGATGAAGAAGCGGAGATTTCCTTTAGAACAGCAATTGTGGCGTCCCCCAGTTTCCAATAAGAAAATTTTCATAATTGTAGGGAACTAATACATCTCAGCCTTCTTTAACTTCTTCATAGTCACCATAGAGGGTGATAGGGCATCCCCCTTGAAGATCTCAACTAACAAAACCAAGTCATCCTCAAGTACCTTAGAGCTGATACCCGGCATGTTGAAGCTGCTAGAAGAACTCTCAAAGCACAAGGGTAGAGAAAGCAAGAAGAAGTGTAGTAAAGATCAAAGTCTTCATATAGCATAAAGGAAAAATATCTTCACCTCCCAAAAGCCATTTAGCCTCACTTCTTCTGTATCAATTTAAGGATCTTGATTCTAATTCTTTGCTTGGACTATTGAGGCCTTAAAAGAGTAGGTGGCACAAAGTTTATGATTCTGTGTCTAGCACTAAAAGGAGGATTGAAGAGCTAAAAAATGTATGTATTCTTCATTTATTAAGTTCGAAATGAAAGGGAAAGAGAAATGCCTAATTTTTTGAACTCAATTCCAACCATCCACGTATCATGATGTAGAAAATGGCCACATCAATCAGATTCCTTAGATCTTATAGGACTAACCAAACATCACTTACTTTACACAAGGGATGTACCTCAACAATAGCACATCTGGCTTGCATTCATGCTCAGGACGCCAGCATACAAAAGCCCATCCCTTGTCTAGAATAACTATCAATATCTTCCCATCTAGCCTATCTTAGCTACCATCCCATTCCCGCGAGCGGACTCGGAGCACTAAAACCCTCCAGTCAATCTTCATTTGTCGCCTGGCTACCAAACAGTCTACCGATTCATTAGACACTATCGTGCATACCTTACTGATAGGAACATTCACTTATTGGCTCCCTAGGGCACAAAGGGCCAATTGTTATTCAATATGCTTTCTACTTAGCTTCTACAAGTCAACAATCCTACCATCTAACCCAACCCAAATGTCCAACAACCAGGCCTAGTCACTTGCAAACTATCACATCAACAGCTATTGTCACCTATACACACCAATGCCAGGTTGATATATAGCATTTTCTATCATGTTCTAATGCCCATCTCACAATATTGCTCACGTTCCTTCTAACAACCTTGTATGCCTCCTACCAACCACAAATCACGCATAACTCCCTCTTGTCAAGTCTGTTGACAAATAAGACTCAAATAGTGGAACCTGGCACCCACTTAGCTCGGCATGTGTCATCCACCGCCTACACTGCTTAGGTCTTATAGACATGTACTTAGTCAATCACATTCAAACAAAATGATACTCGTTGCATGGCTTAGAGGCTATAAATAGGTTTTCTTTAGGCTGTTAAAAGATTTCACAATGGAGTAATCTATTAAGATTAAATTCTAGTAATTTCTTTTTCCCTCCATTGTATTCCTCCTCCTTACCCAGAAAAGTTCAAGGTTTTTTATTTTCTTTTAATATAGTAAAGCCTTCCCATTCTCTACATAATGGGTAAGCAAAAATGTCAAACCATTTAAAATTTCTTGTATCGTCTGATGCGTAACTCTCTCTCGATCTCCTAGGCTCTCATTCTCTCTCCCCTTCTCATCTTCACTTCACACATATAGAAAGTATATTAGCTCGATAACTCCATCTCTTTCAAAATGCTCCTCTCTCTTCCATGCATTGTTCATTGACCTTACTGAGAGAATTTTGTGTTCACACCTATACAAACCTAGCTTAGCCAACCACTTTCAATGTTAATTCACTTTTGCTTATGGAAGACCAACCAAGTTTCTCCATAGTTAACATCCCTCATTAACAATCAATCACATGTTGTCGTTGAAAACCAATTGATCTCCTTCATTAACAAAAAGTTGAATTTCCTAGTGTCTTGATTTATCGAGTTCGATGTTATACTACTATTATTCGATGTTATACTACTATTAACAACTATAATTGTAAAATACCACCTTTTAATAACATCTTTTAGATTTATTTCTATTGTTGTTGATAATCTTATATTAACATCCCCTCAATTGTTCAAAAGGGGGCTAAAATATGTTCTTATTTTATGCCCAAAGTGAAATCTTAATATCTAAGCCAGGCCTCATAGCTTTTCCATAGTTAGTTTTCAACATAAAATACATTTGATTATCTTATTTCTATGTAAGTTTGAACTCCCTATCTCCTAAGCTAAGACTTTTGTAACTTCCCCTATCTTAATCAACAATTTTAGCAAACAAAACATTCCCATACCCGTCAACTGACCTAAATAAAAAAATTACTAGTAGTTCATGTGCTAGGATCTAAACATGCCTTACCTGAACACCTTTCTTGGACTAGTCTATCTCCATATCATTAGATGAATGGACTTGACTTTGTTGAGGACCACCCTCCAATCAAATCAACAAAGTCCATTCATCCATTCACAACCAATGCTTGGATTATTCATCTGATTATCCAACAGTTAATGAGTGGAATACCCTAAATAATGCCTTTGGTGGCTCCCAATTTGTCATTTGCAAGTCAATGAATTAGTTTGAAAAACAACATTAGTGCAATAAAACCTCCACCATATGTTTGTTAACAAAAGAAAGAATCAACTATTGTAGGAACTCCAACATATCCCCTAAGGACAAGATTGACGCACAAAGCATGGCTTTGCGATAACATGCCATTTGAAGAGCATCCTCCTCTTGGCACACAGGAACCCATGCCTTGACAACTAGCTAGCATATTGTTGCCGCCAAAGTAGGAAGATGACATCTCCATCATTGTGAACGGATCAATAAGACTCAAATACCGAAACGATGCAGACACATTAGAAGAACAATCAAACAAAAGAAAATTGTTAAAACGGAAGCACGTTCTTAGTCAAAGAAACCAAGAATGTCAATGAAGGAAGAAATTACTTCACCGCAAATTTTATTCACCCAGGTTACAAATTCATTTCTTTTCTAAAAGATCCCTAAAGCAGAGACCAATCGAACTTATACGAAAGAAGAGAGTTGAAATTACATAAAGGACCCTTAAGAGAAATTGAACTAAATCTACTCTTCTTCAACTGCTTCGGCTGCATCACTATCAAATCAGGTACTTAAACTGGATAGATCCTTCTAAAACTCTAATGACATATGCCTAATCTCTAAGGAGCATCTCAAATGTTATGTCTTGCCAAAAAGTAACTCTAGTTTAGGAGTGAGAGGCAATTATGGCTAAAGTCATGAGAAGGCATTCATATCAAAGTTGGGTAAAATCATGCCATTACATGCCACGAGAATATAAAGCCCATGATGCCCATAAACATGCATAATTGTATTGGCTTTCATTATAACTAACTAAAATCATTGCAAAAGCCACATCTAAGTGCATGTTATGCATCAACATAGATCCCCATGTAAGGGTTGATCACTCATCCTAAATTATATAATAGTTGAACACCTTTGATAAAATCTATGTATAACACCTACATAAGTAATGATAAAATTTAGGTTAAGGGTGGGGCAATTCAATGTATGACAACCCCTGACTTGCTTCTCCCATCAGAAGACAACCGCGATGGCAACACCTTAATAATGTCAAATCTATAAATGACTTCCAAATAATTCAATAAAATAAACTTTAAAAATAAATCAAGTAGTTTCACTTGCATCATGTTCTAGAGGAAGTCTATTTTCCCCGGAAAAAAAAAGTTTAAAGTAAGCACATTTGATTACATGGAAAACTAAACCTTTTTTTCGCATCCTGAAAATGCAAGGGGAGTTCAAGAAGGGCAATAGCAATTGCTCTTAAGAAAAACTTTGAAACTCACAAGGAGGCTAGTAAAAAGCATAAACTTGACATTAGGTGCAAGTACTTCAAGTCTTCCCAACAACACAACTAAATCCCAATTTCAACCAATCATTTTCAATGAAAGCAATCTTTCAAAGCTAATGGTGCAGGGATGCATTGCACTGACACCACTCAGCATTGTAGACCTATTTTACGTATGAGAACTGTAAATTTTTCCAAAAAAAACTATGGCAGGCAGAGAACTCTTTGCAAGCTTAGCTCATAAATTTCAACGAAATTCAATATCTATGCAAAAAATCCACTAAGAGCAGAAGAAAAAGGCATGCACGGATCGTTATTCGCAAACAAAGCAAATACAACCTATAAACAACTTGGTGTAATCGAAATCTTCAAGATGCTCCTCCTAAGCCCTCCATCATACAATAGGGGATAGTGTTGTGCATTGATCAGGTTTTAGATTAGGTTGATCCGCATGCTATCACACTCCTGTAAATTCCTATAAATAGAATGTATAGGTTGATGTAAAGTTTTGGGGAAAATTAAAATAAAGCTTTAGGAATATTTTCCTCCTAAAATATGTCATCCCTTCTCTCTCTCCCTCTCTCTTGCAAGAATGCTCAAGAAGCTCTCAAGATTCCTCCTAAAGTTATAACAGATAGCTTACAAGGTTCCCACTCAAATTCAACATACCAGTTCCCTATCGTCAACAGTCTAGCACTAATCAACACAAAGATTTTTTTTTTAAATGGCAAACTTCAACCTACACCGATCATAATATTGAAGGTGGGGTTTCATAGCTCATTCCTATGTTGGTTTCATCTTCCACACATTATCATGTGGCTTCATCACCGACTCCTAAGGTAGACACCTTTGTTCATTCCAGATAAGCATCAACTAATGACACAAATATACCTTGCCGAGCTACAAAGAGGCCTACTAGATACTTCATTTGGAGGTTATGGACCTATAATTCAAAGGAGGCCTACTGACATTAACATGCTGTAATATCAAGCATGTTTGTCGTTCCAACAACATATATAAGAAAATCAAGTGATTGATGGAGCTAAAATTGCCAACTTGTTGTTTCGATTTCTCAAAAGCATTCTCCTATTGCTCTACTTCCCGCTCAGCATCGACAACCTGCAACATCATTCTAGCCATTTCCAAAATAAACAACTTTTTTTCAGACACCTGATTTTTACAGCCAACAGAGACTTACAATACCCAAAAAAAAAAATCCCTTCGTACCCCATTTCTCTCTCTAAACAAATTTTCTCCCGAACGTTCATCCTTTTTTACCACTACTGTATTAATAAGAAAGACACCTTCACAAGTCCTAAAGAATTCAATATACCCATAGTCGATCCAATTTACAACCATAACGTTTCACTTCAACCAATGAATTGTATAAATTTAGCATCTAACATAAAAAAAGCATAAAGGCCATACAAAATCTAAAATCTACCAAAACATCTCAAACCAATAAGACAAACGATACAGAGATCCAATTAGAACCCTGAACGAGAAGAGCTAATTAACATCCTAATCCAGATAAACACAATCCATGATTCACAAGCATCCAGAAACTAAAAAAAATCACGATTTAAGCTCTAACAGATCGAAAAAATAAAAAATAAAAGCCAACAATTCCAAATCTCCAACCAAATTAAATCCACCGGCTTCAAAGAACAAGCAGCAGAGAACAATTGATGCTGAGAAGAAGATCGAACCTGACGATCGAGAAAAGGAATCGCTGACGAAGCTAGAGAGAGAGAGAGAGTAAAGTTAAAGGCGGTGAGAGCAAGCAGCGAGCCCTTTCTTCGCAGGAGAAAGGAGGTCGAGGGCTTCTTTGTTTTCAGCAGGAAGAAAAAAATCCCTCCTTTCTTTTCTACTTTCTGATTGGTTTCCGAATTATTTTTACGGTGGAAAAGTAGCAGACTGACGGCCACTATTTTTATGTACGCGCTCCGCATAAAAATTCTCTAAACTAACGACCCGATCAAACTTTTACCTCATGTAATCTTGCACGTGGTACTATGGACGGTTGGATTCGTACGATATTTATGCGGGTAAGTAGATTAGTGGCGCCTGGTATGATGGTGTTATGAAAGAGGGAATAATTCGTGTGATGGACATAATTTAAAATTTAGTGACTCATCTCATTTAATTTCATATAATATTTTAAGTTAGGATAATGTTTACATGGAGAGCTAGTTCCATTATCAAATGAATTTTTCTATGAAGGGGATTTTTATAAATAGAATTTAATATTAAATAATTAATATATTAAATACTTAAATATTATTATTATTATTATTATATTCAGAATTTAAATAATATAAAAAAAATATTTTGATTGCCTTCAGTGTTACAACCGTCATAGCAGTGTGGAGATTATTAGTGGCAAAATCAACGACAGCAGTAGCTACTGAATTAAATTATGGTTGCGTGTGATTAAGAAAGTCCAAATATCATATCAATGTGATCGAAAAGACATCAAAGGAGTAAAGAAAGCCATTAGTATCCCCTCGATGTGGTAGAGGAGACGCGGGTGGGAGGAAGTGATGTGGAGTGATGGAAATGATAGAACTTACAGCTTGATATAGCATGACATCAAGCAAGCTAAGAAAGCTTCTCAAAATGTTAGAGAATATAATAGCTTGGACTTACACCCAATATGGGTTTGGAATGCCAACCGATTTATCTAGTTGGGTTTAATAATACAAGGTGCGTCAATCCTAAAAACGGAGAAATTGATATATCCTAGGCTGACTGAATGGAGAAAGGTGCTTAAGTGTGTGTGATATGCTCGACTATAATAAAGGGCTAAAGGTTGACCAGGTTAAAGTGTCAAAGCCACATGTCAATGTCTAGTATCTCCCGTTTGAATCATAAACGAGATAGATCTTATATTTTGAGTAGCTCTATTCTAGAAATGAGTGTGTGAGAGCCTAGAATGCTACTCACCTCTACAAACACTAACCCAAATAGTGTGAGTGTCACTACTGTAAAATCATCTATTATCGGCGGATTTGGAAGTTTCAGATTGATTTTCGGTGGAAAATTTTTCGCTGGTAAAACCCGCGTAGGAACAATTTTCCGATGAAAAAAGCCTTCGGAAAAAATTCCCGGTGAGAAAAAACATCTGGAAAAATTTGTTGGCTGCTGTCCGGCAAAAAAAGGCCGCCAGAATAATTTTAAAAATTAAAAAAAAAATACACCAGCAACCGCCCGCCAGCCCAGCCTGCTTGCCCATGCTGCGTGACGCCCGTGGGATTCGAACCACAACCTAAAAAAATTTCAAACACTCGACCACTTTGCTGGAAAGGAAAAAATTTAATAAAAATTAATCTTTTATATTTAAACTATAATTATATAAAAATTAAAATTTAAAATTAAGTAAAACAAAATATTTAAATTAATAATTAATTAAAATAAGTTATCAAATTAATGATTAATTAAAATAAGTTATTAAATTAATACTTAATTAAAATAAATTATTTAATTAATGATTAATTAAATTAAGTTATTAAATTAATACTTAATTAAAATAAAATATTAAATTACTAATTAATTAAAATAAACTATAAAAAATTAAATTAATTAAAATAAAATATTTAAACAGTAAAATAAATAAATAAAAATATTAAATTTTAATTATTTTAGTTAAATATTTAAATAATTAATTTAAATTATTTAATATTATTAGTTTATTTCAAACCGTTTTAATTCTTATTTTGAAATTAAGGATATTTTTTTTAGAAATTATTAAAATTTGCAGGAAATACTTTTTCGAAAATCCATCGGAAAAGCCACCGAAAAATTCTCCGGAAATCAAATCCGCCAGAAAATATGTCGGAAATATTTCATCAAAATATATTGAAAATCAGTCGATAATGAACGATTTTGTAGTAGTGAATGTGAACTCCTATCAATTAATGTTTCTATGTTTTGCTAACCTACGGTCTTCCGATAAAACAAATGTAACATTACATATAGTAAAAAGTCACATCACAAATGTGCATGTCGATGCATAACCCAAGCCATCATGCCTTATGTAGGTAATACCAAACCACAATTAGTAAAATGTAATTGAATACAAATCAACATAGGAATCATTATTAATGAAGCTTGATCCATATTTTCATAATTTATGGCTATTAGGTGAATGTTGCAACAGACAATCCATGCATATATGACAAGATTGACTACAGGAAGTTTCGGCAAAAATTGTTGAGTTTTGGGAGGATTTGAAAGTTTTTTGACGGATTTTTGGCGAAAAAATTTTCGCCAGTAAACGAGCATCTGAAAAAATTTCCGTCGAAAGAAATGTCTAAAAATTATTAAAATTTGTTGGAAATTATTAAAATTCATGAGAAATAAACCGCCGGAAATCCGTCCAAAAAATGTCTAAAAATTTGTCAAAAATTTTTCACCGTCATCCGTGGAAAAATCCGCCAAAAAATAATCAGCCGTTATAATGCACGAAGAAGTTGAGCAACTGAAAACAAATGGTTTAGATGCAGGAAGCAAAACATAAACCAGAGAGTAAGAAGAAACTGCATCAGCATAAATCCATAGCATTTCAGTTCACATTACAAATTAGAAGATGTATATATACACGAGTTCTGTAGAAAACCTGTATTGGTTTCAGCAAGCTGTTATATATGGTTCAAGGGTTGAGATTAGGGAGTTAGTTAGTAATTTATGGTGGAGAAGAAAAGCAAAGAGAGGTGGCTGCAAATGCTGCAGAGGAAGTGGAGATTATAAAAAGTGGGCTGCTTGCATATCATGTAATAAATTATCCAGTCGTAATGAAGTTCTGCAAAACAGAAGATTAGAAGTTGCAGGTTCTGTACGTACTTGGCTTGTGAAGTATTCGGCTCCCTATTCTTGCAGAGGAATTGCTCGACTGGTAGCCTAAGGTGCGAGCGACAGTCCCAGAGTAGTGATTAGGGCTGGTGGCGACGGAGATGCTCGGTCGATGGAGATCGCAAGAGAAGGGTTGCAAGGCTCTTGAGGGTGGCTATGGTAACGGGCGGTATTGGCTGAAGTGAACTACGCCTCCAGATTTATATCTAGTTTCTCCTTCTCTGCTGTTCTCTGAGACGGTTTCAACAAGCCGTTTGGACAGTTATGGGCTGGGAGAAGCGGGAACAGTTGCAAAGTAAAAATTAGTTTTAAATTTGTGAGCTTTTTGCGCGTCAAATTTAAGCGGGTTTTCAAAAAATCAAATGAATCAAGCATTCGATTAATTTTTTAAATTAACATTTAAATTAAATTAACTAATTTGGTCATATCAATAATTTGCAAGTAATAGCCATGACGGGGAGTTACAATCCTGCTAAATTGCAATCGTGATGGAACGTATGATCGAGGGTCATGATTACGATGGCATACACATGATCTAGCGATGGTCGCGATTTCAATGAGGTGCACGCGATCGCAATGAGGCGCACACAATCAAGTGATAATTGATATCGCGACGAGGTGTACCGATCAAGAGACGATTGCAATTGAGGCGAGGCGCATACAATCAAGCGATAATCACAATCATAGCGAGACGTGCACGATTTAGAGGTACAAAAGTGATATTTACGACTAGGAAGCAAGCCTAATCGAGAATTTCTAGTCAAATTGTTGGGGTGTGTGGGCTCCACGACAATTGAATCAAGAGACCTGAGACTCGAGTCCCAAGAGGCCAACCAAGGTGTGTGTGATTGAGCACGACAAAAGTGTGGTCAACAAGAGAAAGCGACAAGAGAAGAGTCCTGGAATGGGTAAAAGGACATGATCAAGAGAGAGGGAGAGATAACAGAAAGAACATGATGGTCATTATATTAATATATGACCTCATGATTGACCAGTATATACATTATTAAATTTATACTCATCTTGATTTATTATTTGGTTTGTAAATAATTTGAATACTTATATCATATTTGGTTCATTGTTTATTTATTTTCATTTGTTTGAATTTGACTCATTTAGATTGTTTATTTGTTTATTTATTTGTAAAGAAATTTTTATACTAAAAAGCTGCTTTAAAAAGCAGTAAGAAAGCTATCCCAAACAAAACCGAAGTCATAAACAACTTTTTAAGCTATTGTGATCTCTCATATCATTCATGATGGACAATGCAATGAGTCACAATCCAAAAGAAGGCATGTCATTCATGAAGAATGCAAGCCTAGCATAATGGCACTCCTCAGTGACCAGTGAATAAGCAAAAGTAAAAGGAATTCAATAAATCAAAGAGGCTTTCGTTTCTTTTAAGTTGATAGGCAGCACAATAATATTTAAGTGGATACAAAGAAATTCTCTGAAGGATTTTTATCCCCAAACAAGCTACAAGTGGCATAACAAAGATGGCAATAGTGGCCATATAACAATCTTGATCCTCTTAGTTTTTAAAATATTTAGAGTTCGTTTGTTAACATCAAGATCCATTTAGGATGTCTGCAATTTTTCATAAAGGCGGTTATAAGATTGTTGCGGAGAAAGCAACTTTTTTAAAGCTGTTGTAGAAAGCAACTTCCTGGCACAAAAATATTCTGAAAGCGGCAAAAAAGTAATGGTCAAATATAAACTATGATTACAGTCTGAAAAAAAAAATAGTAGGAAAGATATCTCAAACAAAGCCTTGAGTGTGCTTTAAGTGTTTCTTTTTTTAGCATTCTTAGTGTTCCTCTTTAGTTTTTTCTTTAATCCCTTCTTCTGTAAGCTTAAGGTTTATCTTCACAATAAAGTTATTTTTATTATGCCTTTAACTAAAGGAAGTGCATAAAATCATGTGGTGCAAAGGATTTTGTATTAATAAAAGAGGAGTGTGAATCTAAATATATTTATTTAAGAGTATTTTTTTATGGATAAAATTCTAAGGTTTCGTTTGGGATAGTTTTCTTATTATTTTTTAAAGAAACTTTCTAGTACAAATATTTCTTAAAAATATTAAAAAAGCAGTAACCGAAAGTTATCCCTAATAAAGCCTAAGGCTTCCTTTGGGACAGCTTTTTTATTGCTTCTTAAAATAGAGTTAAAAAAATAAAATTTTTGAACTAAAACTCCGTTTTAAGAAGCAATAAAAAAAGATGTCCCAAACCCAACCTAAGACTTCTTTTTAAAATCAATAAAAAAGTCATCCCAAACAAAACTTACTTGAGGACCTTGAATATTTTCTTTACTCATCTTATAATGAGATTTGAATGTCTTTGAACAAGCTTTTACTTCCAATTACTACTATTAAATGTTCTTGACAAAAAAATATATTTTTGTACAAAAGAAAAAGTATTAATGATAGATATCATAATTTTATTGTTTGTCAGATTAAGCGATTAATATTAGGCTAACTAAATTAAAACCCGCAATGATATTTAAGCCCAAATCTATGTTAATCCAACTGGTGGTTAATTGGGCCAGTTTTGGATCAGCAATAAGCATGAAAAAGCCCAATTCTCTCAATGGATTGAAATAAATTATAAACAGGGGAGTAAAATTCTTAGAATATGAATATTACAATTTTTATATATACAGAAGGAGTTCAATTTTTACTAACTATAAAATTTAAATAAATATTTGAATCTATAAGATTTAAAAACTGCCTAATGGTGATTTAAATATTTTAATGGAGGATAAATGACATTCAAGATGATATTCTTTTTTATTAAAATAATAATAATCTAACTCAAACTTTTATATTATTTATTATTTTTTCACTTTAAATTAATTTATAAGATATATGAACACTATATCAAGTTTCAAGAAGACAATACGGTTTAGGCTCAAGCTTATCATAGTTGATCATAATATGGTATTGATGTGACTCAATAAACAGTATGGAACCCAACATCACAAAGATTGGGAATATATGAGTTGTCATGTGGAGCGTTTCTTAATAGAGAAACCATAATGATAATTATATCACATCTAAACAACTACAAAACACATAGGATCGCCCGACCCGTTTTTTAAAACGAGTCATTTTCTCGGACTTGAACCCGACCTGCTTCGGACCTGGGTCAACTAGACATGACTCGCCAACCCATCATTGTATCGCCTGAAGGAACGTCGTCGAATAAAGCGTTGGTTGTCGGCGGCGGGTCAACACTCGGCGGCTCACTAATGGTTGTCCATGTCAGCACTTGGCAGCTCACCGACGGGTCAGCACTCGGCAGCTTCTTGGACTGGCAAATGGGCAAGAGTCCAGGACGGCGGCAGGGTGACTGGACGGCACGGAGAGGCGGACAGTGAGGCCGCAGGAGAGGCGGATGACGAACTTAGTGCCAGCGGTGGGACGGCGGGTCGGGTCGGTGTTGTAGTGCGCTCCGTGCGGAGCTAGCCTGTGGGATTTTCAAAATCTGATTTGTGGTCGGGTCGGTTCCGGGTCAATCTCGGGTTTCCGAGTCAACCCGAACCCAATCCGATTTTTTAAATGGCTCAATTTGTTGAACCCAAACCCGACCCGTTTGACAAACGGGTTGATCCTAATCCAAAATTTTTGAGTCAGGTTTGTGTCGGATTTTCGGGCCGTGTCAAATATTGACACCCCTAGACATGAGGGGGTCTGCGAAGATAAAGAGAGGTGTATTTGTACATGATGTCCCTTTTGAGTGGGAGTTAATTTTAAGATTTTTTTTATTATAGATACTTAATTTTCTTAAATAAATTCATTCAAATTTAAATTATGTCATTTCATAAAATGAATAATAATTTTAGAATTTATTATTCCATTTTATTAACAAGATACTTTTTTATGCCATGTCAAATTTTGATTTCTAATTAGTTTGTATTTGTGTATTCAATAATGAAATGTTGTTTGAGTAAAATTTTTTTAAGTGCTTATTGAAACCTAAAAGCATATATTAATTATTTGTTTAGGCATTCAGCTTTAATGAATTTGTTATAAAAGATTAAATTATTCATCTCTGAAATTTAAGAATATGTATTTTTTTTTAAAAGTAAAGTTTACATATTTATAAATTTATACTTTGAATATTGAAAATAAAAAAGATAGTCAATAATGCAATAGAAATTATGAAAATCAATAACTTTCTAACTTTGCAATAAATCTAAAATTAAAATTTATTTTTATTGAATTTAATTGTAAACTTATACATAAATTTGTTTATTGATTTGAATATTAATATTTGAAAAGTAATATTAGTTTTATTTGAATAGAAGGAATGTACTTTTGCTACAGTTTCATCGAAAAGTTATTAGTTTTATTTGAATAGAATGTACTTTTGCCGCTTGGAAAAGAAAAAGGTGGCAAACTTGCTTACTTGAGGGCAAATTTTAAGAAGGATCATTATTAAAGATTAAATTAGGAGAAGGATCATGTTAAAAAAAAAAATAAAAATGATCAAAAATGCAAAGAGGGGGATCGCTTTGCAGAAAACGTGAAGGAAAGGTGCGTTTTGTAAGAAAACGCAAAGAGCTTTTGCATTTTTTTCATAAAACGTGAACCGTCATCACGTTTTCTTCTAAAATATTTTTTTTCCAAAACATTGAAGGGAGAGAGAGAGGCGGAGAGAGAGAGATACCTTAAATGCAGAGAGAGAGAGATATAAAGAGTTTATTAGTTAAAAAAAATAAAGAGTTTATTAGTTAAAAAAAATAAAGAGTTTATTAGTTTTAATATTTAAATAAAATGATTTTTTTAATAAGTTAAAATTTTGTTTTAAAAATAATTTTATTTAAAAATTAAAAATAATTTTATTTAAATATATTAAAAATAATTTTACTTTTAAATTGTTTATTTGTATATTATTGAAAATTTTTTGGAGATATAAATTATTTATTCGTCTCACTCTGCATGCTTTCGTCAATATTTATTTAAATTAATTTTGTAAATACGGTTATAATAACATTATATTTATTTAAATTGAGTTATATTTATTTAAATTATTTTATTTAAATTACTTTATAACGTTATAATAACGTTATAATAATTCAAATTTGTGTTTTATATGGATAGAAAAAAAATTTTGGTTATATTACCAGAGAGAAAGAGACAGAAGGCGGGAAAGAGAAAGTTGGTGAGAGAGAAATAAGAGAGAGATAAAAGTAATAGAGAGAGATGGGGCAAGAAAAAAATGGTAGAGAAATAAGGTAAAATTATATTTTTAATATTTAATCCCATTTTAATTAATTTTAATTTTTTAATTAACTTATGGATTATATTTTAAATATTTAATAAAATTAATTTGAAATATTCTAACTATTATATTTATTTTAAGACATAGAATTTTTTTAGTTAACTTAAATATAAATATAATTTAAAATTAATTTATTAATCATACTTATAATATATATTTTTTATAAATTTAAAATTTTAATATTTAATATTTAATAATTTTAAATATTAAATTTCAAATATATATTATTTTATTAGAAATTTAATAAATAAAATTATTAAAGATATATTAGAAATTTGTAATATATACAAGTTCGGGTCAGATTTTCAGCTTCGTGACGTTGACAACTTGACATTATCTCTTGTGAACAGCTAATATGGTAATTATCTCACCATCACATCCAAACAATTCTAAGGGGCTTGTTTGGGATAGTTCTAAACTTTTTATAAAGTTGATTGTTTTGCTTTGAGGAAAATAATTTAGCTATTTTAAAGTTGGGATTTTTACATACATAACATCTAAAACTATTGAAAATACATATCTAATATTAGCACACATACACGTCACCTGCTGACGTGTCCAATTCTGTTATCAAGATCTGTACTTTCTTGCTCTCTTCCACTTAGACTATCTATAAATAACTCTGTATTCCGCCTAGAGATCAATAATATAATCATCTATTTCCTTTTCATTACTCTCGGTTCTCCTCTCTCCGTTCTTCTCTTCACCGCCAGTTCATGGATATTTCATGGTATCAGAGCCATCTCCTCTCGGCTCGCCGTTGCTAGCCTGCCGAGCTTCGATCGCCTCCTCCGTCTATGGCAGATCAAGATTCCGCCTCGTCCCATCAACCCACCTCCAACATTCTCAACTCGCTAAACGAATTCATTCTTCCTCCCTCCCTCAAATTCTTGATTTCAAATCTTAAGCATCTTGTTCCCATCTCACTCTCAAGTGACAACTACGCTCTCTGGCGTCCTCAACTTCTGCATAACTTCTCCGCTCAAGGGTTTCTCGGACATCTCACCGGCGAAGCAGCCGCTCCAATCGATCTCTCCAGCTCCGAATCTCAACTCTGGCGACTAATTGATCGTAATCTGATCTCCGCCTTATTCGCCACGATCTCCCCTTCAATCCTGCCATACGTTCTTGGCTCCTCCACGGCACATGAAGTCTGGACCACCTTAGAACGTCGTCTTCAACCTACTAATCGTTCTCGAGTTATCCAACTCAAGAATGAACTACACCACATCCAAATGCGCAATCAATCTATGCAACAATATCTCTCCTCCATAAAATCGCTCGTGGACAATATTGCCGCTGCTAGTTCCAAAATAGACACGGAAGACATCATACTCTACATCTTAAATGGCCTGCCCGCCACTTACAACTCATTCAAAACTTCCATTCGCACGACCTTAACCCCCATAGACCTCGACACCCTCTATTCCCTCCTGTGCAGCGAAGAAATCAACGTGCAACACGAACAATCGCAGGAGACGAACCTCTCAGCCGCGGCCACCGTTCTTTACTCCAACAAGAACAACTCCACTCGTGGCAGATCTTCCTCCAAGCACTACAAGGGCCATCAATCTTCCCGTACACAATACTCATCACAACCCCGTCAATCTGACAAACCTTCTCCGGCCTACAACACTCCAGATCGCCCTCTATGCCAGATCTGCGGCAAACAGGGCCATACGGCACTCAACTGCTGGCACCGCTGCAATCTGAAGTATGCTCCTTCCACCTCCACACCCCGAGCTCTTCTCACACATCAGCAGCAATCAGCGTACAACGACTGGGTGCTTGACTCCGGGGCTTCGGCCCACCTCACGTCGGATCTATCACGGCTTCAGCAACCCGCCCCTTATCAAGGTAACGACTCTGTATCAATCGCAAACGGCAGCTCTCTGTCGATCCAAAATACGGGACAAGGTCTACTACCGCTCTCGGATTCTGCTCGTAAGCTATTTCTTAATCAAATCCTGCACGTTCCGTCTCTATCTCACAATTTAATCTCTATTTCTAAGCTCACTGCAGATAACAATGTTTCCATTTCTTTTGACGCTAATGGCTTCGTTATTAAGGATCTGCAGGACAGTCGTCTTCTTCTACATGGTCGTCTCCATAACGGGCTATATCAGATTTCCTCTCCTCAACCGCAGATCACCAAGGCTCTACACGCCGCGCCCAACTCCACCGTCAACTGGCATGCTCGTCTCGGGCATCCTAACTATCGCATTATGTCTATTTTAGCTGCTCAAATTCCTGTATTACAAAAATTCTCCTCTACTCACATTTGTACTTCTTGCAATGTAGCTAAAAGCCAAAAACTGCCTTTCAATAAAAGCATTTCTACTTCACATAAACCATTCTACTTAGTTCATTCCGATGTCTGGGGACCAGCTCCCACACCATCTGTAAATGGCTACAAGTACTACGTTCTGTTCATTGACGATTTCACCAGGTTTTCATGGTTATACCTCATGCACTCTAAGCACGAAACATTCACCAAATTTAAACATTTTTGCTCTCTCATTAAAAATCACTTTAACACCTACCCTCAGCATTTCCGCTCCGACGGCGGCGGTGAGTTCACTAGCAACACATTCAAGAACTTCCTTCTTGATCATGGCATTACACACCAACTCAGTTGCCCTCACACACCTGAACAAAACGGATTAGCCGAACGCAAGCACCGCCATCTTCTCAATACAACTCGCACTCTTCTCCACGCATCTCATCTTCCTCACATCTTTTGGGCAGAAGCGCTCTCCACAGCCAACTACCTCATAAATCGTCTCCCTTCGAAATCTCTTTCACTTCAAACCCCTTACCACCAACTCCACGGTCATCCTCCCAAATACAATCACCTACGTACATTCGGCTGCTTATGCTTTCCGTGGCTTCAACCGTACACCTCCAACAAACTTTCCCCTCGATCTCAAGCATGCATATTTTTAGGATATTCATCTTCGCACAAGGGCTATCGTTGCCTTAACCCTCTCACAAATCGGCTGTACATCTCCAGACACGTCACTTTTCACGAACATATTTTTCCCTACACCACTGATCCTTCGAACAACACTTCATCACCTCCCACCTCAAATATCTCTCCGCTACTTCTCATTCCCACCTCATCCATTCCCAACAACCTACCTGACTATACACCTTCACACACGGCTCCATCCACCTCCAACAACGCTCTCCCTGACACTCCATCTCCCGCTGCACCCAATCCTCCCACGGCCCCCCAATCCACTCTTCCTCTCCATACACCTCACCCAATGCAAACCAGATCTCGCTCTGGTATCACTCGACCGAAGCACATTTTCGACCTATCCGCCACTATCTCCACCCCAACCACTTACAATCAAGCAGCTAAGTATCCACATTGGCGTTCAGCCATGTCATCCGAATTCCTTGCTCTACAGCAACAGGGCACCTGGTCTCTCGTCCCAGCTCCCTCCAACACTCCCATTCTTGGCAGCAAATGGACTTTCAAAATCAAAACGCTTCCAAACGGCTCCATAAGTCGCTACAAAGCTCGTCTAGTGGCACAAGGCTTTGCACAACAATTCGGCATTAACTATAAAGAAACGTTCAGCCCCGTTGCCAAGATCCCCACCATCCGTATTCTTCTCATTTTGGCCTATCATCGCCGCTGGCCACTCATTCAAATGGACGTATCGAACGCCTTCCTTCACGGTGATCTCCAAGAAGACGTCTACATGAAGCAACCGCCAGGCTTCCTCGACAATCAGCATCCGGACTACGTTTGCAAGCTTCACAAATCTCTTTACGGTCTCAAACAAGCTCCGCGTCAGTGGTTCCAAAAATTCACCACATTTCTTCAAACCTTCGGATTCACCTTCAGCCGATCGGATCCCTCCCTATTACTCTACCACCATAACAATATTCAATTATTCATACTAATCTATGTGGACGACATCCTCTTAACAGGAAACGATCATAACACCATCCAAGCGCTTCTCAAACAGCTCCACTCCACATTCAAACTGAAGCAGATGGGCGACGTCTCTTTGTTCCTCGGCATTCAGATTCTTAAAACTCCAACTGGTCTCTTTCTACATCAACAACACTATGCTAACAACATCCTTAACATGGCAGGTTTCGCAGACTGCAAGCCAGCTCCCACACCTATGACTTCCGCAACTACTACACGAAACTCTACCATCCAACTATATTCCGATCCTCAGCTTTACCGCAAACTGGCTGGCTCCCTACAGTATCTTTCTATCACCAGGCCGGACATCGCCTTCGCAACCAACTACATTTGCCAACACATGCACGCTCCTACCATTCAGGATCATCAGGCCCTCAAAAGACTTCTTCGCTACATCAAAGGCACCTCTCACTTTGGTCTCCCGCTCACCACCGGCGAGCTTCAACTCAAGACCTATGTAGATGCCGACTGGGCTGCAGATTTCAAGGACATGAAATCAATCACCGGATTTTGCTCCTTCCTCGGCCCAAATCTCATCTCCTGGTCCGTCAAAAAGCAGACCACGGTGGCCAAATCCTCCACCGAAGCTGAATATCGATCTCTTTCCTCCGCCACCTCCGACGTCCTCTGGCTCCGACGTCTTGCAACGGAACTTCAACTCCCCCAACCATCTCCTACCACCATCTACTGCGACAACACATCCGCTATCGCCCTCGCCCACAATCCGGTGTTTCACGCCAGAACAAAACACATCGAAATAGATCACCACTTCATCAGTGGGCACATCAAATCCGGCGACATCAACGTCTCCCACATCAGCTCGTCCGATCAAATCGCCGATATACTCACCAAGCCTCTTCCCAGCTCACGGTTCCACACACTTCGTCAACAGTTAACCATCCAACCAGTGGATGCTTAACGTGAGGGGGCATATTAGCACACATACACGTCACCTGCTGACGTGTCCAATTCTGTTATCAAGATCTGTACTTTCTTGCTCTCTTCCACTTAGACTATCTATAAATAACTCTGTATTCCGCCTAGAGATCAATAATATAATCATCTATTTCCTTTTCATTACTCTCGGTTCTCCTCTCTCCGTTCTTCTCTTCACCGCCAGTTCATGGATCTTTCATCTAACACCTAAATATTAATATTTACTTATCTACCACTCCGTTACGCATACCGTCACATCCCGTCACTCTCAGCGGCCACCTTCACCGCAGTGCCTCCGGAGGCGGCATCCAGCTCAACAGCGGCCAAATATGGACCATTGACGTCCCAGTCGGGACCACTGGCGGCCGCGTGTGGGCTCACACCGGCTACTCCTTCAACGCCTCCGGAAATGGCAATTGCAAAACCGGCAACTGCATGCCCATTTCGAGCAAATCAAAGGGCAAGGTGCAGACGGTAATGTGATGAGTAAAGCCATGGAATTAAGATCGGACGGTGATGAGGTGTTGAAGAAGGATCGTGGGCTTGAATGCGGATTGACTGGCACGGATATCTCCCTGTCCGGTGAAGCATCATCTGCTAACAATCCTATGGAGGTATGTGGGAATCAGGTTGTTTCAATGGATGCGGATTCAAGTGTTTGTGTGTTGGAAGTGTGTGGGAAAGTTTGTGGGAATAGATTGCAAGAGCTGCTTGATGCAGGTGTGGACTGCTCCGGTCCCAATCCTCCTGAAGAGCTGAATTCATCCTTTTGCACTTCAGATGTTCGGATGAAGGTGGCTGAAGGCAAAAAAACTGCTAATCCTCATTGCTTTATCAATGCAAGAATACACAATCTCACTGCTTTTGTATATGACTGGAGGAAACACAACATAATGGCAAGCAAGACAAGAAGCTGTAATATAGAGTTGAAGAGAGATTCTTTCCTGTGTTGGTTGCTTTGGCGAGCAAGACAAGAAGCTCTATTTCATGAAAAAAAAATTTAGGAGCTATATGGAACTTCATCCTGGGAGAACATAAACCGAAGGAATAGCCGATGGAATTTTCTGGATGGAGAAATGATCGTGCGTGGGCGGCGTGGAGAAGACGACCGGCGTGGGCAGCATGAGCACCTAATTTTTGAATCGGCCGTCGGATGGGAAGTTTGCACAACAGTTCGAATCGCTTGGGATGTATTCAGACGGCTTGGAGAAGATGACCGGAGTGGGCGGCGTGGAGAAGACGACCGGCATGGGCGACGTGGAGTTGCTCGATCGTGACGTTCTCTCTTCAGAGGTAACGGGAGTGGTAGTTTGGGTAACTTAGTAGTGTTTTAGGTGGTTGAATAGTAAATAGAGAAGTTTGGGTGTTAGATAAGTAAATAGAGTAGTTTTAAGTGTTATGTATGTAAAAATCTCTTTAAAGTTTTATTTGAGACAATTTTTTATTGATTTGATTTTTAAATAACAATCATAATTTCGTTTGTGTGCTGATTTCTTGCTACTTTTTAAAAAAATTTGTGATGTAAATCTTTTTTTTTAATAAGATTAGCTAAGTTGTTTATTTTATTAATAATTTCACAACTAACTTTATAAAAAATTGCAGCCGTTCCAAACAAATTCTAATTGAAAAAAAAAACAGCTTTTCTTTATAGAAATTTTTAAAAAAGAGTGAGAAAACAGTAACCAAATGAAATTGTAGTTGTTGTATAAACCAAGAATAAGCCCAGGGATTGGATGTTGGACAAGTCAGCAAACCTATGTCCCAATTGATCACAAGAAAAAATATTTTAGATGTCCAAATGTGCAAGCAGTAGTGGATGGAAGGGTTGTTCATAGGAGAGATTATTCTGTGCGGACATCGCACGCAGCTCTACGTCCGGATACCAATCAGAATGAGTCACGTCAGCAATATCGAGCAGCGGTATCGAGCCGTGGGCTTAGGCATCCGGACGGCGTTCGGCTTCCGTATAGAATAATTTTTCTGTTCATAGAGGATGGGTGGGTTGAGCCATTGACGAAAAGGCCGATGGCCTCGAGCGGATTCTTTGAGAACTGATCAGAAAGAACAATGTGAGAGTTGACGAGCTTCAGTGATCTTTACACGATTAACATATTAATAACGTCCTAAAATTGAAGCTGAAGACCACCAATTCAAGGATTCATCATCTTGCAATCACCCATGGAACCCAAGAATATCCACTTTGAAACCAGCTTCCCAATGATGGAAATCAGTCCATTGAGGCAGAAATGGTGCAGCAAGCAGGTTGCTGTCAGGCATGCAATCTGTTTGGAACCTGATCAAGTTCGGGTTCATCATGTGCTGATTACTGTTACAGATTAGCCAATTGTTGATAATTAGCACTAGAAATTATTGTTTGTAGCTGTGCGATATTATCACAATGCAGAATCTCCTCCATTGGTGCTTCCAGCTGGTGGCAGACGACATGGCTCAGGATTCTAATAATATGATGTCAACTGATGTAAACTACTCTGATTGAATGCAACACAAAGCAAGAAGAGAAAAATGTTGGATTTTTCCAAACCAAGTCACGCGACGCTTTAGTTTAGTTATTTTCTTTTCTTTTCTTTTCTTTTCCAGACAGTTTTAAAAACTGCTTGTGTTTCCTATGTTTTGGTTTTTCGGTGAAGAAGCTAAAGAGTAGTTTTGTGCTCTTTTTTTTTTTTTTGGCCCATGAAATATCTACAACAACAACAACAACAACATCAAGCCTTTATCCCACTACGTGGGGTCGGCTACATGAATCCTTTTTCTCCATTGTGTCCTATTAAAAGTCAAATTCTCGTTTAAATCTAATAAAGAAAGATCATTTCTAATATTTTCTAACCAAGTCTTTTTAGGTCTACCTCTACCTTTCTTAACATAAGTCAAATCTAAGACCTCTACTTTCCTAACCGGGTCATCGGGAGGCCGCCGTTTTACGTGACCAAACCATCTAAGGCGACTCTCTCTAATCTTATCTTCCACTGGAGCTACTCCAACCTTTTCACGAATATGCTCATTTCGTATCCTATCTCTAAGGGTAAAGCCACTCATCCACCTGAGCATCCTCATCTCTGCAACACTTAACCGGCCCATGAAATATCTAGTGAACAGAAAAGTTTTTTTTCTCTGTTCTATTTTTTACTTCCATCATTGGTATCAGAGCCCGTTTGAAGAATGACATCGAGTTCAATCACCAATAATTTACAACCTCAATTGCCCAAGTTCATGGGGAAGAACTACAATCAATGGAGTATTCAAATGCGGGTGTTGTATCAATCTCAAAAGTTGTGGGAGATTGTAGAGAGTGGTTTTTAGAAGCCCAAAGTTGAGAGATATTTGAATCAAAGGCTTCTTCAACAATTGAAACAAAATCGAAAGAAAGATTGGAAGGCCGTGAATGAGGCTTGGGATACACTAAATTCTTCTTACAAAAGATATAAGAAAGTAAATATGGTACATTTACAAATCCTACGAAGTCAATTTGATATGTTAAAGATGAAGGAGTCAGAAAGTGTGAAAGAATATTTAAATCGGATAATTACCATTATTAACCAATTAAAGTTGAATGGAGAACCTGTAGAAGATAAAAGGGTTATTGAGAAGATCCTACCAAGCTTGACTAGAAAAATTGAAGCCACGGTGGTAGCCATAGAAGAGGCAAAGAACGTAGAGAAAATGTCTATTGAAGGGTTGCTTGGATCTCTTCAATCACATGAATTAAGATTGAAGCAATATAATTCGAAACCACTTGAGGAAGCCTTCCAAACTTAAGTGGCATTGCGTGGGAATTCCAGAGGTGGCCGTGGAATAGGTTTTGGTAGAGGAAGAGGCTCTTTTGGTAGATAAAGAGGTTCTTTTGGTACTGGAGGAAGAGGTTGTGTTAGTAGAGGAGAACCTACACAAAGTGATGGAGGTGAAGCTAAAGGTGGAGCTCATGGTGATAGAGAAGGTGCACGTGGTCATGGACATGGCTTTAGAGGTAGAGGAAGAAGCAACCTTGCCAATATTAAATATTATTTTTGTAAAAGGTATGGCCACACTTATTATTTTGTTGGAAGAGACAGGAAAATAAAGAGGCAAATGTAGATATTGTGCAAGAAAAGAAAGTGGAGAAAGGTGAAGACAATGCATAATAAAGGGTTTGGTGATTCAGGAGATGTATATGATTTATTGATAGTGGTTGTAGTAATCACATGACTAGCAATAGAAGCTTATTTGTAACTTTAGATAACTTAATCCAAAGTGAAGTACGCACGAAAGATGACAATAGATTATTTGTGGAAGAAAAATGTGATATTTTGGTGCAAAAAAAGAAGGGAAAAAGAAGATATCGGATGTCTTCTATGTTCCAAATCTTAAGCATAATTGCTTAGTGTTAGGCAATTAAATCAAAAGAGATATTTGTTGATATTTTCTCTTGACACTTGTACCATTAGAGACAAGCATGGATTTCTGATAGTCAAGATGAAGGTGACTCCAAATAAAATATATCTCATGAAAATGATTTCCAGTCTAAATAGTTGTTTGAAAACTTCCATAGAGAATCATTCAAGACTATAACATTGCAGATTTGGTCACTTGAGTTCTAAGACACTTACTAATATGAGCCAGAAGAACATAGTTGATGGACTTTCACATATTGAAGTTCGAAACAAGATCTGTGAGGCATGTGTTGCAGGAAACCAGAGCAGAGCACTATTTCTAATTAAAAAATTTTGGAGAGCCTTGAAGCCATTAGAGCTTATTCATTCAGATTTATGTGGACCGATACACACTACTTCCATTAGAGATAATTGTTATTTTCTCACCTTTATTGATGATTATAGCAAAAAAATTTTGGGTGTATTTTCTAAACGAGAATTCACAAGTATTTGAATACCAAAATATTCAAAGCACTTATAGAGAAGGAGAGCAGCCATTTCATTAAGGTGTTGAGGAGTGATAGAGGTGGAGAATATGTTAGTCATAAGATGCAAATCTATTTGAAGGAGAATGGGAAACACCATCAATTAACAACTAGATACACACCACAACAAAATGAGATAGCTGAGAGGTTGAATAGAATCATTATGGGATTGACTAGGAGTATGTTGAAGAAGAGGCAAGCGTCGAATCTGCTTTGGGCTAAAGCTGTGTCATGTGCTGTGTATTTGTTGAATAGAGTGATGTCAAAAAGCACTCCATCTCAAACCCCTTTTAAAATTTAGAGTGGTCATAAGCCCACGGTGGATCACTTGAGAGTATTTGGGAGTATTTCTTATGTTAATGTACTTGATCAAAAGAGAAGGAAGTTGGATAAAAAATTTGAGAAGTGTGTGTTTGTAGGATACAATGAAAGGTCTAAAGCCTATAAATTGTATAATCCTACAACAACAAAAAATGGTAGTGAGTAGGGATGTGAGATTTGAGGAGAACTTAGCTTGAGATTGGCTTGAAAAAGACAAGTAGGATGTTACAGTTGTGAGAAATTCTTAAAAAAATGTTGATGATGTAGAGTAACAAGCACTACCACACGATATAATGAGATTGGGAGAATCACCTGGTAATGGTATGGAAAAGAGGAAGACAAGAAGCTTACAGGAGATATATGACACCAAATTGCTTTATATGTAGATGATAAGCCCTTAACTTTTAGTGAGGCAGTTACATATAAGAAATAAATGGATGTCATGAAACAGGAGATTGATGCTATTGAGAGAAATGACACATGGAGTTTGGCCTCACTTCCTAAAGGCCAAAAATTCAATAGTGTCAAGTGGGTGTACAAAGTGGAGAAGAATGTTGATGGAGGTGTAATCAAATTCAAGGCTAGACTTGTAGTTAAAGGGTACAAGCAGAAGCATAAGATAGACTATGAAGAGGTATTTGTACCGGTTGCTAGATTTGATACAGTCAGATTAATTTTCTCTATTGCAGCTATGCATAGATGGCAAATTCATCAATTAGATGTGAAGTCAGCTTTTTTAATGGTATTTTGAAGGAAAAAGTATATGTAAATCAGCCTGAAAGTTTTATTGTGAAGGGAATAGAGCATATGGTGTATCGTTTAAAAAAAGCTTTGTATGGCTTGAAGCAAGCCCCGAGGGCTTGAAATTTATGCATTGATAGGCATTTTTGAGAAGAAGGGTTCGCTAAATACGCTTATGAACATGGTGTGTACATGAAGATAGACTCAAATGGCAACAGATTGATTATATGCTTATATGTAGATGATTTGCTTATAATAGGTGATGATGAGCAGATATTGCAGACTTTAAATCAGCTATGTTCAAAAGATTTAATATGATAGATGTTAGCCTCATGTCATTATTTTTGTGTATAGAAGTGCATCATAAAGATGATAGCATTTGGATATGTCAAAAGAGGTACGCCAAAGAGTTGCTTGAGAAGTTTAGATGAATCATTGCAATAGTGTGTCAACACCAATGCAAATTGGAGTTCATTTCACAAAAGAAGAGAAGGAAAATTAGTTGATCCGATATTGTACAAAAGTTTGATTGGGAGCCTCGATACTTGACATTGTGTATAGTGTGAGAATCTTGAGCATATTCATGGAAAATCCAAGGGAGTCTCATTGGTTTGCAACGAAGAGAATTCTTAGATATATCAGTGGGACAAAAAGATTTTTTGCTCTCTGTTTTTCTTTGCCTGTGAATATCTAGTCAACAGAAAGATTTTTTCCTCTTTCTGTTTTTTGCTTTCATCAAAAGCTCCACCCCTTGGAAGAAAATAGTGGTCGTAAATGCCTTGTTGACAAACCCAACAGAGCAAAACTCCAAATAGCCAACAAAAATCCTCTCCCTCAGTCCTTACAAGGCTTTCTACAAACCAGCAAACAAAAAGAAAAAATACTGTATGATAATTACAAGATAGAACCATCCATCACCGTGTAAATAAAACAACATCAATTTAGTTCTCCAAAGCTTCCAATCATACCTCAAGCATTTGATCCGAGCTTATTTGGAATTAGTCCCTTTTAGTGTTGTTTGATTCATCTTATCTAAAAGTTCTATTTGACTATAAATTTATTTAATGATTATATTATTGCTGTCATTCTTCGTAGAGGTGCAGTTCTGTGCAACAGATCTACATTTTTCACCTGGAAAAGGTACTCCAGCATATAATTAAACCTCTTAAAGCTCATATTTTGTAAGTAATAATTGCACATAAATGATAAATCTTTGAAAGGTCACTGACTGAGCTGACAAGAGAGATGGCCAACCAGAGCCTAATTAATTATACGAACACTCATTTCCACCGAACTTCAGCTTTCAATTTGGTGCATGCCAAATCCAAGCTACAGAACATTGTCCTCCATAGCCATTTGGACCCACCACTTTCTCTCTCTACGTTTCTCTCTCTTTCTACATCTCTCTCTCTCTCTCTCTCTCTCTCTCTCTCTCTCTCTCTCTCTCTCTCTCTTTCCCTTTTGCGATATAAAAAGATTTGTAGGAGTGATATAGGAATGGTGAACGTATCAACACTAAGAATCATAGAAACTATATACGATTTTTGTTGATGGCCATTGTCGAGCACTGGTTTCATTTTCACGTTGTAACTTCAACTTATCTGCGTTTGATTTGTTTTATTTTATCAGTCAAATCACATCCACTCATCGAATAGCGTCCACCCACTTTACTCTCACTTTTCTTGGAGATCTTGTTAGGCTATGGTTCTGCACAACATTTCATGTTGTTGTTAGTTTAAGAGTTTGAATTGCGTTCAACAAAGCATTGTTTAGGGATATAGTGTTTGAAATAACTGACGATGAAAATTTTATTCATCTGTTCAAGATCTTATCTCATTATCAAGAAGGTTTAGGCTTTGTTTGGAACATGCAGCTTCTTTACTGTTTTCTGAAGTACAAAATTTTTGAGTTCAAGAAATTTTGTACTAAAAAGTTGTTTTAAAAAGCAGTAAAAAAGTTATCTCAAATGAAACTTTAGTCAGTAGATTACATGAATGTATTAATTGCAGTGGACAATGCTGATAGCTTTTTCTCTTTTTGCCTTCAAACCTTGAGCACTGTTGTGTCCCTCTCAATTGTAAAAAGTGATTCACGTGAAAGCCTTCCAACATCTTATTCTTTTCTATTATTGTATTTATGCTAGCTCCTTGTAAAATTAGGTTGTCAATTGCCATTTCTCCATCACAAATGGAACATATTATTTCTCATCAAGTGGTCCTGTATTAGCTCTCTCTCTCTCTCTCTCTCTCTCTCTATTTATCTCTCTATCTCTATCGAAGAGGGACTGGGATCATAGAAGCAAGTAAGAGATCAACTCCTTCGACACCAAGCACAACAAGAGAAGAAGAGGTAATCAGCTTATCTTCATAATTCTTCTATATGTATTATTATATTTATAAGATCCGGCCTGCATTAATTTTCTCATCATAAATAGATGGAAAACAGTTGGAGATCAAAGAATCAAGTGATGATCAGAACTCTTCTTCATGTTTTTATGAACCTAGAGAAGGAGATCAACATGAATCGTCAGTCAAGTGGATGTCATCAAAGATGAGAATTATGAGAAAGCTTATGTGTTCAGATCAGAATCATACAGTAAGAAAGGTTCAAAGAAGGCGTCCGCAAAGTCAAGATGATCAGAAGAAGAAAGGAAACAAAGATCAGAGCAGCTGTGGGAGTAGTAATAATGGAGGAATCAGTAGAGTTTGCTCTGATTGCAGTACAACAAAGACACCCTTATGGAGAAGTGGACCTCTTGGCCCAAAGGTAACTATGCATTAATTAAGAAGTAAACTCGTGAATGCATTATTCTGTGTACACTGTCATTCTAAGGGAATATTGAGTCTCCGTTCAATAAGAATAACTAATTTGGTGTTCAAATTTTTGAATGAAATTTTTAAAAAATACAATTAGACTAATGATATTATATAAATTCCAACTTAAATAATAACTAAGTTGTTTGATTGTTAAATTGAGCTTAGTTAACTTGAATATATTTTAAAATAAAGGATTCGTACCTTACATCGGTTGTCAACAGCCTAACGTAATCTTTCATTTTTTTCATTCAGAACTTAGGATTGAATATAACAGTATTGCTATAATATTATGGAATTAGCAAAGATAAATTAAAAAAAAACAGTTGAATGGTTAAAGTGACATTTATATCAAAGACAAGATTAATGATTAATGATGGATAGATTAAACATCTAAGATATCACTTAGTTTTTTTTGGGATGGCTTTTTACTGCTTCTTAAAATAATTTTTTAGTACAAAAATTAATTTTTTTGTACAAGAAAGCTGCTTTAAGAAGCTATAAGAAAGCCTTAGAGTGATTGAATGAAAAATGAAGAGCATAGGATAAAATTAATGATGATGATATGATTTGATGTACTGTTGAACTATGATCAGAAATACTAAGACTCTTTCTCTTAAAATATATCTGTGATGCAGTCACTTTGTAATGCCTGTGGCATAAAGCAAAGGAAAGCAAGAAATGCAATGGCAACTGCATTAACAGTGAGCGGCAAACTGCAGCCAGTGGTCACCATCAAGCCTCGAATGAATAAGGCATTGAAGGTCGATTGCAGTGTCCCTTTCAAAAAGAGGTGCAGGTTTATTACTTCAGCTGAGACTTCTCAGAGGAAGCTTTCATTTGAGACTTCTCAGAGGAAGCTTTCATTTGAAGATATTGTAATAAGCTTAAACAAGAGCTTATTAGCTTTAAACCGAGTTTTTCCTCAGGATGAGAAGGATGCGGCAATCTTATTAATGGCTTTATCGTCTGGTATTGTTTGCAGCTTATGATCCTTAATTTTACTACTTGCTTAAATGTTGTGTACTAATTAAGCACTTGTGAAGTGGGTAGATTAAGGCTTCATTTGGGACAGTTTTTTACTGTTTCTTAAAGTAGTTTTTCAGTATAAAAGTTTTAATTTTTTTTACTAAAAAACTGTTTTAAGGAGGAAGAAAGCCGTATCAAATAAAGTCTAAGTTGAGGAGAGGTTTATGAAGCAACTAAGTGTTAAAGTTTATGAAAAAAAAAGAGTCAAAGTTTAATTTCTAGTATAAAGTTTTTTTTTTTTTTCATTTTTTATCTTCTTTGTTGGAACAATTGAAACAATATTGTTACTCAAGCTTGTTCATCTGTTGCAATTGATTATTCAGTATGTGATCATATGTTACTTCTACTTGATTTTCTTGTGGCTGAAGAAGAAAGGATGCACTGTTTATTTTGTTTTATTTAGCACATACTTCATATATATATATATCTATATATATATATATATATACCTCTTAGCTCATTAAACATATAATACCACCTAAGTCATTAACTCTAGATGCCTATGAAGCAAGACTCAATCCGCACTAGATATGAACCTTATGTTCATATTTGTAGTAGGATGGGTTGATGGGTCTTTCTTTTAATATTTAGGAGCTAAATGAAGGCCCTTGAAAATCATTTGACCATATAAGATTTATAGCATTGATATATTTCAAATAGTAGTCGATGAGCTAGAGGTAACAACCTTGATTTATTTAATCAACCTATGGTCGAAGTGCAAACAAATTACGTCAAACCCGAGCCATCACAGCTAATTAATTCAAGGTTGAAATGCCTATCTCATTGCAAGTTCGAGCTTGATCTTGAGCTCAATTGAAGCTTAGATATTAAGCTTAAGCTCTATTGATCTTATAAGCTCGTGGCTTGAACTCGACTCATAAGCTCAAGTTTCTGCTTAATATTCTCTAAAGCTTTGATGACAAAGAAGCAAGGAATTCATAATAGGAGCTCTTTGGAGAAGGGTCACAATTATAGCTCGTTGGGGAAGGGATCAACAGGAAGGAAGTCACTATGAGAGCTTGTTGGAGAAGGTGTCCATGGGGAGACAATAAGAAAGTCAGGATGAGGCTAACGTTAGAAGGTAGACCGCAATTTATAATAAAGTCGTGTCAGGAACTCAATAAAAAAGGCATGAATGAGACCAGCAACATTTGAAAAAGAAGAGGAGTTTGTGGGACTTACAACCTCCTAATTAAACTAGTTTGAGGATTAACAAGAAGAAATTGGAGTTCAGGTTTATATATTTATTCTAATTGGGCAGCTTGCAAGCCAATGAGCCAAGCTTCATCAAATTTAAACTCAAGCTCATTTAATATACAAGCTGCAATTTGAGCTTGAGATCAAAGCATGTGGCTTAATAAGCTTGACTCACAAGCTAACCTAAGGTGTTTAAATAATATATTCAAAAATATCTTTATTATTAATTATTAAATGCGGCCATTAAAATAACTTACTCGTATAAGTAATGACACCTTACCCATATAAGTAATGAATATTTAAAAAATCATTATTTTTTCTTACTTTTTTACATCAAATTTCTTTGTTGTGCACATAATCTATTTATTAATATCATTTCATCCAAGGAAAGATTATACACATATATGCACTTGCTTACAAGTATTTTATGAACACTATTTTTGACATCCATATGTGTTTGCTTGTTGATGTTTTGGATATATATATATATATATATATATATATATGATGTTTGAGTAGAATGTATAATAGGGACTCCCTTTTATCTAAATGTTTGGCCTTCACCTATCTCTCTCTCCTTAGGGCCTGATTCTCTCTCACGCCACCAACTTCTGAAATCGATTTGCAATACTGTAGCTTTGGTGAAATCTAATTTTCACTTCAAGGTTACCCCTTATGCTCATATCTCATTCTTCTGGGGTCACTGGTGCTATGCTGATGGGATCCCTAATAGTGCCTCTGGTTTTATGAATGCTATTGTTATCGAATTTATTACAGGGAATGTTTGGAGCCTACCAATCTCTTTTCCGTCTGATGTTGCTAATGATATACAGGTTATCCCTATTTATGATTCTATGACTATTTGTCTGGCATGGGGTGACTCCAATGAGGGGTCTTTTAGGTAGTTTGTCAAGAAATTCTACATGGATTGTCCACCATGTGTCTGGGTTGATTTCCTATGACATAAAAGATGTGCTTTACGTTTTTCGGTGTTTTCATGGCTGGGTATGGGGGGGGGGGGGGGGGGGTTAAAACTGTTGACGTGCTTCTCAAGCGTAATATACATGTTGCCTCCAACTGTTACTTATGCCAATCTTAAAACGAAACCATCCCTCATCTCTTCTTTGAATGCAATTTCTCTTTCTCGATCATTTCGGGAATCATTCATGAAGCTTGTGTCATGCTGTTGAGGCATGGTATTACGCAATTACTGGATTGGATTAATGAATGCTCGAGCATTTCTTCTGATGGTAAAAGGCTTTATTTTCTTATTACGTGTCGTTCTGTATACTACATCTGGAGAGAACGAAACGAGAGGCAGTTTGGTTCAAATGTGAATTACAACTCCTCTACGGCTATTAAGATCAAAAAAGCTGTTTTTGCCAAAGTCATTAGGTGGAAAAATAGTGAACATTTGCTGGACTGGCTTTAATCGATTTGCTCCAAATGCTACTGTGCCTTGCAATTTTTAGCCTGGAGGGATCTTTTTGGGTTGCTGCTAGTGACGATGATGTTAATCCATCTCTCAGGCAATCCCTTGGATGGTCTTCCGACGACCAGGGATCTTCTTCTAGAATTCCATGAAGGATTATGTTCTCCTAACTGAGTCCCGACATGTGGGATGATGGGCTTTTTCAATTTTTGCCTGGCACCTTTCTATTAGTTTGTATTGGGTTTTTGGGTTGTATTTTAATTTTTCTGGTATAGCCTCTTATTACTCCCTCTTTTATTGTTTTGGGCTCTTCTGAGTTGCTCCCGTTTTGTTAGAGCTTTTAATTCTTACTTGTAATTTTTTTCATTAATATATGGCGTTAGCCCAAATTTTCTCAAAAAAAAAAAAAATAAAAATTTGCGTATATATATAGCTTATTTTGGTCAATTGGTTAAGAGTTTTGATTGCCAATTAAAAATATTTGAATTTAAGTCTTAAATATGTGATGTTTGAGTTTAACTTAATTGACCTAAATATAAAATAAATAAAAATAAAAAACTGAATAATGAATGACCATACAAAATCTTTTAATAATTGTAGCAGAGGTAGACAGACATCTCCTTTCTGCAAGAGTTGAAATTTGTTGGCTCATCCGTTTCAATACAGGACCAGCATCTGCCGCATTTGTCAGGTTGAATTGGCAGAAAGCGACTGCTCAGTGAGATAACAGAAAAATAATAAAAGGATTTAGGTATATATCATATAATGTTTATATATATATATAATATGTTACTGAAAAAAATTAATATTAGTAATATTTTTATGCGATTTAAAAATTTAGATATTATATAAATAATTCTTAAAATATAAATATTAAATATGTAAATATATAAAAATTTTATGTATGTATTTCTTCTTCTTATTATTATTAATATTATTATTATATTAATTAAATCTTTGCTAAGAAAGTAATATGTGGTAAAAAAAATTTTACAAACCCTAAATCTTTAAAAATAATTTTCAAAAATATATTTATCCGACTATTCTAATAATCAATCTGCTTTGCAGATTGTAAATTCCGGTCGACCTAGCAGGCTACCCACACTAATTAGTACGGGCCAACGCTTAAGGCTTTCGCTGTCGCCCATAGGGATCTAACCCGGACCTGGGCTTTGCCCATCCGGTTCTTTCCCACACGCGCTAAGTAACAGTGGGTACTACTCTAATAACTACTTTGAATAAATCCACAGAGATGAAAATGTTTTACTTGAAAAAATCCACATATTATTTATTATCACGCTGCTTTTATTTTATTTTCAAGAAATTAATCTTTATTTGAGTAGGAATAATCAAGACAATTCCTAAATGTATGCACATTTTTTATAATTTTATTTTTTTGAACATTTAGCATTAAGAAGAAAACTCCACAGCAACAATAATATCAAACCATTATTCCCCTAATCGAATCATTTTTCTTCGTTATCTCATTAGTCATATTTTAATATGAAATAAATATTTATTTAATATCCTAAATAAATATTATTTTTATTTTATTATATAAGACAGTGATGACACAACGAACGCCATAAAATTTAGGCTATGATGGCATAAGACAATCCACCCTAAAAAATGCGAGAAATTATTCTGTCAGGATTCCGAACGTAGAGAATAATCCGGATTGCTGTATTTGCTGCTTATTTGCTGCGTATTTTTGGATACACTACAAATAAGCAGTAAATAAGTAGCAAAATCAATAATACTTACTAAATAAGCACTAAATACTCATTAAAAAGTAAAAAAATGTAAAAATACATAATGCGTATTTATTGAGTATTTTTTTTTGCATTTTTTGTGAAAAAATGCAAAAATACAGTGCGTATTTATTGAGTATTTTTTGTGAGCATTTTCTTCATTTTTAATGAGTATTTAGTGCTTATTTAATGAGTATTATTGATTTCCTGCTTATTTATTGCTTATTTGCTATGTATCCAAAAATACGCAGCAAATAAACATCAAATACACAGCAATCCGAATTATTCTCTACATTCGAAATCCTGACAGAATAATCTCCTAAAATGCCAGCTTCACCCAAGTATAAAATGTTCCATACAACTTCAATGTTTTCAAATCAGGATCCGTAAAGTTGCTGTGGAGAAATCATTTTTTGAAAGCTATTATAAAAGGCAGCTTTCAAGCTTTCAATCACAAATTTATTGAAAGCAGTGAAAAACAATGAACAAACAAAAACTACTATTACGATCTACAACAAGAAAAATGTCACAAATGAAGCCGAAATCATAGCAAAAGCTCTTTAAAATAAGAAGGTTGTCTATTTTACACTCTGAATATAAAAATATGAGAATCACTTAAAACAGCCAAATTCAAAAGATTTGCAATATTTTTGCTTGCTAAACAATAGCAGAAGACCCCTTGAAAGTCAATACTACCTAATCTATATGGTCTCACCGAGCAAAATATAATACACAAATACTCGTTAAACTAGATAAAAACTAGTTCTTTTTGTGTGTAGATTGCTTGGTTGGTTGAGAGCATTGCCCTCCGAATGGCAATTAGCTCCATGAACGGCCCGCCAAACCCCCTACCTCTATCGCGAAAACCTGATGATACTTGAGATGTCAGATAAGGAGCCCAAAGGGAAGGATTCATTATCAATAAATTATTAGTTCTAGATTCAAATATGAAGAAAGAAAATGAACTTTTTCACATTATTAGTTCAATAGATTCATGATCAATAAACTGTTCGGATTTAACTTCATTTCATTTCCATCGATCCAAATAAAGGGAAAATAAAGATTCATAATAAATAGTTCATTTAAGGCTTCGTTTGGTATGATTTTCTTACTGTTTCTTAAAACAGTTTTTTCAAAAAAAAAATTTAACTAAAAAGCTACTTTAAGAAGCAGTAAGAAAACAGTCCCAAACAAAGTCTAAGTGAACAAAAGTTTAGAAAGATTTATAGCAAACTAGTTCATCTAAGTGAACAGAAACAAAAAAATATTAACAATTTATATAGTAGCGAACTGTGTACAAATCAAAAGGACAATGCAAAAAAATAAAAAATAAAAACTATTTGTAATTTGGCTTTTGTTCAAGGACAGCATTTGTTTTACAAGGTAAAATCTCCTTAAGCTTTCATCTTTTAATCATTCCTCTCCAAATTAAACTCACGCCTAATGCTGGTTACAAGTGGAGCAATGATGCCAAAGTTTTCATATGCTGTTAGACACCTAAGCAATGATAATACATGGATAACTAGCAAAGACTATAAACCATGTAGCACTGCCTGAGTTTCCATAAATATGTGCTGCTTGCTGGGAACTCAAACTTTAATGCCCGAGTTCTATCTT